>JAJHZJ010000268.1:0-489431 GCA_023548195.1 Bettongia penicillata ogilbyi | reverse complement strand
ACATGGCTTCCTCTGCCTGACCATAATTCAGTAGATAGTCCAATTGTCTGACCATAGTAACAAGAGAGGGAAACACCCACATCTGGTATCTGAAAGCCAGGGGGCTCCTTTAGCAGCTTCCCAGAGTCCTCATCTGGCCCAACACCTCCATTAGTAAGCCTCCAAATAAAATTGTACCTTAGAGTCTTTATTCACTTTTTAGAGTCAGAGGGCATCACATCCTTTGAGAACCAGTCCGTCATTAACAAAAGCAATGGACCTTCCTACCACTCTTCCCAGTTGGACAATGGGTGGGAAAGATCCTCCTTAATCACATTCAAATAACAGCATTAAACTTTTTGATTATACTAAAACAAAAACAACAAAAGATCCTATTTTACTTGCCTTTACGAGGATCTACACAAGAATTCCATCAGATTTTTAAGGAATAATTAATCACAATACTATTTAAACTTTGTTTGAAAAATAGATAAAGTCTTACCACATTCTTTTTATGATACAAATATCATACTGAAAGCCTAAACTAGGGGGAGCAAAAGCAGAGAAAGAAAACTATAGACAATTTCCCCTAACAAATGTTGATGAAACAATTTAAAAAAAAATATTATCATAGAGATTACAAGAATATAACACAAAAGTCACATACTATGACCAGGTGAAATTTATATCAGGCTTGCAGGACTGCTTCAATATTAGAAAACGATAAGCATAATTAACTATATATGTAAAAAAACACACATATGATTATACCAATAGATGCAAAAAAAGTTTGTGACAAAACACAATAACTACTCCTATTAAAAACAATAAAAAACATAGCAATCAATGGAACCTTTCTTAAAATGATAATAATTGTATCTATCTAAAACCAAGGGAAAATAAAAACACATGTGTATATATATATATAAATGTGTGTGTGTGTGTGTGTGTGTGTGTGTGTGTGTGTGTGTGTGTGTAATTAGGCTAAGCTAGAAGTCTTCCCAAAATGAATGATCAGGGCTATAGCAAAGATATCTTTTATTACCAATATTATTCAGTATTTTATTATAAATGCTAGCTATATCAATGAGACAAGAAAAAATATGCTGAAGGAAGAAAAATGAATAATGTGTAAACAAAAGTATCTCTCTTTATAACTGATATGATGGCACACACTTAGAGAATCCATTAACAATCAAGTGAAAAATTTATCACTGGTAAAATGGCAGGATATAATATAATAAAAACAAAGCATTGTAGGTAGAGATAGAAAGAGAAATTCCATTTAAAAAACGACAGATCTTGGTAAAATATTTGGGATTGCATCTGCCAAGACAAATCCAGTGACTATATGAACATAATTATAAAACATTTGTCATACAAATATAGATCTATACAATTTGAGAAATATCAATTTTCATGGATAGATTGGGCCACCATAATGAAAATCATAATTCCACCAAAAATGTTTTGCTTATTCAGCACTATCCCTATCAAATTAGCAAAGAATTATATAGTTAGGAAAAAATAATAAAATTAATTTGGAAAAACAAAGTTCAAGTCTACCAAGGGAATCAATTTAACAACTGAGAAGGAAGGTGTTCTAGTAGTACCAGATTTGAAAACACATAACAACGAAGTAATCATGAAATTGATTGGGTATTGGCTAAAAAATAGAGTGATGGATCAGTGGAATAAGTTAGATATGCAGTACAGTTGAAAATTACTATAGTAATTTGATGTTTGATAAATGCAAAGATCCAAGATTTGGGGGCAAGAAGTCACCATTGCACAGAAATTGCTGTTATAAACTGGTAAACCATTTGATAGAAACTAAGTATAAAAATAATATCTCATGCTATAGTCCAATGAAAGATGAAAACAGGTAAATGACTTTACCTATAAAGGGTGATTATCATCAATACAGTAAAGAAAAATAGAGAAAATGTTCTTCCATATCTATGAATAAGGGAAGAGTTTATGAACAAACGAGAAATAGAGGATAATGGAAATTGAATTGGATAAAGCACACGGATAATTTACTACAAGAAATGAAAAAAGTTTTGTTGTTGTTGCTCCTTCACAAAAAATAATAATTTTGCACAAACTATAAAGAATGCAGGCAACTTGGGGAAATGTTTACAAAAAATTTCTCTGCGAAAGAAAAATTTCTCAAATATAGAGGGAACTGAGCCATATTTAGGGTAAATAAAAGCCATTCCAGAATTGATAAACAGTGAAAGGATATAAACTGATAATATTCAGGAGAAGAAATCAAAGTTATCAATAGTCACATGGAAAAAATGCTCTCTATCACTATTGTTTAGAAAAATGCGAATATAAACAACTCTCAGATACTACCTTATATTTATCAGATTGTTTAACAACAAGTAAAGGAAAATTATGGATAATGGAGGAGATGTAGGAAAATACAGACATTAATACATTGCTCATACAATTGTGAGTTAGTGTAACCATTCTGGAGAACAATTTGTAAACGTCCCCAAAGAGGCTACCACCCTCTGCCACCAGTCCTTTCCTACAATCTTCCCTCTTCTCTATCAATCCCCATTCCCTTCCTTTCCATTTTCCTGTAGAGTAAGATAGATGTCTATACCCTATTGCCTATATATCTTATTTCCTAGTTGTATGTAAAAACAACTTCTAACATTCATTTTTAAAACTTTGTGTTCCACATTCTTTCTCTTCTATATAAGATATATATATATATACACACATATATGTATGTATATATATATATATATATATATTCCCTCCAATTATCCTAATATTGAGAAAGGTCTCATGAGTTAGAAATATCTTTCCTTGTAGGAATGTAAGCAGCTCAACTTTAATAAGTCCCTTATGATTTCTCTTTACTACATACATTTTCATGATTCTCTTGATTCTTGTGTTGAAAGTCAAAATTTCTGATAATTTAGGGAGAAGCCAAGATGGCAGAGTAGAAAGATACACATATGCTAGCTCCTAACCCACAACCCATAAAATACCTGTAAAGAAGAACTCCCAGCAAATTCTGGGAGCAGCAGAAGCCACACAACAATGGAGTGGAGGAGATATCTGTCCCAGAGAGCTCTGAAAAACTGACACGAAAGGTCCATCACACAACGGACCCAGAGCAGAGCCCAGACCTGCCTTGGACGTGACCCTGAGGGGAGCAGATCCAAGTAGGCTTCAGGGACAGAATCTCCAGCAGGCAGTGTAGGTCCCTCCACCCACAGGTGTCAAAGATCAGTGAGAGGGTTTTTTTCAGCTTACCAAGAGAGGAGCAGGGTGTCTCCATAACTCAGGCCCCCTTGGGAGGCAGCAGCAGAGGCAGCAGTAGACAGGGGCTCCCAAAGCAGAGAGGAGCTTGGAACCATTGTTGAAGATCTCTGCATAAACACCCTGAGGGAATTGAGCCCTGTGTGGTGGCCCTGCCCCCACCTGAGCACTTGAATTTAATCTCACACTGAATAGCAGCCCTGCCCCCGCTGAAAGCCTTGAGGCCTAGGGAGCAGCATTTGAATCTCAGCCCCCAAGCACTAGCTGGGTGGAACAGGAGGCATGGCGGGTGTGGAGAGGAAGCTCAGAAGTCAACGAACTAGCTATGAAAATCCCCAGAAATGGGAAAAATAAAATAAGACTATAGAAGGTTGCTTTCTTGGTGAGCAGATATCTCTTCCCATCCTTTCAGATGAGGAGGAACAATGCTTACCATCAGGGAAAGACATAGAAGCCAAGGCATCTGTATCCCAAACATCCAAAATAAATATTCAATGTGCTCAGGCCATGGAAGAGCTCAAAAAGGATTTTGAAATTCAAGTTAGACAGGTGGAGGAAAAACTGGGAAGAGAAATGAGAGAGATGCAAGAAAAGCATGAAAAGCAGGTCAACACTTTGCTAAAGGAGACCCAAAAAAATGCTGAAGAAAATAACACCTTGAAAAATAGGCTCACTCAACTGGCAAAAGAGGTTCAAAAAGCCAATGAGGAGAAGAATGCTTTCAAAAGCAGAATTAGTCAAATGGAAAAGGAAGTTCAAAAGTTCACTGAAGAAAATAGTTCTCTCAAAATTAGAATGGAACAGATGGAGTCTAATGACTTTGTGAGAAACCAAGAAATCACAAAACAAAACCAAAAGAATGAAAAAATGGAAGATAATGTGAAATACCTCATTGGATAAATAACTGACCTGGAAAAGAGATCCAGGAGAGACAATTTAAAAATTATGGGACTACCTGAAAGCCATGATCAAAAAAAGAACCTAGGCATCATCTTTCATGAAATTATCAAGGAAAACTGATATTTTAGAACCAGAGGACAAAATACGTATTCAAGGAATCCACTGATCACCTCCTGGAAGAGATCCAAAAAGAGAAACTTCTAGGAACATTGTGACCAAATTCCAGAATTCCCAGGTCAAGGAGAAAATCTTGCAAGCAGCTAGAAAGAAACAATTCCAGTTTGTGGAAATACAATCAGGATAACACAAGATCTAGCAGCTTCTACATTAAGGGATTGAAGGGCGTGTAATAGGATATTCCAGAAGTCAAAGGAAGTAGGACTCAAACCAAGAATCACCTACCCAGCAAAACTGAGTATAATGCTTCAGGGGAAAAAAATGACTTTTCAATGAAATTGAGGATTTTCAAGCATTCTTGATGAAAAGGCCAGAGCTGAAAAGAAAATTTGACTTTCCAACACAAGAATGAAGGGAAGCATGAAAAACAGCAAAGAGAAGTCATAAGGGACTTACTCACATTGAACTGTTTACATTCCTACATGGAAAGACAATACTTGTAACTCTTGAAATTTTTCAGTACCTAGGGAGTTGGTGGGATTACATACACACACACACACATACACACAGAGCACAGAGTGAATTGAATAGGATGGGATCATATCTTAAAAAAATGAAATTAAGGGGTGAGAGAGAAATATATTGGGAGGAGACAGGGAGAAATGGAATGGGGCAAATTATCTCTCATAAAAGAGATAAGCAAAACACTTTTTAGTAGAGGGAAAAGGATGGGAGGTTAGAGAAAAACGTGGTTTACTCTCAAAACAATCAACTAAAGGAAGGAATAAAATACATACTCTTTTTGGTATGAAAACCTATCTTACAATACAGGCAAGTGGGGGAGAAGGGGATAAGCAGGGTGGAGGGGATGATGGAAGGGAGAGCAGTGGGAGGAGGAAGCAATTTGAAGTCAACACTCTTGGGGAGGGACAGGATCAAAAGAGAGAATAGAAGCAATGGGGAGCAGGATAGGATGGAGGGAAATATAGGTAGTCTTACACAACATGACTATTATGGAAGTTTTGTTACTATTATTTGTAAAACTACACAGATATGGCCTATATTGAATTGCCTGCCTTCCCAAAGGGGGAAGGGTGGGGAGGGAGGGATAAAGAGAAGTTGGAACTCAAAATTTTAGGAACAACTATAGAGTACTGTTCTTGCTACTAGGAAATAAGAAATACAGGTAATGGGGTATAAAAAGTTATCCGGCCCTACAGGACAAAAGAGAAGACTGGGATAAGGGAAGGGAGGGATGTTAGAAGAGAGGGCAGATTGGTGATAGGGAAAATTAGAATGCTCGGTGTATTGGGGTGGGGGGAGGGGGCAAATGGGGAGAAAAATTTGGAACCCAAAATTTTTTGCAAATGAATGTTAAAACTTAAATAAATAAATTTAATAAATAAATAAATAGATGTGAGAAAAAAAAGTCCAAATTTCTATACAGGTCTGGTCTTTCCAACAACACTGTTTTGATGCCCTCTATTTCATTGAAGTTCCATTTTGTTCCCTGAAGTATTATACTCAGTTTTACTGGGTAGGTGCTTTTTGGTTTCAATACTATCTCCTTTGACCCCTGAAATATCATAATTCAAACAATCCCATAGTGTAGAAACTGCTAAATCCTGTGTTATCATGATTGTCTTTCCACATTACTTGAATTGACCTGGGAACTCTGGAATTTGGCTGTATTATTGCTAGAAGTTTTCCTTTCATGATCTCTTTCATGAGATGATCAGTGGATTCTTTCCATTGGTATTCTATGCTCTCGTTCTAAAATATCAGGATAGTTTTCCTTGATAATTTCTTGGAAGATGATGTCTGGATTCTATTTTTGATCATGACTTTCAGGTAGTCCAACACTTTTAAAATTATTTAATTATAAAATTATAAAACTATTTTAAATTATCTTTCCAGGATCCATTTTCCAGGTCAATTTATTTTCCAATGAGATATTTTACATTGTCTTCTTTTCTTTCATTCATTTGATTTTGTTTAATAATTTCTTGATTTCCCATAAAATCATTAGTTTCCATTTGCACCATTCAAATTTTTAAAGAATCACTTTCTTCAGTGAGTTTTTGGATGTTTTCTTCCATTTAGTCCCTTCTGTTTTTTATGGTGTTCTTCTCCTCATTGGCTTTTTGGACTTCTTTTGTCATTTGGGTTAGTCTAATTTTAAAGGTGTTATTTTCTTCACGATTTTGAGGAGTTTCCTTTAGCAAACTGTTGAAAGGTTTTTCATAATTTTCTTGCATCTCTCTCATTTCTCAGCCCAATTTTTCCTCTAATTCTCTCACTTGATTTTCAAAATCCTTTTTGAACTCCCCCATGACTTGTGACCAATTCATACTTTTCTTAGAGGCTTTGCATGCAGGAGCTTTGGCTTTGTTGTCTTCTTCTACCTGTATTTTTTGATCTTCCGTGTCACCAGTGATGTAAGAAAATACAATGGGTCCATTGTAAGAATCTATAGTCTGTTTCTTTTCTCCCTATTTATTCATATTCCCAGTCAATTTCTCGACTTTTGAACTTTGTTAACTGGAGGTCTCTAGAAGAAGTCTTCCATTTCATCAGTGGTTCCAGCAACTCTGGGACTGGGGCTGGGGCTGTGTCTGGGACAGGACCAAACTCCCCTTTCAGCTAGAGACCCTTCCTAGTGACTTTTGAAACTGTCTTAAGTATTTGTCCCCTAAGGCCTGCTCTATCTTTGCCCAGTCTTGTGTGACCCAAGCTGAATTATGCTTCTAGCCCAGTATGATATAACCTTCTCATCAATCCTCCAGATTTTCTTAGGCTTCCAATTCGTGCCAGTCTGCCATTTGGTGGCATTTCCTGCTCTAGAATTAGTTTAGAGTCATATTTACAGGTATTATGAGGGATTCGGGGGGAAAGCTCTAGTTGGTCCCTGTTTTTATTCTATCATCTTGGCTCTGCCCCACCCAGGCAGTTTGTTTTCAATAAAAACTTACCCTTTTTTTTTGCTTTTAGTGTCATAGTCACCAAGCTCACTTTTAAAAGGAAGATCTAATATTGGGTTTCATAATTTCATTTGTTTCATTGGCCATTTTCACAATCTCTTGAAACCTTGAAATCTCTTGAAATCCATTTTCAATCTACTCACTGTAAATATCTAAAATGAAAATGCTAAATTATAAAGAAAGCAAATTAAATTCAGGTGAAAAAATCAAAGATTGGTTACCATTCACACTTACTGCTAGTGGGAAGGATTTTTAATCAAACCACACAAAACATAATCATGAAAAATAAAGAAAAGCAAAAAGGACATATATGTATAAAAATATTTAGGTTTACCTTTTTTGTGATGCAAAGAATAAGAGATTGAAGTGGATGCCTACCAATTAAGGAAAGGTTGAACAAGTTGTGGTATATGATTATGATAGAATAGTATTGTGCTATAGAAAAATGACAAACAGGATGGATTCATAAAAATCTTGGAAGACACGAAATGATGCAAAGAGAAGTGAATAGAATCATGTGAAAGTAACAACAATATTGGAATGATGATCAACTCTGACTTTGCTACTTCATTCAAGACAATGATTCAGGTGAATTCCAAAGACCCATGATGAAAAAATGCTGTCTACCTCCAGAGAGAGAACTGATTAACTCTGACTGAAAATTGAAGCATATTTTTTTTTACTTTTTCATGTTTCTTGCTTTTAATGGTTTATTTTTGTAAGATGACTAATGTGGAAATATTCTTATGTGACTTCATATGTATAATTGAAGTCATACTGCTTGTCTTCTCAGTTGGTGGGGAAGAGTGGGAGAGAGGGAGAGAATCTTGAATTCAAAATTTTGAAAGAAAAGAATACTAAAATAAATAAATAAAATTTTAAAAGACCACTAAATAAACACTAGCTTTTGCTTGTAAAATTATTGTCCAGTGACCAATACCTGGAAGAGTGCTAGTTTTGTTCAATTTTGCTTTGTTTTATAATACAACTAATATGGAAATATGTTTTTCATGATTTTGGATTGTACAATTGATTTCATATTGATTGATTTTTTTCAATGCATGGGAAAAGGATGGGATGGAGAGAATTTGGAACACAAAATTCAAGTTAAAAATAATTAATATGCAAATTCAGGTTAAGAAAAGAGTGATGTTATTAAGTTCTTTCTCTTTAAAAAATTCTCCTGCATGTAGTTCAATTGTAATTACCCAATTTTATAGGCAAAATAAATTGAGGCTCTAAAAAAGTTAATAACTTGCTTCTTATCACACATCTCCTTCCTTTGAGTATGGTGTTATTGCTATTAAGCTGTTAAACTTTAGCTGATAGTGTCCTCCTAAATACTGCTGAGAGATAAACATTTTCGTCTCATTGATGTCATCTCCTAATGAGCTTTCCTCCATTATGCGTTATCTAAGCCCAATTTCTGACCTCATTGTGTTCATCTCAAAAACATACAGGTGGAACATTAGAAGAGGCATCTAGAAGACTGTGTTGTACTCAACTGTAAATGTAATGAAATTGAGGAATCAGATATTCCAAAGGCTCCATGAGCTACATCTGAGTTAACATGTTTTCCTCCAATCAAAGAAGTATAATAAAAAATAATTACATTGTGTTTATATGCACTATATATGCTCATCTTTTAAAATAAATTCTTATTTTTATTGAAACTTTTGTTTGTTCATTACACTTATTGATGAATGCATCTTTCTCTTCTCTCCAACCTAGGAAACTATTTCTTACAGCAAACACTTTTTTTTAAATCAGAAGGAAAAAGAGAACAAGTTATAAATGTCAAATAACACAACAAATGACTGATAATATATGTGACATTTCAAACCCATAGTCCCACATCTCTACAAATAAAAGATGGAGATACGTTTCCTTAATTCTTTCCTTAGGAGGGAAATTTACTTATTATAAATCCACATCAATCAGTTTAATTTTTTTCTTGTCTTCTCTTTTCATATCATTGCCCTCATCATGCACATAATTTCCCTGTTCTACTCATTCTATATCAGTTCATACAAGGCTTGTCATACCTCTCTAAACACTTTCTTTTCAGCATTTCCTACAAAACAATAGTTATTAGTGATCTGGTATATTTTTATATGGTTTATAGTTCACAAATTTAGTCACTCTTTGTTCATATTTTTTGGTCACTTATCCATTGAAGAATGTATTACTCTTGGTATATATTTGTACTAATTTCCTATATGTCTTGGATATCAAATTTATGAAAGATTTTTGATTTAATTTTATCCTGATTGACAGTTTCTCTTCAAGTAGTTTCATTGAATCCCACATCTATTTACTATCCAATCCTAATCTCTCTCTTGAGCTGTAGTACTCATAATCAAATGCCTCTTAGACATTTTGAATGCATGCTTCATGGGCATCTCAAATGAAGTAAGTTTTTTTCTTAACAGAACTCAATATTTCTCCACCTCCAAAACATCCCAAATTCTGAAATATTACTGGTAAGGGGCACAGTCATCCTTCTAGTCACCAAGTTTTATATCTTTGATATCATTCTCAACTTATATCTCTTTTATTCCACATATGGAACTATATATTCTAATTTTCTTGTCATAGCTTCTAATTTATTTTTACACATTTCTTCTATACATACTCTTCTATTAAAAGCACAGTTACCATGACTTCTGCAAAGTCTTTCATCATCTTGCATCTGGACTATTCCTATAGTTTTCTGATTGGTTTTCATGTTTCAAGTCTCTCTCTATTCTGATTCTTCACATCTTTACCAAGATATTTTTCCTTAAGATAAGTCAGATCATGTCAATTCCTTATTCACCATTTCCCAATGACTCCTATTGCCTTCAGGATCAAATAAAAAGTTCTTTATTTGACATGTAAAATTTCACAACTCAGCCTCTCCCAATTTTTCTGGTTTTCTTCCATTCTGTTCTCTTCTTTGTTCTAAATAACACAGCTATACTGGTCTACTTGTTTTCCTCACACAAAGTACTTAACCTCTCAATCCTTGTCTTTGCACTGTTTGTTCCCAATGCCTGGAGCACTCTGTTCTACAATCTCCAGCTCTTTGAATCCTAAGCTCTGAAATTTTCCACCTCTGTTTTACCACCAACATCAGCCCCTCTGAGACTTCCTTCCATTTGCTCTGCATCTATCTTTTTTGTTCTGATTTATATATGCTTTCTTTCCTATTACAGTGTAAGTTCTTTTCCTTCTTATCCCCAGACCCTCGTCTAGGACCTGGCAGATATTAACTGTTTATTAATGTTTGTGGTTTGATTCATTGATTGTGCAGGAGCTTCTAAATATCATATAATTCAATGAACTATGTTATATTTACCTATGTTATATCAACCTCCTTTATGTGATAGGAATGAGGTGGTCCCTCATAGTTATTTTAATTTGTATTCTAATCAATAAGTTAGACCACTTTTTTCACATGACTATAGATAATCTTTTATTTCCTCATCTGAAAACTGAAGCAGGGAAATTGTTACCCTCAAGGAGATTATATTCAAATGGACAAAAGACAAAACATAAAGGGGAACTGTAGAAGCAGAAGATGGTGGGGTATGGTATGAAAATGGATGGGAAATGACACAGGAGACTAGTTATGGGCAAGATAAGGTAAAGTTCCCCAATCAAAGTTCACCATCCCAGAAGGAGAGTTCAAGGTTCTACTGCAGGTTAGAGGTGGGATGGTTGCACAGAGTGGAGACAGACAGCATAATATAGAGCTGGAAAAGAAGTGGCTGAGTTGAGTCCTGGTACTTGGTAAGATAAAGTAAAAAGCCCTATAGCAGAATCTAGTATCCCAGTGACAAAGTCCAAAGTTCTAGGACAATGGAAGTCACAAATGGTAGAGAGGGAGAAGACTGAAGAAGTGGTATCATTGTATGGAGGCTGTAGCACACTGTTGATCTTATGATTTTATATCCAGGTCTCTTTGCACTAAGTTCCACCTACCTCCCTTATGGAAGCATCCAATCAATTACTGTCAAAAGAACGAGTGGGTGGGAGACAAGAAAGTCAGCAAATCGCAGACATCTGGGGCAAGTTCTGTATGGTAAATAAAATGATATGAATTCCTATTTGCATGAGTGGAAGATCTTTCAAGTCTAAGATACTCCCATGAAATATATAAGCTTGTCC
Source organism: Bettongia penicillata ogilbyi (assembly GCA_023548195.1). NCBI lineage: Eukaryota > Metazoa > Chordata > Mammalia > Diprotodontia > Potoroidae > Bettongia > Bettongia penicillata. Next base: position 478,017 of record JAJHZJ010000268.1, on the reverse strand, counting down.
AATGGATTTGAGGAAAGTGCTGGTACAAAGACATTGTGCTTCACTGTATCTTTCTTCTCCTCAAATAAACACCTGAGGCCCCAGCAAAACTGTCTAGCCGAAAAACAAGACTACAAAAGTTTCACCTCTCTCTGATTTTATCTGTTGCAATGCAGGCAGCCACAGAATAGTCCTTAGGGCTATTACATGCAGCTGCTATTTGTCACCTGCACAGTTGTCCTAGCTTCCTTAGTATGACAGCATTTACAATCTAATTAAGGAAATAAGGCATTGACACATGGAAAGTTAAACAGGATTTCAAGAAAACTATAAAATGTTTCTGCTCCCCTCACTTTACACAGCAACTCTTGCTGCCTTTATCCATTCATTCAGCAGTTTCTATGCAAAGCCCAGTCTTAGAAATCTATGAGAGAGGTTTTGAAGCTTCTCTTTTTTTTTTAATCTCTAATGATAAAGTAATTGTTTTTACGGCATCCCAACAGAGTGTAAAGTGCTGTGATAGCTGTCACTTATTGCTTCCCGGGGGTCTTTATTTGATTTCCTACTTTGCACAGTTTTCAGTAAAATGAGGAGATAGGAAGAGGAAGAAGAAGAGGAGAGGAAAAATTCTGGGTTAGTTTTTCCTTTTAAGTTTTTATTTTTTATTGAAGACTTGAACGACTTATTGTTCTATTGCCATCAGAAACAGACACTGAATGCCAACTCTGGTACTAAGAAGCAGCTCTGAGTTCATCAGAACTATATATGTCATGTCACTGTTTTCTCAAGAGAAAAAGTGAGTATCAGCTCTAAGTTTCTTAGTGTACTGGGACATGCAGATCATTTCTTCTTAAATCGAAGAGGATTCCTACCTAGCAAGGCAATAAAAACTAATAGTACAAGAAAAAATGTTTTAAATAACTTTAACATTAAATCTAGAATATAGTTTTTGATCAAATTGATGACCCTCTATAGTCACATCTGGTAGGTTTTATGTACAATATCCAATTGCTAATCCACACAGGCCATTTCTGCTTATTTCATAGATGTTGAAGCATTGACTTTACTCTTGATATGTAATTAAGAGATATGTAGTTAGATTTCTTCTCCTTTGTGACATATTGTCCATCAAAATTATGATTTCTTTAATGGTGAACCTTTGTCAGAAACACGGTCATCACTTGTAATAGTTTTCTTATGGGAAAATACAATCAACAATTTCTCTTTATCAGGAGGTTGTTTTTTTTTTAAGAGTTCATGATAATGAAATGTTTGAACTGATGTGTATGACAAAAGAGTGTAATATCAAGAACACTGGATATGCAGTCAGAAAATCTGACTTGAAATTTTGAATTTTCTACTTATAGCTTGTGTTGCTTTGAAACAATATCTTCACTTTTCTAGGCTTTTCTATAAAATGAAATTATTGAACTATACCGATGGACACCAACATTTCTTCCAGTTCTGTTTATTTAGAATTCTATGAGATAGATCTCATCAGTATGGACATCCCACAATCTTCACTGATGTAAAAAAAAGCATTTATAATTTGTTACCATCGTGATTTCTGATCATGAATTTCCATAAATTCTCCCTGAAGAATCTGTCCATAGTGTCTCAATGTTTTATGGACAGTGGAATAATATTTGGGCTATTTATCTATTATTTGTATTCTTACTGTATGACTAGACCAACCTTTTTTTATGTCATGTTCCATTTCTCATAGGGCAGCTAGGTGGTACAGTGAATAGAGTTCTAGGCCTGCAGTTAGGGAGATTCGTCTTCCTGAATTTAAACTTGTTCTCAGGTACTATATGACTCTGGACAAGTCATTTAATCATCTTTGCCTCAGTTTCCTCATCCATAAAGAAAACTAGAGAAGGAAATGACAAACTACTTTGGTATCTTTGTCAAGAAAACCCCATATGGGGTCATGAAGAGTTGGATACAACTGAAATGACTGATGGACAACCACTTCTCATATGCAATTTATCCTTGGTAATATGCTTTAGCTTTTTTTTTTTTGACTGATCATGCACCTTTCCATTGTTCTTTGGGACACTTGTGTTTGTAAGTTTTCTCAGTGACAGAATGGTTTTTCATGACTCACATTCATGGTTAAAAGGGGCTTTATTTTGGATAGCATCTTAACATCATTGAAATTGCCGCATCATGTTCCAAATGTGATTCAGTCTACTTTCTTTATACTCTTTCATTGTGAGATAAACCTATTGTTTATATACCGTGCCTATATGTATATTAACTAATGCATGGTGTATTCATTTGCACATCACAATATAAGCAGTAGGCATTTTTTTTATCCAGATGATAGACGCACATAAAAGAAATGCTACAAAGAAGAATAAGACAAGTATCAACCAAGTGATAGGTTGTGAATGTTATGAATTGAAAGAACAGAGGGATCATTGATTCTTGGGGCTACTATTCTTCCTAGAAAAAATGGGAATTGAACTGGAACTTAAGGATGGAAATAGTTTCCAGGACATTAACTCAACAAACATTTCCTCAAGTATGCGAAAACTCTAAATCACTCAATTCAATAAACACATATTAACTGTCTATTGTATACATAGCTATTCTAACAACAATAAAAAAAAACCCAGCTGCACCTACACACAGGAAGTAATGCAGAATAATTTCAAGAGATAGGAAGATCAGGAAAATTTGCATTTAGAAGGTGGCTATGAGGCTATATATATATATATATATATTTGATAAGGTAAATTTGTATGATGTTATCTGTCTAGTTTGCTTTTGCTATTCTTGTAGGATTTGACCCTTGCTTATCTCTGTCTTTTTTTTTTAATTCGTCAACTATTTTATTATGTACAGGGAGCTGTGCTACACACTCAACATACCAAGATAAAACCAGAAGCTCTCATAAGGAACTTAATCTTTGCTCCCTTCTATCACATACCTCCCTTACCTTATCCCTACTTTCTCTCTTTTCTTGTAGTGTAAGATAGATTTCTATACCCCATTACCTGTATTTCTTATTTCCCAGTTGCATGCAAAAACAATTCTCAACATTTATTACAAAAACTTTAAGTTCCAAGATCTCTCTCTTCCTCCCTACCCACACATCCCCATTGTGAAGGTAAGCAATTCAAATTAGGCTATACATGTGTAGTTATGCAAAAGACTTCCATAATAGTCATGTTGTAACAGACTAACTATATTTCCCTCCATCTAATCTTGTCCCCCATTTATTCTATTCTCTCTTTTGACTTTGTCTCTCTCCCAAAGTGTTTACTTCTAATTACTCCCTCCTCCCATTTGCCCTCCCTTCCATCATCCCTCTTATATCCCACTTATCTCCTCCCCTACTTTCCTATTGTGTAAGATAGATTTTCATACCAAACTGAGTGTGCATGTTATTCCCTCCTTAAGTGAAATGTGATGAGAGTAAGCTTCACTTTTTCCCTCTCTAAGGAGGCTATATTTTGAAGGAATTTAGAGATTCTAAAAAAGTGGACATCAGGAAGGAATACATTGCACATGTGAGATAGTATCTAATAGCACAGAGTCTGTTTATCCCGCAAATTTTTAATCTAACAGGGTAAATAGATATGCAACATTGGTATCATGAAAGAGAATAGGATAATAGTATATATGTTCTCCACTAAATTATTACTAAGATACCTATCATAGCTCCATGGTATGTTTATACTAGCAAAGATTCCCCAATTCAATTAATAGATTAAGTCGTCATTAATTTCAATTATTCTTTTTTTTTGGGTTTTGACACTGATGGTGCAAAGTATGCAAGGGCTCATTGAACAAGTGTGCATGCTCATGTGCACACACAAACATGCAAATTTCAGTATCAAAGGATATGTGTGTTTGCCTTCATTGCTGAAGAAGACCATGCCATCAGAGAAATAATGATATGACTTGCACTTGACTTTGTTTTGAGTGAAGACTGTGTAGGTCACTAGCTTCACTTCTCCAGAGCCATCTGAATCCAGTGACCAGATATTTATCACGATGACTGAAGATGACCCAGGATGAGGCATTTGGGGTTAAGCGACTTCCCCAAGGTCACACAGCTAGTGAGTGACAAGTATCTGAGGTGAGGTTTGAACTCAGGTCCTCCTGACTCCTGCACTGGTGCTCTACCCACTTAAAGCACCAATATCAAAGGTTATCTTTTTATGAAAGGCCTCTACCCTGGTAAATATAAGATAAGTTTTAACTCTTGTTAGATTCATGACTCTTTTCTAATAAACTTGAGGTCAACTGTAGGGAGTTAAATTAGAAAGTAACTAAGTGATCCAGTAAGAATTTTACCAGACTACATACAAATAACTTATGCAGCTACCTTTTTTATACTCATGATAATAATTTTGTAATTTGACTCCAATGATATAGGCAAGAGCACAAAAAATATGACATTTTAGACTAAGGTTTCAGCAAAAACCTCTGAGAGAGCCCTCATATGCTCATTCTGCTTTCCTTATGATTCACAAATACATCATTTCTAGTATCAGATACAGAATAATGTATAACATACTCATTTATTTAATTTATCTTCTCTGACATAATTATTTTGAGTAGAGATTTGTTGAATGACAGAGGCCACAGGGAAAATGAGAATCCATCTTTTCCTGCAATTAAGGCTAATCACTAGCAGGACTGTCCATTCCCTCCCAAACCATTTAAAGAAAGCAGTTTGAAAACACGGGGGCAGGATGCTGGAGAGAGGAGGAATGAGAAAGCCATGTAATCATTCCGGCTTTAGTTTCTTCCTCTATCACTGAGGAGGTTGAATTACAAGACTTTAAGGTGTCTTCACTCTTGAAAATAATTTTGACCCATGATACCAGTTGCACAAGCAAGCTTATCTATTCATGAGCCTTTTTCAGAGTAAACACCAACATATGTGTAATATGATAGATGTCTCAGAGCTAAATTTAAGTTTGTGCATATGGCCTTAATAGCAAGAATACCAAATATTGAGATTCCCTAACCCTCCAGATCAGTAACTAAAAGGAAATTTTAACCTGGCCAAGGGCCAAAGACTGGTCTGTGGAATACATGGAATACATTCAAATATTTAGAGAAGGGATCTCTAGCTTAAAGTCTGTTTCTGTTTTACATGTGGACATTGAATGAGGTGGATGGTGATGGCAGTGAAGATATCTTGGAGGGTATAACCATATCTGAGAAGGAAGTTTCTAACTGTCAGAGCCCAACAAAAAAATGGAAGAATCTACCACATTCCTTAGTGAGGTCCCTATCACCTGAGATTCTAGCTCAAGGATAGATCCTGACTGGCTAGTGATATTGTCAAGAAAAGCCTTTCATTAGAGAGGGAATGAGACTAAATATGTCTGAATGCTCCTTCCCCATGAACTGGTCTGTGCATTAAGTTAAAATGTGATTTCCTACAAGGGCATAGTTGTAGCCTAAGACTTCACTTCATTTTGAAATTAATTTACCCTTTTGGCAGCAGTCTCTAGGACAAGGAATTATTCAAAGTAATTATGGAAGTTAGATGACCATTTAGTTACTTAAACTGCTGGATTTTACTCTACACCTATTACTCTACTTTGTGGCCTAAATTAGTGAGTTCATTCTCTCTTTATCCTCAGGGTACCAGTTATGCATGTGTGAGATAATAGAATTTATAGCTGGAAAAGAACTTTAGGTTAGAGATCAGCTCTCCAAGTCCTTTGTCTTGCAAATGAGGAAACTGTAGCCCTGAGAGGTTAAGGGATTAGCCCCAAATCACAAAATTGGTAAGTATCGGCATACTTATACCCCCAGTACATATCACCCATGTTTCCTGCCTCTGTGACTTTGCAGAGTGTTCCCAAAGCCTGCAAGTTCTTCCTTTTCACCTCAGTGTCTTAGAATCTGGAGCTCTTTTCAAGGTTCAGTGCAAGTGATGCTTCCTTTCCTGCTTTCCCTACTTTTTTGTGTTTCTGATCTACAGTTTCAATGTGTTTGATTTGTATATATATATATATTTACTTATCTGCCTATTTGTTTCCATCTCAAGAGACTGCAAGCTCCTTGAGGCTAAGGACTGTTACATTTTTTGTTTATTTGTTTGTTTTGATCTCTCCAGTGCCTAGTATGGTAACTGACACATAACAGACCCTTAATAAAAACTTTTTTAAAAATGGAATAAAATTCAATTACAATAAGCAAGAACCTAATTCACTTTTTCTCTGACTACTCCTGCACCTCATTGTTAGAGAAATATTTTAGGTGCCATTATGAGGTACCCTATAAATCTCAGTTTTACATTACTGAATGTTAATATACTTGCTCTGTAGTTAATATAGTTGTCTCACAGTTCCCCTATCTCTTCTATCAGAATTTTTTTTTTCTATATCTTGTGGTCCAGTCCCAGTGTCTATCTATCTAAAACTGCATTGACTTTGAAGTGTGGAGAGAGAGAAAAAGTGTGTGTGTGTGTGTGTGTATGAGAGAGAGAGAGAGAGAGAGAGAGAGAGAGAGAGAGAGAGAGAGAGAGAGAGAGAACACAGGGAAGGAGAGAGAGACAACAAGAAAGAGAAAATGAGTCATACAATATCACACATACATACCCATGTGTGTATATGTATATTTTGATGTATATGTGTATTACATATATGTGAATGAATGTGTGTCACCATATATCAATACATGATACATGCTCAATACAGATAGATGTCTATATGTTTATATACATGTATATACACATGCACATATATATGTGTTTAGATTTTTCTCATTTTAATAGCTAGTTGAAGAATTCTGGGCTGATTTCCACATGGCACAGTGTCTTCAGTGATATGCTAAGGGCATGGAGGTCATAACCTATCTGTTTACCACAGGTACCCTTCCTTGACCTGGGAACTCTGGAATTTGGCTACAATATTACTAGGAGTTTTTCTTTTGGGATCTCTTTCAGGTGGTTGATGGATTCTCTCCATTTTGATTTTACCCTCTGGCTCCAAAATATCAGGATAGTTTTCCTTGATAATTTCTTGAAAAATGATGTGTAGGCTCTTTTTTTTTATCATGGCTTTCAGGTAGTCCAATAATTTTAAAATTATCTCTCTGGATCTATTTTCCTGATCAGTGGTTTTTCCTATGAGATATTTCACATTGTCATCTTTTTTTTTCATTCTTTTGGTTCTATTTTATAACTTCATGATTTCTCACGCAGTCATTAGCTTCCATTTGCTCCATTCAATTTTTGATGGAATTATTTTCTTCAGTGAGTTTTTGGACCTCCCTTTCCATTGGACCAGTTCTGCTTTTTAAGGTATTTTTCTCCTAATTGGCTTTGTGGTCCTCTTTTGCTATTTGAGTTAGTCTATTTTTCAGTGTTATTTTCTTCAGTATTTTTTGGGTCTCCTTTAGCAAGCTATTGACTCAATTTTCATGTTTTTCTTTCTCTTCCCAATTTTTCCTCTACTTCTCTTATTTGATTTTCAAAATCCTTTTTGAGCTCTTCCATGGCCTGCCACCCATTCATATATTTCTTGGAGGCTTTTAATGTAGGATTGGTCATAGAGAAATTCTATGTTCAGGGGAAATGTGAATTATTGTTATTTCTACACTGTCTAGGAAAAGTTCCTATGGGTGATGACAGTAGTAAATCTTGCCAGTTCTCTAGTCTGGTAATTATGATTTCCTCAAAAATAATGAAGAAAATAATCCTTCTTCTAGAAGATACCAAGTTCATTCCAAGAAAAAGTCTTCTTATTCCTAATTACCTGAATTAAAAACATCCTTTAATTTTTTAATATCTCTCTCTCTCTCTCTCTCTCTCTCTCTCTCTCTCTCTCTCTCTCTCTCTCTCTCTCTCTCTCTCTCTCTGTCTCTCTCTCTTATATAGGTACTACTGCATCACCCCAAACCCTCATTATTAGGTAAATTACAGAACCTTTAATGGGTTACAATTCACATTTTGAAAGATCTATGTAATTTGAAGAAAAAGCCCAGTCCCTCTATTTCACTTCCATCTTTTAAGCGGAAAGAGAACTGTGTTTAGATATAAACCAATCTCAGCTTACTGCAAGCATTCAGAGAAAGGGTTTGTTTGTCTTTATGTCTGACCAGTTCTCTGTGGCTATGCCCTCAGTCTGATAGAGACTGGCTGGGATTTGTTAGTTTAAAAGTGACCATATCTCATTCCTTTTATCCGTCATCCTGACAGGTGTCTAAAAAGGGACATACTGTTTTCTCAATAATTGATGTGCCTTCTTCATAAACCTTTAAAGTGGTTCATTTAGTAACACCAAAATATAGGCAGCTGTGTTGGTGGAGAAAGGAAGGAAAGGGAGGGGAACAGAATGGAAAAGATGGGAAGGGAATGAGCAATTCTCTAGCACCTACTATATTCTAGGCATTTTGCTAAGAAATTTTAAACCAGATACAATAGCAACAATAATAATAGCATTTATATAGCTCTTAAACACTTCCAAAGTCCTTTACAAATGTCAACTCATTTGATACCGACAATAATCCTGTAAGGTAGATGCTATTATTATCTCCATTTTAAAGACGAGGAAATTGAAGCAGACCAAAATTAACTAACTTGTCTAGAGTCTCACAGCTAGTACGCATCTAAAGGCAATGACCTGAACTCAGATCTTCAAGATCCCAAGTCCAGGCTCTCTACTTTGGCACCTAGCTCTAACATACTGATAACCACCATCCTGTAAGGAGTTTTCTGAGTGAAGAGTTAGGAAAGAAACTATTTTCCATTTTGATTATGAAAGATTTAAATTATAAAATGTTAGAAAAATAGACAAAATCAAAAATAGCAAAGGTTTTCTTTCTCCTTAATTGGACATATATGTCTTCTGATTCACTGTGATAAGGGAGTGTCCAAAAAGGTAGTAAGAAGAATAATTGAGCTAAAGAATACACTGAAGAGCTTTAATGACAGAAGGTCAAATTGTCTGCTGACTGCAATCTGGACACACACACTTAAATCTGCCAAATGTAAAATCATGATATAGATAAAAGGTGAATTTTGATTGTAGGCAAAACAAATGACATATTCTAGGATGCCTTTGGCTTGGGCTAGCTGTATATGCTCAGTGTGCATACAATATTTTTATTAAATCATTTTATTTCAACATTCTGAATGTTTATCTATGTCTTGTTTTTGTTTCTGTAACATCAGCACCATTCCCACACTAATACGCATCATTGTCGACAGAATCAGCATCATACACATTTTTAGATTCCTTTCAGGTTACAAATTGATTTTCTCCCAACAATCATATCAGCCAGGTCGCATGAATCACTTACCATCTTTGAAATTGTTTTGTTATGTATACAGCCATAGGAAAAGCAGTGAGATATCAGAAATAAGGTCATATGTACACCTCTGTGATTAACATGGGCTAAAGATAAACCTGATTTGAAATCTGTTGGTAGCTTATTATCAACCAATTTATATACAGAACATAAAATGAGCAGGATATGTTATATAAAAAACTTTTCAAAGTATCAAAGATGTTATTATTTATTAACCTTGAGCCATCTGCATTTCATTATTTTAATTTTGTGCTAATTGCTTCCTTGTATCATTATATATTTGCATTCTATCTCTATTATTTTTTCATGTGCTTTGACCAGTTAATTCTCTTGTTTGCTTTGTATTTTCTTCCAAAAGAGGTCATATTTCCTTCCTTATTATTTCCTTACCTTCTTTTACAGATGTTATAAGCATTAAAGTAGTCTATAAATGTTAATTACTACTATCATTATTACTATCACTACTTAATATTCAAAATATTTCTTGGTCCTTTGCTAAGAATAAAGATATAAAAAGAGGATACAAAAACATAGAAATTTAGAGTTCGAAGAAACCTGAAAGGTCTTTTAGTTCAACTCATTCAATTAATGGATGAGAAAACTGAGGCTAAGAGAAGCTTCATGACTTACCCAATGTCAAATAGGTGGAAACAGAAAACATATCTTTTGACTTTTCTTTCCGCTATACCCTGTTGTCTCCATTGTCTAGTGAATTTTGACAAATATATAGAATGTCAGAAAATTAACTCCTATGTATCAAATAGCAATTTCAATCTAGTTCTTATTTTTTTTTAATTTTATGCCATTCTCTTTAAAATAAAGGAATATGCACACCCATTTGATTGTAAGCCACATTCATATAATGTTTGTGGTTATAAAGTACTGTATATGCATTCATCTATTTGTTTCTTACAATAACCTTGTGAGGCAGTTAATTCAAACATTAACCCTATTTTAGAGATAATGGAACTAAAACTCAGAGGGTTGAAGTGACTTGTTCAGCTTCATAGAAGGGGCTTAAAACCTTCTAAGTTGGAAGCCTTTTCTCCTTTTTCCCATATAGTCTGCTGCCAACCATAGGTTTCTTTTTCTCCTGATATTTTGAAGGCATCACTTTTATCTATCTTCCTAGATAACCTCAAATTGGACTTGTGCATATATTAGCATTCAAACCCTTGGCACCTTTTCATCAGATCATTCACTTATTAAAAAGTGAAAATGTTTGGTTATCACAATTCAAACAGTCCTGAAAAGTGTACTTGAGAATAGATATAAACTTGTTAAAAAACATAAAAAAAAAATACAAAAACTGCCTTAATTAGTCCCTTAGAGAATCATTAGTACAAACAAAGGTATAGAATTTTTGCTTCCCAAGTGCTTTTTAACAATCTCATGAAGTTCTAATAAAATGCCATACCTCTTCTGATACCATTGTAAAGTGAACACAGATGAACTGTTTGGGTTATAGTCAGGAGACTGGTACAAGGAGCTTGTTTAAATAAACATTATTGTCAGGAAGAGGAGCATTCACAGGAGGGGCTACCTTATTTCTACACTGAATTTATTCACAGTTCCGTATCTGTTTGGGAATAGCCAACTGCAATTCTGTTTGAATAACATTCTATATTTTCGTTGGGTTGAAATCAGGGCAACAAACTTTCCCAAGTTCTTTACCCAGGCACACATATGCCTCTAAGTTTTAAAGAGAGAATTGCATTCAAGTGGGGAGTTGGGAATCTGCTATTATACTTTCCATACATGCCAAGGCCATGTGTCCTCTGCCCAACAAAAGTGGTAGCCAGATGGAGGCAATCAATGACAGAATTCCCCTCCCCCAATTCCCATGGAGCAATATAAGCTAAACTGGGGAAAGGAAACTTTTTGGGGGGTGGTAGGGTGGGAATTTGGCAAAAATTATGCAGATGGCTTCCTCAGTTTCATTGTTGCCTCTGGTTTTAAAACTAGCTTACCACATGGCTCAGAAGTCTTCCCAACAGTCAATTGGGAGTCCTCAATAGCAGGAATTTGGAAAGGAGGCAAATTATCTAAGTAATGTCCCACACTTCCTCATCATGGGCTCAAATTTCCCTGAGTGGAGTAATTTTTAATGAAAACTATTAGGAATATTTTATCAAAAAAGAAATATTAATGTTGTATGGTTCAAACATAAATGACTCTTAGGATTTTTTTTTCCCATCTAACATCTGTACATACTTATGTTGAAAAACACTTCCTTTGTTCTCTCTCTCTCTCTCTCTCTCTCTCTCTCTCTCTCTCTCTCTCTCTCTCTCTCTCCTCCATCTTTCCCCCCACCCCCTTCTATTTCTTTCCCCCTTTCTACCTCCTCCAGTATTTCTAGGGTTGTAACAAGTAAAAGAATTCATGCAAAGCATCTGAAAATAATAGTTACAATTATATCTTCCCACTTCTGCTGACTTCTTCCAATTCTCCAGTCTTTCTGTGAATTATGTCATGTGCAGTAATCAATCATTCAATCAAACAATTAATCAACAAGCAATTGTAAAGTGATCATTGAGTTCCATGTACCGGAGATAGGATACAAAGAAAGAAAATTCCTACTTTTAAGGATCTTATATTCAAAAAAAGAAGACAATAAGGATGTACATATGTTTATAACTCTTTATTGGACATATACGTATTTCACATATTTATTCAGTTGTTTCTATTCATGTTTGACTATGACTTTATTTGTTAGGTATGGGGGCAGAGACAAGATGGCAGAATAAAAGCAGGGACTTGCTGGAGTTGTGTCCCCAAATCCCTGCAAATACCTATAAATAATAAGTCTAAACAAATTTTGGAGCTACGGGAACTGCAAATGATGGAGTGAAGCAAATCTCCATCCCTAGACAGCCTGGAAGGTCAACAGGAAGCCTCTAGCACTGGGCTGGGAGTGGAGTGGAGCACAATCAGAACAAGAGCACATCTCAGGGAACTTAATCACCAGCAGCTGTGGTAGTTTCCAAACTTTTCAACCCACAAACACCAAAAACAGCAGAGAAGATCACTCAGGATCAGAAGATCTGAGTGAAGGAGAGACGCAATCTTACTGGGGTCTTGCCCTAGCCTCAGAGAAGGGGAGGAGGCAGAGCCTGAAGAGATGCCTGCGGCAAGGACAACAGCAGCTTCAGGAGCTCTAGGCACACAGATCAGGGACTGAGCAGCTGATACAAAACCCCTGACGTCTGGGACAGTACATTCACCTCCACCACCACAGGAAGCAGAGTCCTATCTTGACAAAGACTTAGAAAGTCAAGTATTTGTCTTTCATCTGGATTCCAGTTTTGCTCATTACTAGCTGTATGCTCCAAAAAGAATTTTCTTCTCTTTGTGACTGAATTTTTTCCTATCTAAAATAAAGGGAGTAGATAATGACCTCTATGGTTTCTTACAGATCTAAATATCATGATCTGGAGTAGGATGGGGGAGATATGGAGCAAAAGAATTTTAAGGCATTTATTCGATGACAATAATAATGAAAGTTTACCTCATATAGTACTCTCTGTGTGTATAAACGCAGTATTATATATAACGTGATTATATACTTTATGTCATTTCGTATCCAAAGTATTCCTTAGAGGTAGGTAGTTTTAGTGGCATTATACTCATTTTTAAAATGAGAATACTAAGACTTACAGAGCTAATGAGTAACCCAGAAGACCGTTGACTAAATTTTCTTTTGAAAATACCACTGTGAAGTCAGGTACCGTATTTTCATTGATGAAACTAGGTTCGACCATCTCGGTATCATTTTTCTCTGAATGATTCAGTTGTCCATGGTTGTGTGTTCCCTGACTAGACCTGTACTTCTAAGGAAAAAGTGCCCAATATTTAAGCTTTATTTCATGTTCCAATGAGATAAAATACCTAAAATCTCATGATTTCACCTTGTGAAAACCTGTAGTTCAATAATTACCAAGTAGGAGATGAATGGAAATGTAATTGACTTTCCAAGGCAGCATAATCTAGTGATTAGAAAACTGGTTTTGGAGAGAAAAAGACTAAAGTCCAAGTTCCATTTTTGATGCATACAACTCTGGGCAAGTTACTTAATCTTTCAGTAATTCAACAAGGCAAGAAGTTACTGAGAAGTTGCAGACCTAGTGCTTCCCTATGCCTATGACATCACAGGTTGGGCAAAATAAAACCTGTAGTGGTTATCTCACAGGGGTTTTGTAAGTATAATATAGGCAAAGAGCTTTGCAAACTAAAGAAACATATAAATGAAGGTTTTGTTATCAGTTCACCAGGTAATTTATCCCATCTAGTCTTCAACTTTGCCCGTTAAGATATAATGTTTTGCTGCCAGGACTTTGTAGCACCTTGGGAGGCAAGATGGTTGTCAGGTTTTAAATAACTAAGAATAGTCATTTATATCAGCCAAACAGAAGTCCCAACACCCTCCCTCTAACACTGAAGTTTTTGAAGCCCATTTTGTTATCAAGGTAATAGTTCTAGCATTCAGATTAATCCTGTATCCCACTTCAAAGATTAATCAGATCAGGGTGAAATGTTTCTACAGATGGAGAAGCTAAGATTGAAGTAATATGCCCAAGCTTCCATAGGAATGAGATGGGAGCAACAAAACTAGGGAGACTCATAGGAAGAAAGTATAGTATACAATCCTACCTGGGAGTTTGCAATTGGAAAGGCCTATACTATTGCATGAATTCCTCAGAGGGGAAAACATAAGCATTCCTATTTTTGTTTTCATTATTTTTATGCAATTAATATACTATAATCATCTTCTATGATTGATATAAATATAATTTATTGCTTTTTCTCAATATTCATCTAATAAATCATTTTGATGCTATACCTTGCCTTCCTGTCAGTGGTGTTTGCAGCTGAAAAAATTCATACTCTTCTCTTTTCAGTACTTAAATGATGTCTATTTTTGGAAACTTGAAAAGTTACAAGGCATGTGATTAATCATATCTCAATCTCATTTCAGATCAAAACTCTGCTTTTAAGGTACTAGAAGTGCTCATGCTTGCATCATAAAAGAGTATGCCTGCTTTCCTATAATTTATGGAAGTAGTTAATACAGACTATGTGAGATTGATTTTCATGAGATAGTCAGTATTACCTGAAGAGGTAAAATCATATCATATAATAATTTCCACTCCCTCTTCACACACAGAAGAAAAAAAAGGAAGGAAGGAAAGAAAGAAGGAAGGAAATAAAGGAGAAAAAGACAAGACAAGACAAGAAAAATATACAGTTAAATGAAATTTTACTAGTCAAATTTGACTTCTTTAATTGAACTTATCAAGAACATTTTTGTTAACCTTTAAGAAAAGTTTCAACTTTAACAAGTATTATTGTTCTTTGAATTTTGTATCAGAATATAAAATGTGAAGCTCAAAGGATCTTAAGGGCTTATTCTTTCAATCAAAATAAATAAGATTCTGAGAGTTTTCTCTCTGGAGAGACAGCATAATACAGTGCCAAAGAGTACTGAAATTTCTGTTAGAAGATACAGGTTCATGTCCTAGCTATATTAGCAAGAACCCCAATATACACTGGAAGGCCTGCTGAACAGGTTCTCAGATCTGCTTTTCTAAAAGGAAAACAAATTTTAAGGGGTCAGAAATCACTTTAATCAAGCACACATATCATTCACTTAGTTCAGGGAAAAATGTCAGCATCCTAAATTTCAGAGAAAATACAAAAAGAGAAACAAAGATTAACCAACAGACAGGCCTTCCAACTTTCTGATCATAAGCAATATATAAACCACAGATCAACAGGTAGATCCAACTGTCTGACCGTACATACATAGTTACCAGAGAGAATGCTGGGTTTTCAAAGCTGGGGCCAGGGCAGGGGTAGGGACTCCTTATAGGTTCTCCAGAATCTCCTCTGTCCAAACAAATACTTCCAATGAGTAATAATGAAAGTAAAACCTCATCTCATAGTATTTATACACTTTTCACAGCTGGAGGGCCAGCCTCTGGGACCCAGTGTCTCAATAGAAATTAACAAAAGGAACTTGAGGTCTATTAATGGGTAGGGAAGATCTAATTAACTTACACCAGCTCTTCTTAATTGACAGTATATAGTGACTTGGCTTCAGATATTCTGTAAGTGATTTTACATATTCCTGCTTTCCTTTTATGCATTGCTTGCTATCTCAAGCACTGCCTGCTATCTTTTCAAGGAGCTGAATGCTAAGCATTCATTTAACAATGTGATTACCTAATTGTTTTTATGTTTTTTTTCCTCCAAATGAGCAATGATAATAGTAGTCAGATTTACAAATGTGCAATGGAGGAAGCAAATTTCCAAAGGATTTTTATCCACAGGTGTTGATGTAGCAAACTGAATAATGTTCTCAGCTTGAGAGAATGAAAAGTTGGCTTCATACCCTGCCTTCACACATGCATGACTGTGGGTAAGTCATTTAACTTCTCTATATGTTTCTCAAGAAAACACAGGTTCTCCATCAGCCATTACTGCACCACCCACATGTGGGACCATCTATCAAAAAAAATGGAGATGTTTTCAATGCTGTGGATAAGTTCACTTACCTTGCTAGTATACTTTCCAGGGATGTACACATTGACAATGAGTTTGACACACACATTGCCAGAGCTAGCTTAGAGTCTGGGAGCCTTCAAAGAAAAGCATGGGAAAGAAGAGGTATTAGAGTGGCTACCAAACTGAAGTTCTACAAAGCTGTTGTGCTGAACTCATTGTTCCATACTTAAGAAACATGGACAGTCTATCAGTGCCATGTCAGGAAACTGAATCATTTTTATGTGAATTGTCTTAGGAAGATTTTGAAGATCATCTAGCAAGATAAGGTACCAGACACTGAGGTCCTTACTCAAACTAAACTGCCAAGCATTCAAACTATGCTTCAGAGAGCACAACTCTGATGGACTGGACATGTTGTTCAAATGCAAAATGCATGCTTGCCAAAAAGGTTCTTTTATGGAGAACTTGAGTGGGGCAGGTGATCACATAGTGGTCAGAAGGAGTGATATAAGGATATTCTCAGGGTCTCTCTCAGGAATTTTGGATTTGATTGTATGACATGGAAGACACTGGCACAGGACCACTCAGCATGATGTGACCACATCAGGGAAGGTGCTGTGCTCTGTGAGCAAAGCAAAATTGAAAGGTCACAAAGGAAACATAGGATGCTCAAATTTGGAGTAACCACCCCAAATGCTTACATGGACTATCTGTGCCCAATCTGCGATAGAGCACTCCAAACCCCTATTGGTCTGAGCAGCCACAGTCTCACATTGAAACTTCACTTTATCCTGGTGATGTCATTTTGGTCCTCTTTGAAAATGACGCACAACAACCACCAACCAACCAACAACAACTCTTTTACTTTTTAGTTGTAAGATATTGTATAAGTTGAATGGTCCCTGGGTCTCAGTTTCCTCCTAAGTCAAATGGGGATAAAAATATTACTCTTGTCTTTTCCAGAGAATTACGAGGAACAAGGTGCTCATTGGAAAATGTAAAGTATTCTAGAAATGTAAACTGTCATTATTGTGCTCAAGAGCTTTTCTAGAGCTCATTTTCCCTTCAGGATAATTAGAAAGAGAACTAGAGAAAATTGGAGTCTGGACCTGGGTTCAAATTCTGGTTTGCTGCTTTTGTCTTTGTGCAAATCATTAAACTTCTCTGGACTTCTGTATGCTTATCTATATGATGAGGAGATCACAATAGATATCTGTGGTTTTGCTACCACTATACCCCATGACCCTTGCATTGCATCTCTCTTATACATGTTTTTATTTTTAAACTGCTAATCTTAAATATAAAAAGTTTATTTTCATATACAAAGAATACAAAAGAATTCTCTATAAAACCATAAATCTCCATTTTATTTCTCTTAAATACATACATACATACACATATGTGTGTATGTTGTGTAAACTTAACAAGCTTTCAAAATTTCAAAAAAAACTTTCAAAATCCTACTTGTCTGTGCTTTCTTTATTCCAATATAACCATTTATTCAGCCTCTTCCCAATTGCCTAGAAAGTGACTCCTTAGGTCTCTCCTTAGGCTCTAGTTCTTTTCTTTTTGCTCCCTTCACTCCATTCTGTATGGAGGATTCTTATGACCTACTGCTGGCAGAAACATAAAAATTGAAAGAAAAATGTTTTCCAGAGAAAGACTTTAGAGGATGTGAATGCCTTCTAACTGGTTCATATTTTCTTACCATATGTTGAAAGTGTTGCTGAAACTGATGGGTTATTGAGGCATTCTAAAAAACTTCTCTGTTTCAGCTGTTGTCTTTGACTTTTTATTTTCAGGGATCTTGGTGACTTCACTCATGGATTTTAGTTATGAGTAGAATCTCTGATTTTAGATTTTTGAATGATTAAAAGAGTGAGCCACAGGAACAGTCCATGGTCCAAGAATTAATCTTCAGAAAAAATCTTTGGGAATCCAGACCAGTAGGATTCATGTGGCAAATCTGGGCAGGAATTTGGTGGAATCAATGCTATGCAGGAACTGAGCTAAGTTTAAAACCTATTTTATCAATGAACAAGATGGTGTAAAGAAGTGTATGCCACAGAGGTTTGGGGAAAATAAGTCTATTCTTACAATATTTGAAGGAAATTTTCCTATGTAAAAGCTACTTCATATCAAGTGATTAAATGGAACTGGGACTGCTATTCACTGTCCCCTAACAAATAGAGGGAACAGAGGCAGTGGGTGTTTGAACTGATAGGAAAGGAGATGCCTCATGAAATTATCAATTTGTCCTGTATGGCCCTGAGAGATATATCAAGCCTGGCCCTGAAAAAGTATAGATAGAGGACAAAATAAGAAGGAACCAACTGAAATATTTTAAGTGAGAGAGAGGATTATAGTTTTTCTGAGAGGTGAGGGAGTCATTGGACTTTATTGAACAGTGGGAATTAGGGGATTGACATACTTAGAGCTCTGATTGAGGAAAATCACTTCAAGAGTTGTGTAGAGAATGGATTGGAGTAGTGAGAGACTTAAGTAAGACCAATTAGGATGTTATTACACGTCTAGGAAAAGGTAGGAAGGGTCTAAAGTAAGTCAGCAGTGAGTATGTGACCAGGAAAGTGAGGATATGTGAGAAATATTGCAGATATAGAAATGATGAGACTTTGATACTGATTGGTTGTGTCAGGCAAATAAGACTTAAGAATTGAATATGACATCATAGCAACTAGGATATTATAAACCTCAGTAAAGAAAGTCTCAAAGGATCAGAGTTTGCTGAATAAGTGTAGGTGAAGGTGAGTCTAGAAGTGGATATGGAAAGCAAAGAGTATTCAAATTTACCAGTAGTAGTGAATTACAGTGTATGAGAAAACTGTAATTTGGAATCAATACTGGATCACTAGGGATGTAGTATCAAGAGGAGAGCAAGGAAGAGGAGAGAAAAAGAATCAAAATGGAAGAAAATTTGTTAATTGTAGAGTGGGAGTTCCAGAGGGCACAGTTGGATGATAGGCTGATGAGGAGAGGTGCATTGTTGGGGAAGGGGTGAGGGAAGTAAAAGGTTGCAGTAGATGGGAAAAAGGTAGTCCTCAGCAGGGACTGGAAACTGGGGTTTGTCCTTGGACACTCAGGGTTCAGTACCCTGGATTAGAAGAGAAAGAGGAAATGAAATTATGCCAACTATTATGGAATAAGTTGAAAGAGGAGATGAGTGATTAGGCAGAGCTCTGCTGATAGATGGATCAAGATCTTCTCATGACCATGGCTTTAAGGTAGTGTTTCCTTTACCAGGACTTCTGGAATCCTGGCTGGAAAGCAAAAAGGGTTACTTTTTTTCTAGAGCATCCAGACTCTGATATTATCTAATAAACAAAAGTAGGCTTTGAAGTATCCTAAGGTTGTTAAGCTAAGCCAGGAGGCAGAAGATATTGATGTGTCCAGGTCCTTGGCAAACTCAGATTTATGAAAAATTTCCCCCATTAAACACAGGAAAACTGGCTGTTAGTTGGGGATGAGACATTTCAAATAATTATTACAGGTGCTTAGAAAATTAATATCTTTATATGAAACATAATTAAAGCTATTTTTATTGCTTTTTTTTTAGTAGACTACCTATGATTTCTTCAGTGTCTGGAATTCCCACTGTGAAAAATTCTTCTACCACTGCAAATTGGCAATATATCTATAACTTTCATTTGTAGCACTCCTCCTGGACTTACTGCCCTACTCACACTGGCACTGGCAGTTTGGACCCCAGAGATACAGTTGCTACTACTCTCTGAGTTTTAAGGGATAACCCTGTAGGTGACTCTACTATTACACTTGTATTATATTATATAACACTACGATTATACCTTATAAACCCACGTGGGTATGTTTCCCCTTAATACATACAAGTAGGTTCAGCTTTTAGAAAGGTATTTATTCAAATGGCATAGCAATAATATTAGTTACAAAGTATTTCCTCAAAAATCTGAGGTGCCCTCTTCCACAAATACATAAATTCTGGAGCTGTCATGAGAGGAAAAGTGCACAAACTTAAAGTAAAATAATAATAGCAAGGCTCATGCACAGAAAACGCAGCAGGCCAAGACAACTGCAGGGTCCTAATGTCCTTTATTTTTCCGGAGCTCTCTTAAAGTTTGATAGTCCTTCCTGGTTCCAAATTGGTTCCCTTCAGTAAGGAACTCCAGTTTACAATGACCATCCACCTTATACTTGCCTGATACTCGTGCGAGGGAAAGGTGGTCTTATAGTCTTCTGTGAATGACTCCATTCATATATGGGAAGATTCTGAAGATTAGCTGGCAAGATAATGTATTAGTCATTGAGATCCTCCTTTGAGCTGAACTGCTGGCTAGTTTGTTCTCTAGTCCAGAGAGGGCAACTCTGATAGGCTGGCCATGTAGACTAAATGCCAAATGCACACTTACCTGAAAGACTATTTTACAAAGCACTTGCTCAAGGCAAGAGCTCACACAGTGGGCAGAGGAAACATTATGAGGATGCTCTCAAGGTTTCTCTAAAGAACTATAGTATTGTTTGTGAGACATGGGAGAGGCAAGTACAAGAATGGCTAGCACGGTATGCCCTCATCAAAGAAAGTGCTTTACTCCATGAACAAAGCAGAATTGCAGTAACACAAAGGAAATGTGAGCTGTGCAAATCCAGAGATATCTCCTTCCGAACTGTTCTAAATGCTATGTGCACCCAGCTTGTGGTAGAGCCTTCTGAATTCTTATTGACCAATCACCCAGCACTAAATACACTGCAACCTGACCCCAACATCATGATGTTATTGGTTCACTTTAAAAAAAAAAAAGGAGAAACAATAAGTCTTCATCTACAAGTGAAAGACTGGAGTGAGGATATTGAAAATATCTGCCCTGGAACAAATTCTTTGTCTCTCTGCCTTATCAAAGTCTAGAAGAAGATACTTTCTAAGGTGTAGAATGTTTCCTTTGCATCTTATATATTTCAATATCTATTCCCTTACTGACCTTCAATCTTGTTGAAATTTAATTGGAACACAACTAAACATATCCTTAGAGCATTTCCTAGGACTGAAAGTTTAAATAAGTTGCCCATGGTAATATAGCTAGTTAACAGAGACATGACTTTCACCTAGGTCTCCCTAACTCTATAGCCAGGCTACCTTAGGCAACCTAATGAAGTACACTTTCTTTATTCAGTTAATAACCCTCTTTACCAACCCCTGAAAATCATGATAACTAAATTACCAACTTAAAACAATATTAAACATGTAGCATGTAAAAGGTTGGTCTGCCCAGAACATCAAATGACATGTGACCTCTGTCCAAAAGCATTATACTCTGAAGTATTCATTACAAGCATGAATCATTAATGATGTAAAATGTCTTTGAAAATGAAAGTCTCTTCTCACTCCTGTATGAATAAATTTCATAGTAAAATGCTGTGCGTGGTCATAGGGCATTTTCCCTTCCTTTGCTTTCCAAGTCATCAATTTAAAGCTAACAGAAAACTTCATAATATCCAGGATCTCATCAGGACAAGACTTCTGACAAACTGTAATACTCTATAATTTAAATTCAAGATCCTTAAAACCTTCCCCCTTTGTCTTAAGTGAACCTTGTGCCAGAACCTTAGGTGTGATTAAGTGAATTTGGAAGAGTTATTTAATGAACTTGGATAATATATTAAAAGTGCCTTAAAAAGGAATTTTGATTATTAATGCCCATGCAAATAATCTTTCAAAAATGTGTTCATGCACTGGGGTCTAATAAAATTGGCTAGGTACACCCTGGCCCCATAATCGCTTAATCAATAATTGTTTGGAGCTAATGTGACAAATTCCAGTGAATTTTTACAGGATGCATAGCATTAATGTTAGACATTCACCTCACTAGCTCCAGCAGACATTGCTCTTTTTTTTCCACTGTGACCAACAAATTAAGAATTAATTTTTCTAGCTACAAAAATGCCCAAGCAGAAGACATAAACCATGTATTCATTATGTCTTCTCTTTCTGTCCAGAAGCTGCATATATTATTAGCTAATGTACTGAGCCCTCAGCCAGGGGGCAGGGATTCTATTTCCAGCTCTGTCCCTAACCTCTACTGTGCCCTTTATTCTTTCTCTGGGGCTCAGTCACCTCAGCGGTAAAATAAAGACTTGCTCTCTACCTGGCTGTGGATTTAGTGAGGGTTAGTCTATAAAGCCTTCTGAAATTGTACTATGTAAATGAGAAAGTGGATTATTATGGCTCTCATTAGCATGCCTTTCCTTGTGATGGATGAGATGAACGGAGCTGAGTTTATGGCTGAGGGTGCAATGTTGGCACCTAATAGACATGTGCTTGGTGGACCCTTAAGATAATTTATAATATATTTAGGTAACAAGCTAAATTCCATCTAATAGGTTAGAATGGGCCAGTGAGCAGCTGTGAGTAAGGGCTAGACAAAAGGAAATATGTCAACACTGCTGCTGACAGTGTTAGGGGAGACACAGGGCTGAAAAAAGAATCCATGATGGCTGTATTGGCTCACCATATTCTCAAAAGTACCTTGTAATATCCCTGAAAGCAGGGACTGGGCTGTTTTTCCCTCTATTCCTCTCTTAGTCAAATGGGAGTAAGAGCAAGGGATAGTCATGTACTGCATTTATCATCAAGGAATACTTTTTATCCTTTTTCACATTGCTGCTGATGACATTTTTTTTTACATCACTTGTATTTCCATATCCTTCCTCCTCTTCTACACACAGATAACTTCCTGTAACAAAAATTTGAGAGGAAAAGAAATAGTTTAGCAACATACTAACCAATACATCAACTGAGTCTGAGCCTAATTTCACTCCCATAATCCCTCACCACGGCAAAAAAGTGCAAAAGTAGATTTTCTCTTCTCCTCTTTGGGGCTTATATCATTATAATTCTACAGGGTTGTGGTCAATGTGTATTCACACAATTTGAGGAGTCTGCAGCTTAATGTATTGATGGTGTAGGAGGTTGTGGTTGAGGCTGTAATGATCAAGAATTGAGAACAGAGGAAGGGGCAGCACTCATCAGGGTCTGAAAGGCAGCTTTGTCAAAGCTGTTTGAAAAAACCATCCAGCAGTAGAAAAAGTAAAGTAAAAAAAGACTTTGGCTGCTAGTTCCCCATTGGCTAAAGAAAGTCTCAGTTTCCAGTGATTGATCTTCAGTGTCCCTAGAGTTGTACACAAATGAAACCTTTCAAAGTACTTTTTGAACTTTTCTTCCCTGGCTTAATAGGGAAAAACAGAAAGAAGAAATGTAGATTTTATAATTGATATATAGCAAAAGATGCTGAGACATAATTGGATGATATAGAATCCTGGTAAGTGAAGAGCCATAGTCTGGTTTACTCAGCAAAGATATTCTACCTAGACTATTTCCTATGAACTCTTTTGGGTCTGCTTGGAAAATTCAGTATCCTGACCCAGGGTTAGAGAGACAGCCTGAAAAGTTTTACACTTCTTGGATTTAAAGGGAACTTTTGAATAAATCAGGAGTATAACATTATTCATGTTAGATTTGTAATCATATCAATGTGTGTTCTTCCTTTAATTGTGTAGATCTCAACCTACCCACATCTCTTTAGCCCCTGTGATTCTTTCCCATCCACTCTCATCCCAGGAGGACTTGGTCATGTGGGACTTTCAGTTCCCATTGCCTATGACCTAGTAGAGATTTAATAAATTTTTCTTGACTGATCATGAGAGGGTCTCACTCATTGAAGACCATGACATTTGAAACCTGATTCTTTTAACATTTTTGTGTGTCCCAGATTAGCCCTTGGGCTAACTTTTATTGATTGATTAAATCCTATCATCTTCCCTGATCATATCTGCTGTTGATAACTTTCCTCATACTTTTTTATCTAACACTAAATATGGTGACAGTCCTCATAATATTACAAGGAAACCAGGAAGGTCTTTTCTAGGTTATGTCCTCCGTTAGGCAGCTTAACTACTGGACTTTGTTAAGTAGATCTGGATACTACGATACTGTGTTTTAACCATGAGATTTTAAATGACCTTTTCTTCTGGACTGACAAGTGATCTGCTGTAATTTTCTACTACTTGTTTAAAATTGTCGATGCTGATGACAATCTCTGCTGAGGTTTTTGTAAAAATATTTACTAGAGGGGGGCAGAGTCAAGATGGCAGAGTAGAAAGATGCACGTATGCGAGCTCAGAACCCACAGCCCATATATTTAATGTAAGAAGAGTTCCCCAGAAGTTCTGGATCACTGCAGGGGGTGCAGAAACATAGTGGAAGAGATTTCCATTCCAGAGAGCCCTGGAGAACCGTCCCAAGGGTCCATTGTGCTCCGGAAAGCGGACCCCACCCCAGCGCTGCCCTGGCCGTGGCCCCAGAGAAGCTGATCCGAGCAGGCTTCAAGGACAGAAGCTCCGGCAGCCTGGAAGGTCCCTCCGCCCACATAAGCTACAGGTCAGTGAGAGACACACCTGGGCTCACCAAGAGGGGAGCGGGGTGTCTCCGTGGCTCGGGTCCCCTCGGGAGGAAGCGGCAGAGGCAGCGGCAGCACTGCTGTGGCAGACCGGGACTCCCCCAGCAGCAGGCAGGATCTTCATTACTGAAAGTCTCTGCATAAACCACCTGAAGGAGCTGAGCCTGGGAGACGGCCCTGCCCCACCCGCTCCATTTCTGAAGGTCTCTGCATAAAGCCCCTGAGGGAACTGAGCCTGGGAGGTGGCCCTGCCCCCACCAGTGCACCAGAACTTAAGCTCACATTGAATAGCAGCCGCTTGCCATAGAAAGCCCATTTGAATCTCAGACTCCAAAAACTAGCTGGGCGGATCTAGGCAGCGGTGGACAGGAATCTCAGAAGTCAAGTAACTGGTTGGGAAAATGCCTAGAAAAGGGAAGAAAAATAAGACTATAGAGAGTTTTTTTGAACAGATGCAAATGATCCCAACTTTCAGATCTGACGACGACGAGGACATATTCTTGCCATCAGGGAAAGACGTGGAGGGCGGGGCCTCGGTACCCCAGACATCCCAGGGGGATGTCGGGTGGGCTCAGGCCTTGAAAGATCTCAAAAAGGATTTTGAAAAGCAAGTTAGACAGGTGGAGGAAAAACTGGGAAGAGAAATGAGAGAGATGCAAGAAAAATATGAAAAACGGATCAATACCTTGGTAAAGGAGACCGAAAAAAATGCTGAAGGAAATAACACCTTGAAAAATAGGCTCACTCAATTGGCAAAAGAGCTTCAAAAAGCCAATAAGGAGAAGAATGCTTTCAAAAGCAGAATGAGCCAAATGGAAAAAGAGGTTCAAAAGCTCACTGAAGATAATAGTTCTCTCAAAATTAGAATGGAAGAGATGGAGTCTAATGACTTTCTGAGAAACCAAGAAATCACCAAACAAAACCAAAAGAATGAAAAAATGGAAGAGAATGAAATATCTCATGGGAAAAACAACTGATCTGGAAAATGGATCCAGGAGAGACAATTTAAAAATTATGGGACTACCTGAAAGTCATGATCAAAAAAAGAGCCTAGATATCATCGTCCATGAAATTATCAAGGAAAACTGCTCTGGCATTCTACAACCAGAGGGCAAAATAAACATTGAAAGAATCCATCGATCACCACCTGAAAGAGATCCAAAAAGAGAAACTCCTAGGAACATTGTGGCCAAATTCCAGAACTCCTAGGTCAAGGAGAAAATCTTACAAGCAGCTAGAAAGAAACAATTCCAGTATTGTGGAAATAAAATCAGGATAACTCAAGATCTAGCAGCTTCTACATTAAGGGATCGAAGGGCGTGGAATAGGATATTCCAGAAGTCAAAGGAACTAGGACTCAAACCAAGAATCACCTACCCAGCAAAACTGAGTATAATACTTCAGGGGAAAATATGGTCTTTCAATGAAACAGAGGGCTTTCAAACATTCTTGATGAAAAGACCAGAGCTGAAAAGAAAATTTGACTTTCAAACACAAGAATGAGAAGAAGCATGAAGAAGTAAACAGCAAAGAGAAGTCTTAAGGGACTTACCATAATGAACTGTTTACATTCCTACATGGAAAGACAATATTTGTAACTCTCAAAAATTTTCAGTATCTGGGTAGTTGGTGGGACCACACACACACACATGTACACGTATGCACGCACACACCCATACACACATGCACACACATACAGAGACAGAGAGCACAGAGTGAATTGAATAGGATGGGACCATATCTTAAAAGAAATTAAGGTAAATGGTGAGAGAGAAATGTAGTGGGAGGAAAGAGGGTGAAATGGAATGGGGTAATTATATGTCATTTAAGAGGCAAGTAGGAGACTTTTTAGTGGAGGGGAAAAGAAGAGAGCTGAGAAAAAAAAAAACAAGGAGTTTACCCTCATCACATTTGACTAAAGAAAGGAATAAAATGCACACTCATTTTGATATGAAAACCTATCTTACAGTATAGGAAAGTGGGGGAGAAGGAGATGAGTGGGGGGGTGATGATGGAAGGGAGGGCAAAGGGAGGAGGGAGCAATTTGAAGTCAACACTTGAGGAGGGACAGGATCAAAAGATAGAAGAGAAACAATGAGGGGCAGGATAGGATGGAGGGTAATTCAGTTAGTCTTACACAACATGACTATCAGGGAAGTCATTTGCAAAACTACACAGATATGGCCTATATTGAATTGCCTGCCTTCCCAAAGGGAATGGGTGGGGAGGGAGGGATGGGGAGAATTTGGAACTCAAAGTTTTAGGAACAACTGTTTAATATTGTTGTTGCTACTAGGAAAGAAGACATACAGTTAATGAGGAATAGAAAGTCATCTGGCCCTACAGGAGAAAAGAGAAGATGGGGACAAGAGAAGGGAGGGATGACAGAAGAGAGGGCAGATTGGAGATAGGGAAAATTAGATTGCTTGGTGTATTGGAGTGGAGGGAGGGGAGAAAAGGGGAGAAAATTTGGAACCCAAAATTTTGTGAAAACAAATGTAAAAAGTTAAATAAATAAATATTTAAAAAAAATAAATAAAAATATTTACTAGAATATTGTCTTTGTGCCCCCTGTTTCCTCCATTGTTGTCCCCAGGAGAATGATTTTGCTTTGTGAGGCTAATGTTTCTTTAGATAATCAGCTTACTCTAGAAATATAAAATTGAAATGAATTAGATTTTCAATCAAAAAGTTTGGCTTCAAATTATAGTTTAATCACATTGTGACTGCGTGACTCTGTTAATTCTTCAATAGCATACTAACAAGTCTTCCCACCTCTAGCCCTGTTAATCCATCTTCCTGGAGTCATCCTTATTGCCAGATCTACTCACGTATCTCATCTCTTTCTGAAGTCTCAGAAATTCCGTGGTGTCAGGATTGAATGGGGATGTGAACGTATGATATCCCACCTGGTTGATGTTGTTTGTTGTTCAGTCGTTTCAGTAATGTCCAACTCTCCATGACCCATTTAGGGATTTTTTGGCCAAGGTACTAGAGTGGTTTGACATTTTCCTTCTCCAGATCATTTTACAGATGAGGAAATTGAGGCAAACAGGGTTAAGTGAACTGCCCTTGTATAGCTAGTGAGGCCAGATCTGAACTCAGGAAGAAGAGACTTCCTCACTCCAGGCCTGGATGCTTTATTCAATGCCAATTAACTGCCCTATATTCCACCTATCCCAGTGCAATTTAAACATCTTAAAGTCATGAGAAGTCTTACTGTCATATTTTTACCTTTGGTGCCTTAGCCTGGACCTAGCCTAAAAGTATTTGCATAAACGATAGCAACTTAGCGGAGTCTTTAAGATTGTTTTGTGGGAGGCAGAGGGGAGAAGGAAGTGCTTTTCAGATATGGAGGTCTATCTGTGCAAAGATATGAAGGTGAGAAATAGAATGTTGCTTTGGGGAAATGGCCAAAAATACGGCTCATCTGAAATGTAGGGCACATGAAGGGAAACATTATGAAACAAAAATGGAATGGAATGGTTGTAGCCAGATTTTGGAAGATTTTTAAAAGTCAGAAAGCATTTTTTCATCCTAGAATCTATGAAGTCACAGAAAATTTTTGAACAGTTGGTGACATACCTAGAGTAATGTGGAGAGTGAAATAGACAGGGAGAGACACTGGATGTGAGGGGATTTATTAATAGGTTTCTGCAAATGTCCACAGTAAAGAAGGTGAAGGTCTAAAATAGAATAATGGAGTAGAGAAAAAAGAATAGGAGAAAAGGGAAGTTAACACGATTTTTTATTAAGTACCTGCTCTGTGTCACTGTGGGCACTGTGATACATAGGTAAGTGGGGACAGAGATAAGATGAAATTCAATATAACAAGATTTGGCAACAGATTAGACACAGATAGTGAAGAAGATGGTCAAGAGTCATACAAAGATTATGAATATCTGGTCCTGGAAGGTCTATGGTATCATCCACTGGAAATTCAAGCCTAAAATACAGTGTTGTGGATCTCTTTAGATAGTAAAGCAGGAGAGCTGTGTTGTAATCTTATTTAACTGGGCTAGCATTTTTTTTCTTATGACTGGGAACAAGTCATTTCCTCTCCCTGGGCCCCAGTTTTCTTCTCTGTAAAATGGAAGAGTGTGACTAGCTCATTTCTGAGTTCCTTTTCATCATTTTATATTCTTGGAGAGAATAAAAATATATGTTTGGACTTGGTATACTATAGATTTTACATATGTTACCTAAACTTGGGTGGAAAAAGTAGTAACTAACAAATGAATAAATCTTAACCCTACGGGTTGCAAAGCACTTAGATTTCCCTTTCTTTACACAACATCCTATATCTTAACTACTTGTTTTTCTAAAGCAAGTTCTAAAAGTCAGAAAGTGATATTTTGACAATTAAATCAAATTACAAGGTATCAAAATGCAATGCTATCAATTCATATTCTTGTACTTAACTAGAAACCAGGAATGTAGTTATCCTCAAGTTAAGATGCCAATTGGTTTTAATGAAGCAAGTGATCCTTAAATAATTAAATTTTTCTTCTCCTAACATGTTAAACACATTCCCAGTGTGTCAGCTCTTGGCAAAAAAAAAAAAGGGGGAGAGGTGAGAAACAGTAATTTTTTTGAAGCATATTCTCTTGGCTTTCTTTTTCTGTTGCTGTTCATGCGTAAGTTACACTTCCTTGAGGAATGCTTTTACATGAGTAAACCACAGGGTAGAGTCCAAAGTTAATGGAATTTATAGGGGATTAAAATATTTTCTCTTCCTCTAGGGAGCCCAAAGCCTAGCATGAAATGTAGTTACCAAAAGGTATCAATCTAATCATCTCACAGTGGCAAAAGGCATTTGAATGTGGGTGCAAATTTAGACAGTACATCTGTTCACTGTCTATTCAAAGAAGAAAAAAAAAACTCACCACCATCCACTGTGATACTCCACATCTATCTCAACTTGTTGGCAGAAAGTGAGGTAATTGATTAAGTGGAAAATTTAAATTATCTTCAAATAATTTACCACTCAGATCTCCCTCTCCACTGAATAGTGTCATTGCCTCTAGTCTCTTTCTTGCTCTGACACCATCTAAATTGGCAATTACTCTTCTCATTGCTAAAACAAGTGATGTTTCCACTACGAAACTAAAATAGTAAGACATGCAGCTGCCTATGTGATTGCATTGGTGGGGATGTGCACATTGAACTTTCTGCCATGGATTGCTGACCAAATCAACATTGACACACTTCCCCTACTAAATCACTAGTTGTTACCACTAATAAGATGGACCCCATTATCTTTTTAGTTCTTAATAAATGTTATGCAGAAGGCAAAAGTTAGAGAGAAGAAATGACTTTGAGTGAGAAAACCTCATTTTGAGTCCCGGCTCTATGACTTATTATGCAAACCTGAACCACAAGTTCCATATCTACAAAATGATGACAATTACATAGGATAACCAATTTAGAGTTGGAAGAGATCTCAGAGGTCACTGATTTACTTGATCACCCTCATTTTACAGATGGGGAAACTGAAATTGTTACTATTTAAGTAACTTGACCCAGGTCACACAAGTACTTAATGCCCAAGACTGAATTCAAGCTAGCATCTTTCTCATTCTAAGTCCAGTGCCCTAACCATTACAACACATTTCCAAAAGTAGCAACATATGACTGTAGATTTGGATGGGGACATATAGTCCATCTAATTATTCAAAATCACTGATAATTTGAGCTGAAAGGGAGGACAAAGGTCAGATACTCCAAACAATATTTGAATAAGAATACCCTCTACTACTTTATTTGAACTTCTTCAGTGAGAGGAAATCATAATCAATCCATTCATCCATCAATTAATCAATAATGATTTATTAAGCACTTACAATATGATAGAAGTATGATAGGTGCTTGAGATAGAAAGGCAAAGAAATAAACAAAAAAATGATCTCAAGAAGGTGACATTTTGTCTAGGGAGATTACATGCTCATATAAATATACACATGTGTATATGTATATATATACATGTATGCATATGTATTTAGAGAAAAATAGCTATATATCTATATTTATATATTAGTTCTTGTGTATTCATTATATATTCATACATTTCAAGGTGATTCATGATGAAAGGGCACTAGCAATTAGGGGAATGAAGAAAAGCTAACATACAAGCTAGTGCTTGAGATTACTCAATGAAAGAAGGAAATTTTTATGAGGTAGAGGTGAAGCTGGAATGCATTTGAGGCATGAAGGACAGCCAGTGGAAAGGAAATCAGATAAGAGATGGAGTGCTGTGTCTGAGGAAAATCTAGAGGATCAGTCTGGCTAGACCACAGAGGGCAGGAAGGAGATCAATATGAAATGAGGTTAAGAAACTAGGCGTATTGTGATCAAACCTATGCTTAGGAGAAGTTTAGCTAAAGCATTCTAGGTAAGTCAAGTAAAAGCCTGAATGAAGGTGTGTATATAGGTGAGAATAGGACATAAGTAAGAGAAGTGGTGGAGTTAGAAACAAGATCTGCCATCTTTGAATCTAACATTAGGATGATACAACTGGGAGACTGGAAGGAGGGAGGTCCCTTTGAGAGAAACAGAAAAGTTAGAAGAGGGGTAAATTTGAGGGAAAGGGGATCAGTTTAATTTTGGATATGTTTAATTTGACCTGAGATATCTATGGTACATATAGCTTAAAGCACATTGGGAATTGGTTCTTTAATATTGGGGTTCAAGAGAGATTGGCTAAATATACTTATAAATTCATGAATATTTATATATGTATATGAATATATATATGCATATGTATATACAGATATGTAGATTCATCTGCATAGAGATGGTAAACCAAAAGGAACTGCGATTTTTAGCAAATGAGAGTGTCTAAAAGAAAAAGAGAAGAGGTCAAAGTGTTTCAGTCCCATGACACTAATTGCCTGTTAGAAATAGGAAACTGAATGTCCCTAGGACATCTTAACTAAACATGTCAAAAACAACTTATTTTCTTTATCCCTAGACCTTTCCCTTTTCCAGACTTCCTTATTTCCGTCAAAGGCTGTACAATCCTTACAGTCCCTTAGGTCCATAACCTCAGAATTACCCTTGGTTTTTCCTTCTCCCTTACTTCACATATCCAAGCAATTGTCAGATCTTGCTATTTTAACCGCCAAAGCATATCACACATTTAATCCCTTCTCTTCACTCATGAAGTTAGCACTTTAGTTCATGCCCTCATCACTTCTAGTCTATGTTATTGCCAAAGTTTCTTAATTTGTCTCTCTGCCTCAAATCTCTCCTCACTTCAATCTTTCCTACAAATTGCTGCCAAAGTAATTTTCCTTTAGGGTAGATCTGACCATGTCAATCCTCCACTCCATCAACTCCAATGTCTCCTTAATGCTTCCAGAATCAAAAATGAATTCCTTTGTTTAGCTTTTAAGTTCCTTACAATGTGACCTAAACCTAACTTTTCAGCCTTACTAGACATTATTCCCTCTACTCTCCCTCTCACCCCAACTTTGTAATCCAGCCAAAATGTCTCTCTCAATGATCCTTACATACAACACTCCATATCTATCTCTATGTCATATTAGTAGCTAAATACTATTCTTGGGATTCACTCCCTCCTTACCTCTGTCTGATAGAGTTGTTTTCTTCATTATAAATTTAACTTAAGAGGCACTTTCTATTTCAATGTCCTCTCTCACAGACTGTGTTGCATTTAATGTATTTAACTGCTTTTTAGGTATTTGTATCGATTTGCTGTTGTGAATATTTATATGTATATTTGTCTTCCTCATTTGATTATAAACTATTTGTGAGTAAGGATTATTTCATTCTTTGTACTCAAACCCCCAGCATCTAGCCCAATCCTTGAATTTAGTCAGTCCTAAAAAAATGCTTGTGGATTTATTGCTTTATTAGCATCTACATTTAGGGACAGCAATCTGGATGAGGCAGACCCTTCTAATTTTTGGATCACTCTTGGACAAGTCAATGTTAAATCTAAATCTTCTTTTCTTCAGTTCTTACCTATTTCTCCAAAATTTGTCCTTCAAGTAGGAAGTGTAACAAAATACTAATGTTTGATAGAGAAGAGCAAGCACCTTGACTCTGCATTTTGCTACTACAATGTATCATCACGTCATCTGGATGGTGCAAATATGAAAGGAGGTTGTCTCTTCAAGTTTTTTTTTTCTTTTCTTTCAGGGTCATGCAAGCATTGAGAGTATTATCATAATGCTGTAAAATCTATACAGGTTCCTGGATTCTGAGATTCAGCAGAATGCCTCTCATACTATGAGTCTAGAGAAATGATTGGGGTGAGAGGAGAAGGGAAGGTGGCTCCCAGCAAAAAAGTAAAGGAGAGGCTAAATTAAATTATATCTATTGTTTAATGGGCTACTTTGTTTTGTATCTTTTTTCTATTCAAGGTGAATAAAAAGCTGCTCTGTGCCTTATAGACATTGTTGCCTTGCATAAAATCTCTCACACAAGTGAAGATAAGACATATTTTGAGGATCCCAGAAGAAACTCTTGGTGAAGGCAAAATGAACCAGAGATGTGATTTATGGTGTATTCCACTCAAAACCAAAGTAAGTTCACATAAGCCAGAGCATAGGTTATATATAAAATAACTCAGAATGTATTAAAGTTTAAGGACAGATCTCCAGAGAAAGATGGCTAGCAACATTTGAAGGAGAAATATTATTCTGCTGATCAGATTTGAAATCTACTTCAGCAGCTTCTGCCTCTTGGTTTTGATCCTTGAGACTAATCAGAGAAAGTTAAATTCGTCTTTCCCATGACAGCCCTCATAATATATGAAGAAAATTGTCGTGTCCCATTGTGGATTCTCTTCTCCAGGATCAACACTAGGAGTTCTGTCAATAAAGCCTCCTAAAGCATGGCTCCCCCGTCCGGGGATTTATCTTCGTCTTCCTTGAGAAGATTACTTTAAGTAAGGTTTTAAAGGATGGGGAGGAGTTCAAGATAAATGATTTCTTTGTTTAGGTTTCACCTTAACGCATTTCACAACATGACCATTGTGGAAGTCTTTAGCAAAACTACACATATATAACCTATATTGAATTGCTTGCCTTCTCATTGGGAATGAGAGGGGAGGGAGGAAGGGAGAGAAGTTGGAACTCAAAGTTTTAGGAACAAATGTTGAGAATTGCTTTTGCATGTAACTGGGAAATAAGAAGTACAGGTAATGAGGTATAAAAATCTATCTTGCCCTACAAGGAAAGAGAGAAGATGGGGATAAGGAAAGGGAGCAGTGTGATAAAAGGGAGGGTATACCGTGAGAAAGAGTTATAAGAATGAACAGCATTCACCTAAATGCATTCCTTGCCTTGTCCTCAACTCACCATTCAGACCTATAGAAGCACTTTCTTCTAGATTCACCAAATTATCACGTGTTAGAACTAGGCAGGATTTTAAAGTTCATCCTGTATAAATTCACTCACTTTTACAAAGGAGGAAACTGAGTCCCTAATTGGGGAAATGATTTGCCCAAGGTCACAAAGCCGGTGAGTGGCAGTGCTGAAACTTGAACTTGAGTCCTAGGTTTCCTGTCTCCTAGTGAATTATACCTGGCATTGAATTGTGCTGTGCCAACTTCCTATATGCCTCATGTCAGTTCATGCCCCAAAGTTATTAACATACATGGCAGAAGACAAAAGTGCCAGCAATATAACCTGCATATTCTTCCAATGGAAGGAATACCTTTTTCCTGGAGAGCTGGAGATGACTGTTTTGTATACATAACACTTCTTTCAAGGACTGCAAAAGAACACTGCCCTGCAGATATGAAATTGCAGAGATGTCGCTAACATAATTGTTTGGCACCAAGTTTAATTCACAAGGATTAAGTAAGCATATTCATAGATTTTTAAACCAATCAAATCAAGAAGCCATTTCCTGCATTAATTTTCCAGCTAACCTAATTATATAGCCCCAAGCTCTGGGTCCTTATCAATTAACAGAGCTATAAAAAGCAGGAGCCCAAGCCTGCTGCTCTTTAGAAGTTGAGAAACCGGCTTTATTGTAGCCTCAGCCTTGAAAAGAAAGCCAGGAACCACTGTTGGTATAAATATATTTGACTTGAAAATACATTAATACTTTAATTGCTTATCCCTGAGAATTGCCATACAAGGTCAAGATTAGACAGCAAGTATAGCATTTAGAAAGTAAGGGAAAGGATGTGGGAATGAATGAATACCAACACCAGCCCCATAAATGTCAAAGAAAAATGACAAAAAGTGAAGCAAATCATGGTTTTTACCTATAATGTCTTCAATATTGATTGCTATAAAAATAGTAGGAATTTTTGTAAATACAATGAAGAGAACTTTTGAGGACAAAATGAGTACCACACAAAATTGAACAGACAATAGGAGTATGGAACGTATATCACTGGAGATGATGTAATTTAATGAAAATATACTTTCTTCAATTTAATTATTTATTTTTAGTTTTCAACATTCATTTCCACAAGATTTTGAGTTTCAAACTCTTTCCCCATCTCTCCTCTTCCACCACCCCAAAACACTGTTCATTCTTATAACTCTTTCTCACGGTATACCCTCCCTTTTATCACACTGCTCCCTTTCCTTATCCCAATCTTCTCTCTTTCCTTGTAGGGCAAGATAGATTTTTATACCTCATTACCTGTACTTCTTATTTCCCAGTTACATGCAAAAGCAATTCTCAACATTTGTTCCTGAAATTTTGAGTTCCAACTCCTGTCCCCTCCTCCCTCCACACCCATCCCCACTGAGCAGGTAAGCAATTCAACACAGACTGTACATGTGTAGCCATGCAAAACACATCCATAACAGTCATGTTGTGAAAGACTAACTATATTTCCCTCCATCCTATCCTGCCCCATTTCTATTTGATTCTCTCTTTTTACCTTGTCCCTCTCCAAAAGTGTTTATTTCTAATTGCACCCCCCTTTCATTTGCCCTCCCTTCTATCATTCCCCCCACACTCCATTTATCACCTTATCCTCTACTTTTCTGTAGTGTAAGATAGATTTTTCATATGAAATTAAATGTGCATGCTATTCTTTCCTTGAGGCAAATGTGATGAGAGTCAGCTTTACTTTTTCCCT
Source organism: Bettongia penicillata ogilbyi (assembly GCA_023548195.1). Classification (NCBI taxonomy): domain Eukaryota; kingdom Metazoa; phylum Chordata; class Mammalia; order Diprotodontia; family Potoroidae; genus Bettongia; species Bettongia penicillata. Next base: position 442,725 of record JAJHZJ010000268.1, on the reverse strand, counting down.
CTCACCTCCCTCTTTTCCCCTCCATTGAAAAAGCTTTTTCTTGCCATCTTTATGAGGGATAATTTGCCACATTCCATTTGTCCCTTTCTCCTTCCATTATATTCCTCTCTTACCCTTTAATTTAATTTTTTTTATATCATCCCTTCCTATTCAACTCGTTCTGTGCCCTCTGTCTATATGTGTATAATCCTTCCAACTCCCCAAATACTGAAAAAAGTTTCAAAAGGTGCAAGTAATACCTTTTCATGTAGGAATGTAAACAGTTCAGCTTTAGTCAGCTCCTTATGATTTTTCTTTCGTTTAACTTTTCATGCTTCTCTTCATTCTTGTGTTTGAAATCTACTCAGCTCTGTCTTTTCATCAAGAATGCTTGAAAGTCCTCTATTTCATTGAATGACCATTTTTTTTTCCCTTGAAGTATTATATTCAGTTTTTCTGGGTAGGTGATTATTGGTTCTTATCCTAGTTCCTTTGACTTCTGGAATGTCATATTCCCAACCCTTCAATCCCTTAATGTAGATGCTGTCAGATTCTGTGTTATCCTGATTGTATTTCCACAATACTCGAATTGTTTCTTTCTGGCTGCTTGCAACATTTTCTCCTTGATCTGGGAACTTTGGAATTTGGCTACAATATTCCTAGGAGGTTTTATTTGTAGATGTTTTTCAGGAGGTGATTGGTGAATTCTTTCAATATTTATTTTACCCTTTGGTTCCAGAATATCAGGGCAGTTTTCTTTGATAATTTCATGAAAGATGATGTCTAAGCTGTTTTCTGTTCATGGCTTTCAGGTAGTTTCATAATTTGTAAATTGTCTTTCCTGGATCTATTTTCCAGGTCATTTGTTTTTCCAGTGAAATATTTCATGTTGTCTTCTATTTTTAATTCGTTTGGTTTTGTTTTGTAATTTCTTAGTTTCTCATAAAGTCATTAGCTTCCATCTACTCCACGCTAATTTTTAAAGAACTATTTTCTTCAGTGATCCTTTGAACCTCCTTTTCTATTTAGCTAATTCTGCTTTTTAAAGCATCCTTCTCTTCATTGGCTTTTTAGACCTCGTTTGCCATTTGCGTTAGTCTATTTTTAAAGGTGTTAATTTCTTCAGCATGTTTGGGTCTCCTTTAGCAAGCTGCTGACTCCCTTTTCATGATTATCTTGAGTCCCTCTCATTTCTCTTCCCAATTTTTCCTCCACCTCTCTTACTTGATTTTCAAAATCCTTTTTGAGCTCTTCCATGGCCTGAGACCATCACATATTTATTTTGGAGCTTTTGGATGCAGGAGCCTTGACTTTTAGGTCTTCCTCTGATGCTATGCGTTGTTCTTCCTCATCTGAAAGGATGGAACAAAATACCTGCTCACCAAGAAAGTAATCTTCTATTGTCTTATTCTTTTCCCCTCTTTGGGCCTTTTCTCAGCCAGTTGCTTGACTTTTGAGCTCTTTGTCAAGAGAAAGGTATATTCTGGGGACCTGTAAGTTCTCATTTCCTCCAAGATGGTACAATCAAGGGAGAGGCATTTACACCTCTCCTGACCTGCTCCTGTTCTGGGAGCAACTACAAGCACTCTTTCCATCTAGGGTCTGTGAGTAGAGTATAATTCCTTCTCCAAATCCTCCACCAACTCCATCACACCAGCCAGTGCTCCTCCTCAACCCAGGACCATAACTCAGGGCTGAGATCCAGATCAGCAGCTCAGGTCTCCTAGGATTTTTAGGCCAGAGATCCAACAATGGAAACTGCTACTGCCTGAGGCTGGGGCTAGACCACTGTATTCTCTTCTCACCCAGATAAAAGAGGTTTCTCACTGACCTTTGATGCTGCCTTTGGCATTTGTGAGTTGAAGAACCTGGGAATCACAACTGCTGCCACTGGCACCTCAAAGCCTGCTCCAATTCTGCCCCTGCCATGGCATGGGCAAGACTGGGCTCTGCTCCATGCCCAGTGCAATAGACCTTTCCTGTTGTCCTTCCTGGTTGCCTTGGGCTGGAAATCTCTTTCATTCTGTTGTTTTGAATTTTCTGCTGCTCTAGAATTTGTTTAGAGTCATTTTTACTGGTATTTTATGGACTGTAGGAGAAGAGTTTCTAGAGGTACATCCTTCTACTCTGCCTTCTTGGCTCCACCCCCTGAAAAATATACTCTTTCTGGCATCAGGGGATGTATTTATTATCTGTATTACTTTTTTCAAGTCACATAGAAACACTTGGCTTCTATTTCCAAATCTATAAAGTGATCAGCTTAGCTTAGGAGAGCTATTTGATCCCTTTCAGCATTAGGACTATGATTTAACCCTGCTTTCATAAGAAAGTCTTGGGCCACATCTGATGGATTAGGTTTTCCTTTTTCCTTATCTTATCATGATCCAGGCCATCATACTATTCTTGGCCATTTCCAAATTCTATTGATGTGAGAATACCATGCCTCTTTCTCCTATTTTGTTCTACTTTATGAGTTTTCTTCATACAATAGAATGTAAACTTCTTGCAGGCAGAAATTTCCTTGCTTGCTTTTATTTTTGTCCATAGTCCTTAGCACAGTACATGGCATAGTATTCAATAAGTGCTTTTTCATCCGTTCATTTTTCATTCTTTCCTATTAATTTAAATGGATATTTTGCTCTTTCCAAACGTTATTGACTTATCATCATCTCCACTTCTAACTTTACTAATTTTATCCTGCCTCCCTGAGATGACTTCCCTCTTCCTCACCATTGGCATAAGACAGAATTGTACCCATATTTCAGAACATAATTTGTCAACATCTTCTCTATTATTTGACTTCCTCTAACAATTATCTCTCTTTCTTACATCTTCTATAGCCAATAGTGTCTGTGCTATTCATTAAGCACTGAATCTACAATACTCTGTTTTTATTCATCCCTTTGTCTTCAAAATCTCTTATAAAAATATTACCTCCTCAATAGCAGAAACCATATTTAATATAAACTTTATACTAGTGATCCTTAATGAATGTTTATTAAATTAAATTTCGTTTTTACCCCCAGGACCTAGTTCACTTTAGTTGATTGATAAAAGCTGTCTTCAATAATAGAAAGAGTCTTGAATATTTTTAAATTCATTTTTGAAAATTTTGAATTCCTCAGACCTAGATTCCAGTCCTAGTTCTGTTACTTGTTTGTGTTTTGTTTTCTCCAGATACCAAAATCGTTGCTGCCTGAAAGCAGAGGGTTAGAGGTAGAAATAATCAGATCTCAGTTCAACGTTCTAGCCATATGAACTTGGGTAAATTATGAGCCTGTGTAAACTTTTGGTTCCTTTTCTGTAAAAGAGAATGAAACTACTTGGTACAGTCTATATTACTGGGCTGATAAGACCAATATTTTGAAAATTTTAATATGCATATCTGATATTTTATTCACAGTACTATGAATTTTATTAAATAACTATAATTATTAAATGGTGAAGCTCAGTGGTGCAGTGGATAGGGTGCCAAGTTTGGAGTTAGGAAAACTCATCCCCTGAGTTCAAATATACCCTCAGACATTTACTAGCTAGCTGTGAAACTGTAGGCAAGTCACTTAATCCTTTTCCCCTCAGTTTCCTTGTCTATAAAAATGAGGTGGAGAAGGAAATGACAAATCACTCCTGTATCCATGCCAAGAAAAGCTCAAAAGGAGTCATAGATAGTCAGACATTATTCAAATGACTAAACTACAGTGACAAAAAAAAAATGTTGGGTAAGTAGCATTAATAATATCTTATTATTCTTGAGTCAGTTCCAGGCATCAGTAAGTATTCATTAAGTGTTTACTATGTGCAGGGCACAGTTATAAATGCCAGGGCTGCAAAGAAATGAAAAATGTCCTTAGCCTTAAGGAGTTTCCATAAGAATGGGGAAAAATGAACAAACAGGTAAATAACTAGGGGTATATAAGGCATATACAGAGTAGATAGAGGGAAATTTCAGAGGGAAAAGTCTCTTGCAATAAATACAATTTGAATTGAGTTTTGAAGGAAACTAGGGAAAGTTTAAAAAAAAAGTGAGGAAACAGAGCATTCCAGATATAAAGTATGGCCAATTAAAACATAGAATACAGAAGATGGAGTGTTGTATGTAAGGAACAAGGGTAACTGAATCATATATCATATATGATGAGGAACTGTAATTTAAGAACACTACTAAGACGGGAAGGGGGCAAATTCTCAAGAATACAATGTCAAACAGAGGACTTCATATTGTATCACAGATGTGTTCCCTAGCCATGTGAGCAGAGGCCAATCATTGATTGAACTTCTTTAAACTTTAGGTTTCCATGTCTCTAAAATGGAATAAAACTACTTGATATTTGGTAAGAGGTTGTTGCTGAAGTTTAGCAGGATGATGACATGGGTAGATCTACACTTCAGCAAACTCACTTTGGAATTAGATGGATTAGAGTGGGGAGAAACTTTTTCTTAGGCAGAGAGTAAGGGTATTGTAATCACCCAGGGAAGAAGCAATGATGGCCTGAACTAGACTGATGGTAGTGGGAGTGAAGAGAAAGGAATATATAGGAGAAATTTTGTGAAGGTAAAAAGCAGAAGATTTAGCAGTAGACTGGATGTGGGACAAGGGAGAGTAAGGACTCAAAGGATAGAGTGTTGAAATTAAAATCAGGAAAATATGAGTCATATGATCTTGGCCAAATCACTTAATCTTTACATACCTCAGGCAACGCCATAGGATTTATCCATCAAGAAATATAAAGCTTTGTGCTTGTCTTGGTAGAGAGAATTTCCTCTCTTGGAGTTTTTCACAATAATGGATTTTGTTTGTGATTTGTTTAAATTTTATCCAAGGGGAATTAGGGAGTTAGCAATTATTTCTGAATGTTTTAATAATTTTAGTAGAAGCTTTTGTTTTGTATCACCTTCATATTTTAATATGTCCTTATTTCTTTTCCCATTCTTATAATCAATTTAAAGAGAAAGATGAAAAAGTAAGTGATTTAATAAAATTAACTGATACACAAGCCAAGTGTGACACATTCCATATCCATCATAGTGCCCTGCCTGTGCAAAGAAGGGATGGAAAGAGATATATTTTCTTATCTCTTCTTTGGGGATTGCAACTGAAGAATTTTGAAGGGAAAGTGACACAATCAATCCTGTATGGTAGGATGCTGACTGTCACTTAATAGATGAGGAAATTGAGGTAGAGAGAAATTGACTGATTTGCCCAGAGTCACACAGGCAACAGAGGTGGTGAATCTGGGCTTCAAATCTAAGTCTTCTCATCCCAAACATTGCCTTCTTTCCACCACATTGCAGTGTTTCACAGAATAGAGAAGATGACATTTTCTATTATGGGAAGGGTTTTATGTTTAATGATTAAAAGAGAAAGGGTATAAACAGAAGAGAAGAGGGTCCAGGTCAGACCTTTTGGGAACATTTATGGTTAAGAAGTAGATTAGGGTGATTATCCAGGAAAGGAAATTGAAAAAAAATAGAAAGGTAGAAAGAAAACCAAGAAAAAGCAATGTCACAGAAGTCATGTTTAAAAGAAGCATCCAAGTGTCAACCAGGGAATGGTTGACAGTGTCAAATGCTTCCAAAAAAAAAATTATTTGAATTTAAGACTCAGAAAAGATCATTACCTTCAGAACTTTAGGGGCTGCTGGAAATCAGACCTTTGAATGTATTTTTCCCTTAAATTTTGTTTTCTAAAATTATGCATTTAATAAATATTGATATTTTCAGATGACAGAAAAGAAAAAAAATATTGTAGATAAATCTTTTTTCCTATTATGAATGGATTTATTATATATAATATATGTGTATGCACATTTATACAAATGTATACATATACATTTCAGTAACTATTTCCTCATTTTAATATAAAATTTAGCATTTTTTTTTAAATTTTGAGTTCTAAATTCTCTCCCTTTCTCCCACTCCTCCCCTACCCACAGAGAAGGCAAGGAATAAGATACATGTGTAGTCATGCCAAGCACATTTCCATATTAACCATTTTACAAAAAAAAAAAACATAAAAAAGAAAGGAAAAAAATAGATTACTTTTAAGTATAAATTAAATGTAACACAATAACTTTAATACTTTGAATCCTCTGCTGAACTTCATCTCTCAGATATCTAATTTTTAAATTAATTTGTATTTTATTTTCACTTCTGGATGGATGATCTCCAACCTCCACATCCCTTACCCAATGATAAATCAATAAAATCTTTCCAAATCTGTATAATTGAGCAAAAACAAAATCTCCACAAAATATGCTGTGTATTTTTTTTTGAGGGGAGTGAGGCAATCTAGGTTAAGTGATTTACCCAAGGTGACACAACTAGTGTCAAGTGTCTGATTTGTATTCAGGTCCTCTTGACTCCAGGGCCTATGCTCCATCCACTGAATCACCTAACTGTCCCTTCTACTGTGTATCTTTAATGTTTCAGTGACTCTTTTTTTTTCTTTTTTCCTTCCCCTTTCTTCCTGTCTATCTCCTTTTTTTCTAACTGTATGTCTTCCTTCCTCCCTTCCTTCCTTTCTTCCTTCCTCCCTTCTTTCCTTTCTCTTTTCCATCCATCCATCCTTCCTCCCAATTTCCATGGGACATACCTTGTTCTAATAAAGTTATTAAAGCTGCACTCTATGTTACTTAATTACTCAAATGATTGTTTTGTTATTGTCTGGTTTTGTTTTCTTACTGTCCCTGGCAAATTAATGGTTTACAAAAAATGCAAAGTAATCTTTCCTGCCCTCCTCAGAGTCCTTGGGCCTGCTTCTCTTACTTCAATTCAGGAAACATTTGTTAGTATTTCTCTTCACCTCCCCCCAGACCACATAATATACACTGGTTAGGGAAAGTATAGTAGGAACTTGCTGTAATTGAGGGAAGCAATACTTTTTGCTTTATTTTGCTGTTCTGGTGGTACACACGCTTTCTAAGTAATGAAACACCATTATTATCTCCTACAAACAGTAACACAAACTTAAAGTCCCAATTCCCTAATTATGCATTAGCCAGAGAATATTTCTCTTTAACCAAGGTTGCCTTCCTTCATGATATATTCATTTGGAAGTCTTCTCTTCCATTTAATTTTTGTCCATTAAGGTAATATTTGTTGAATAAAATAACCTGAATAGTGAGATTATTCTATCAATAAGAAATTGCCACAAAATTCTGATGTTTTATGTCAGCTGTACCAATACTTCAAATGTTCAACCATTTATCCTGCCACATGATAGGTGTAGAGGAGAGAACATTGGGCCTGATATCAGGAAGACCTGAGTTCAAATGTGACCTCAGACACTTAATAAATTACCTAAGCAAATCACTTAACCACCATCTACTTCATTTTTCTCATCTGTAAAATGGGGTAATAATAGCACCTATCTTGAAGGGATTTTGTGAGGAATCGGTAAGATATTTAAAAAGTGCTTATTAGAGTGCCTAACACTTAGTAGGAGCTTAATAAATTCCTGTTTCCTTCCTTAATAAATTTTTGTCTGTTGATTGTATTGTATTACTAATTTAAAGTTGCATTTAATTATTACTATCTTTCTTAAAAGGAGCTCATCCTTAATTCTGAATTACAAAATGGGACAGAAAGCATCCCTTAGAATCCAGGTCTGTAACCATCTGTTTATCAGTCTCTCCACATTATTAATTTGTTTCTGTTTTGTTATGCCTTTAAGGTACTAATACATGAGTTTATGTTAATCTCCTGTATCACCCACTTAATTTCAGGGATAAACAGAAATTTATGACTTGTAGCCAGGGAATTATAAGTAGATTGTTTTTTTCAGGGGGGAGGGCATATTTCTTAAATACAGGATGGCTCAAATTAATCCATTATAAACACTATAGGCTTTGATCCTACAATGAGTATCTAGCTTTTCTCTAACAATGATATGAAGAGACTCTTTTTCAGCACAGAGATCAAGGAGCCTTCTTTTCTTTTCAGAGGCAGAGATCCTCTGTTTATCACTTAGGGATGATATTGTAGATGAACAGGGATCTTTAACTCTGTCTCACAGGTAATAGAATTGGTTTGTTAGATATGTATATCCTTTTTATAGGGTGGAGAGAGGAAGCACTTATTTCAGTAATGTTGTAATCTGTCTGATCTCCAAGCGTCTTTAGACTTGTCACAGAATCAGAGTCAAAGAATGTAAGAATGGCTTTTATGAATTGGGTCAATTACAGGATATTAAATGACAGATCATTGTAATCAATTACAATCTAGGAATTGATTTTATTGCCATTTACTTCTACTATGAACATTTTTTAATGTATTTTTTCACTTTCTATGATAACCTATGAACAATTATCTAAGGCTAGAAACAAGTAACTTTTCTAGAAGAGTTCAAATTTGTTTACTAGAAAGATCCTTCAATTCACAGCTCCATAAATAAAACATTTTCATACTTGTCTTCTCACAGACTTCCCAACAGTTTTCCCCCATCTGAATCTTTCAGCATCTTTGAAGGCTGTTGATGGCTGTGAGATAATACATCAAAGTATTTAACTTGGATTTCTCTAATTATTACTGATTTTGTTAAGGGTGCTATTCCTTGACTTACATTTTGTTATTATTGGTCATATACTTTGATCATTTGTTTATTGGGCATCCAATTTTTTTAACTTCACATAGTTATATCTATATATCCATCCATCTATCTATAATTTTTACTTATTAACTTGATTAAGAGAGAACATAGTGTAGTCAATGGGATGGAGATAATATTCTTGTCACCAGGAATCAGCAGAAATAGATTGTCTCTAAGCTCCCTTTAAATTCAAAGATTCTGTGATTTTGTGTAACTAGATGAACTTGATGACCTCTTTCAATTTTAAAATCCTGTGTGTTTTCTTCAGGAACTATTATATAGCAAAAATTGTACTGAATATGGAGTCAAGGGGTCCTGGGACTGAATTTCTCCTCACATACTATCTTTAATCTAGGATAAGTGACTTTAAATCTTTGGATTTTATCTTCCTCATCTGAAAAAATGATGAGGTTGGAACAAAACCTCTAAGTTTATATCAAAGTTTAAATATGTGATACTATTAACTATCAAATATTTACCACGAATTCTTCTTAATGCGCCTCTTTCCTTTTCATGCTAGCTATTTTTTCAAGTAAAAGATTTTTATATTTTATATAATTAGACTTATATATTCTGTCTTTTATAATCTTCTCTGTCCCTCATTCATTTGAAAGTTCTTTCCTACCTACAGTCTTGAAAGACATGTTCTTGCATTATTCTCTTTTTTTAAGTGCTATGACTTTTGATGAGAGGATTCATTAATTTGTATTTTATTTGGGGTTCGGGTATAAGGTATTGGTCTAAAATTTATTTTGAAAAAGAGTGCCTTTTAAAATTATTGGTATTCTTCAGTAAATCAAGCCTTGAGTTACTATTCACATTTGTATCTCCCTTATCTTTTTCATGGGTCTACTTTTCAGTGTTTTACCTAGCTTAGGTCAAATTTGTTTCTAATATAATTACAACATTATTATATAAATTGAAATCCATACTGGATAGCCTTCATTCCTGGTTTCTTCACAATTTCCCTTGAAATACTTCATACTTTAGCCATATGAAACAATATTCTAACTAACTATTGACTGGAGAAATGCAAATTAAGATAATTGTAAGGTACTACCGCATACCTATTACATTGGCTAATGGAAGAGAAAAGGAAAGTGAGAAATACTGGAAGAAATGTGGGAAAACTGAGACTTCAATGCATTGTTGGTGGAGTTGTATACTGATTCAACAATTCTGTAGAGTAATTTGGAATTATCATGAATTCCCTTTGACTTAGCAATACTACTACAAGGTCTGCATCCCAAAAAAGATAACAAACAAAAAGGAAAAGATCCTATATGTACAAAAATATTTATAGCAGCTCTTTCCTGAGGGTAAAGAAGTAGAAGTTGAGAGGAATTGCATCAGTTGGGGAATGGCCAAATAAGTTGTGGTATGTGATTATGGTGGAATCCTATTTTACTCCAAGAAAGGATGAGCACAGTGCTTTCAGAGAAAACTGGAGAGACTTTCATGGACTGATAAAAAGTGAAGTTTACTAGGTAGAAAGTAACAGCAATATTGTTAAATGATCAGTTATGAATGAGTTAGCTATTCTCAGCAATACAATGATCCAAGACAACTCTGAAGGACTTATGATGAAAAGTGCCATTCATTCCCAGGAAGAAAACTGATGGGGTTTGAATAGAGACTGAAGCATACAGGTTTTTAAACTTTATTTTTTCTGAGTTTTTGTTGTCTATGTTTTCTTTCAGAACATGACTATTATTGAAATGTTTTGTATGACCACATGTATAATTCATATAAATTTTTTGCCTTCTCAATGAAAGGTAGTGGTGAGGAGGGAGAAAAATTGTAACACAAAGTTTTAAAAAGAGATGTCAAAAATTGTTTTTTCATGTAACTGGGGGAAATGAAATACTAAATAATGCTAAAAAATGAAAAGAAATGCTTCACATTTTGTTTCTTCATTGAAGCTTGTTTCTACTTTTTTTTTTAATTTTATGATTACCTTGGAAATTAACAGGGTGTTAATTCTGTAGATTATCATTTCTTATATCGGAATGAAGACTTTTAAAATACATTAGAACTTCTACTTTTTTAACATATGTCCATATATTTAATGCATATAAAGCCATATTTTTGGGAAAAAAGACTAGTTAATATAATCAATTAAAAGTCAATTTTTTTTCTTAGAGAACTATGTGTAACTTTCTATAAGAATCTTTTTTGGGGAAGAAATACTTTTCCTTTTTTAGATATGTTTTCATATTGTTGATGAGGAGCTTTGTGACAGTCTGACTATAATTATTGTTAAATCTGTCTCTTTATGGTTACATGCAAAATTTCAACTTTCATCTGAGAGCTTTAGAAGTTAGCAACACAATTTCTTGGTGAATTAAGCTTTTGATTCCTCTAGAGTGGGTATCTTGTAGATTCAATCAATTTGAACATTATCTTCTTGCAGCACTATTTGTGAGAATTATTATTTTATGGTTTCCTAAAAATTAGTATTTAGATTTTTGCTTTATTGTGTTTCTAGAATGTTGGTAATTTTTAAATTATATCTCCATGCTCTATTTTCTACATCATTATATGTATATCTGTATATATTTATGTGTGTGTGTATATGCATATGTATGCATGTATGTATGTGTGTATGACCTCTGACCTTGTTGTATGTTTCAAGTCCTGTATTTTCTATTCTATGTAGAGTTTTCCTTTCTCTTTTTAGAATGAACATGTAAGTATGTGTATAATATGTGTGTGTGCGTACAATATAAGTATTTTGAGGTGATGATGGAGAATTACATGGATGCACAACTTTTTCAATACATCATCTTTTTAGAATTTATTTTTTTCTTATAGTAGATCATCTGAAAAATTGAAAACTTCTAATTTTGGAGAAAACCCAGTTAAAGAGATTGTAAATTAAGTGAGAGACACAGATACAGAGACACAAAGAGACACAGAGACAGAGAGGAGGGAGGGAGGGAGGGAGGAAGGAAGGAAGGAAGGAAGGAAGGAAGGAAGGAAGGAAGGAAGGAAGGAAGGAAGGAAGGAAGGAAGGAAGGAAGGAAGGAAGGGGAAGAGAAATACTGAGATGGAGAAACATACAGAGAGACAGAGTAACTTACACCTGCTTCAGCTGCAATAAGGGCCTATAGAGAAGGAAGAAAGTTTTTGAAGTAGAAGTAGCAGAAAGGAATCTTGTATTCCTTTGTAACCTGGGATGGTTCTTTAATTCTCCAAACATGTCCTTGGGGCAAGATATTTGAAGTGGAAAGAGATGTTCCCCTCATTTAACAGATGAACTGAAGCTCAAAGAGGTTTATTATTAATTTGCTCAAGATGTTACAGTAACAAAGATGGAACTTCAGCTCAGTTCTTTTGATTCTAAGGATAATAATCATTCCACTGTACTATACTGGTTGGACTAGACTTAAAAGACTTAAATTCTCTTCCAACTCTTGCATCCTTTGGCTAAAAATACTGCATGTGCTAAAAACATATGTTACTGTGTTGTATGAAAAAAATAGTAGCTGTTCCTGAATTCTATCTCCTTCCTTTGTTATACTGATCATTTTTCATCCTACCACTGCTACCTTCCAAATCAATCTTCTAGGAACCATAACACAGAAGAAGCTAAGACACTCAGTTCTAACTTCAAATCCCAGATTGCCCCAATCATTTTTTTTACATTATCACAATATTTGTACTTGTCCTACTCCTTCTAGTTTGAAACTGCAATGCCAGTTAATTTTTCCTATTATCTTGGCATCTCCATTAACATATATTAATATGCATTATGTGAGTGTGTGTATATGTGTTTGTGTGCTTTATTTATATATTACCTTCCCCATTTCCAAGTAAAATAATTTTCCACATTCTTTTTTTTAAAGTTTGGCTTCTGAATCTTCTCCCTCCTCCCTATCCCTCTTACTGGGAAGGCAAGCAATTCTATGTAGGTTATACATATGTAGTCACACAAAACATTTCAATAATAGTCATGTTGTGACAGAAAACATAGACCAAAACAAACAAAAAACAACCCTCCAGAAAAAATAAAGTACATGAAGTATTTTCAATCTGTATTCAGACACCATCAGTTTTTTCTCCGGGAATAGATAGCATTTTTCATCATATGTCCTTCAGATTTTTATTGCTGAGAATAGTCAAGTCACACATCTTACAAAATTGCTGTTAATTTGTACACAGTACATTTCACCTAGAATCAGTTCCTCTAAGACTTTCCAGGTTTTTCTGAAAGCATTCTGCTCATCATTTTTTATGACACTATGGTATATAGGGCACCACAGTCATGTACTGTAATTTGCTTAGCCATTCCCCAATTGATGGACTGAGATGCCTTGGTTGCTAATCTGCATGGAGGCTAAGAGTCTCCCACTGTTTTGCACAGACAGTATCTGCACTAGGCTGCCCTCCCCTTTTACCCAAGGGAGACATATATTTCCTGAAGTCCTTATAAATTATCTTAAGCTGGAAAATTATTTCACTCCCTCTCTCTGCGTAGGTTCTATTGCTCCAGAATCTGTTTAGAGGCTTCATTTAACATTATTTCTAATGAAAACTGGGGAGAGCTCAGTCAGCTTCCTGGCTTCTCTCCACCATTTTGGCTCCTTAATATGTGTGTGTGTGTAGTGGTGTACCACTTATTATATTATAATTATATATTACTTTTTTATATGTAAATATATTTACATTGTATGTGCTTACCATCATATATAACATATCATAAATATGTTCATGTTTATGAAAAGTGAGTGATTGGGTAAATTATTTAAAAAATATTTTTATTAGTGTCAAACACTGTGCTAAGTACTGGGGATACAAATTGAAAACCGAGATATTCCTTTCCTACAAGAAACAAATATCTGCATGATTCTTTCTCTATTATTTTCATAAATCATTCACAGATGTCCTACTCAACATACTGGAAGCTCTTTTCTGATTCTTTTAATACTTCAGGAAAACCATTGTGGTATGTGGTCTCTTCATCTGTCTCCTTAAATTCAATAAATAATTCTTAAGTGACCATACAAGTAAAGTACTAAGACTAGAAAGACAAAACTGGAATAATCCCTTCCCTCAAGAAGCTTAAATTCTAAATCCTAGGAACATAATATACCAAGTCTAAAAGGGACCTGAAAGATCATCTAGCTCATTTTCTTATTTTAGAGAAAAGTAAATAGTGGGAGGGAAAAGATGTCCAATACCATGGAGTTAGTAGGTAGTAGGGACAAGATTAGAACCCATTAGCCTCAGTTTCATTGCATCTGCATTTCTGGTCATACACCATTCTTGATTATGCATTTCAGTGCCATTTCTCATGCGCAACTCATCTTTGGTAATGTTCAGAAATGTTCTTAGATTCTCCTGATAACTTTGCAATTCCATTTGAGTTCCTGTTACAAGTAATAAATATAAGTAACCCAACCAGAAAATGATGAGAAAAGAAAAATGAATTCATTAAAGCACTCCACTAGAACTGAACTAAGATAATTCTAGTATCTTTCCCCTTCAACAGCCTTAAAGGCAAAAGAGGGTATTTTAAAGTATTTTTTTAGTATTTTTCAAATGACCTATACCTATCTTAAGGTAGGTATAGACTGCCACCATACAAGATATGAGGAATCTAGTTATCCAAAATTACAGAAATTGTCCCCAAAATTGTGAGGACTAAAGCTCTCTGTTAGTAAGGAACACTGTCTTTTTTTTTTTTTCTTACTCTTATGGTACTGTAGGACAAAAGGTTCTTTGGCCTTCAACTTCCAGAAGAGGGTGTTATTGCTATAGAGAAGCACAATTACTACCTCATTTGATGAATCTACTTGTTTTTCTGTGACCCCACTCTACTAATTCTTGCCCCCATGGATTTGTTCTTGTTGGTCTCCTCGTTTAAACTGTTCTTCATTTATCCACCTTTGCACATCCTAAGCATTCTTAACATTCAAGTTCAAGTTCTATCATTGTCTTCATAACCCTCCCTGGACAACTCTTGCCCTCATTGGTTGTCTCTTTATATGAAATCCTATAGCCCATACATACAACCGGATTCAGAAAATAATTGCATGAAAACTTATGTTACTCTCCAGTTACCCCATGTTCCTTACAGGTGGAGACAGTATGGTGGAATGAAAAGAGACTAACTAAAAGCAAAAAAGTTTAACTTAATGCTCTCTTAGTTGACTGGCCAGATACAGTTTTCAATTTAATTCTCTGAATGACAAAGTCAATATATTCCTTTAGTATTTAAATATCTACAAAATATCTTACTATGACAACCCTATATAATGTAGATAAGAAAAATATTGTTAGCAGAAGCTGAGCTTGAATCCTGTCTTTGTCACTTAACTATCTATTGAATTATTGAGTCAACTCTGAGAGTTGGCCTAAGTCAATGCTCACTGAGTAGCAGCTAGGAAGTAAATATGTGACATTGGACAAATTCCTTAACCTCTCTTTGCTTCTGTTTTTTTTTCACTTGTAAAATGAGGATATGGATTACACAGCCTTTATTATGATATATGACCCTGTGATTCCAATTTTATAGATGATAACTTGAGAAGTTATGAGGGTCAAAGGATATTTTTAATTGTATAGGGAGATATGAACATGTTTGTAGGAGTGGGAAATGGCTCCAGGAGAGAAGAGACTTAAAATATTTGAGAAAAAAAAGGGATTCTAGATAAGACAGTATAATGAAATAGACAATAAAGCATGGGATTGTCAGTACATGAGTGAAAAATAAATCTTGCAACCAGGGAGTCACCTTCAAGCTGAGAATGCAAAGGATAAGGGAAAGACATGAAACTATTGAGAACCTAGGGAAATGGAAGGTAAAAAGTGAAGGAGTTCATCTTAGACAACTTCAATCTTCTCAAGTAAATGAAAAGGTGAAGTCATTTGCTGAGTGAGTTTGGATGTAATAAATTAAGGCAGAAAAAAGAAAAAAAGATTCCAAGATGCTATTGTGGGGAATGCCATAGAGAGCTGATAAGACATTAATAATATTATTGACATGCAGTAGTTTTGTCTAATTTGAGGTTAAATTTCATAATATACCCAGGCAGCATGGGTATATTCAACATTTCTCAGATGCTTGGGATAAGGCATCAAACAATCAGGTGATAGGATCTACCAAGGATTAAAAGGTAGCAATATGGGAAAGGTGGATGGGCAATGATGCAAGAAATACAGGGGTGAAAGAAAGGGTATCACTGTAGTCACTCAACATGGAGGTGCTTGGGGAGTAAAAATACTATAGGATTTAAAGACTGGGCTAATAAATAGAAAAAAGATAGCCATGAGAAACATTAAGGAATGAAAGTGATTGGAAGACATGAGAGACAGAAGATAAGGTTAGAGGACATAAATACATTGAATGAGGATAAATGAACTGGATTCAGTATTGGAGAATGTTTCCATCTAATGCCAATTGATATGACTTATTTTTGACACAAAATTTTTGACTTCTCCAACCACACTCCTGAAATTATTCTTGGCACATTTTCATATGGCTCATTTCTAGCTTTTTCCCTAGAGACATTGAATTCCCCTACTTTTTTTTACTAACATCAAGTTCTTGATAAACATGTGAATATAAAGCAGTTTTGCAAAAAATGTAGAGAATAGAAATAGATCTTATTTCTGAGTCTAGTAACCAAAGGCAATTATAATAGAATTCCTTTCTTATTGTATTAACACATTTCACAATATCAATAAAGGATCCTCCAATGACACGATCGAAATTCAGAATTTCTCTGAAGGCAGTAGCCACATTTTACATCATGCTCATCTTCCCCTGCAGTCTTGAATCACTCCCTCACTTGTTCTAGCATCCTCATTCTAGTCAGTATACTTCTAAGTTCCTAGTCATTCAATTAAGAGATACTGAGTAGAACAGTTCTTACACATTAAGCATGGTTTAGTACTCTGCACTATTCAATTGAAAGCATAGATCACCTTGTCCAGGAATATTAGCTTATTCCTAGTCAATGTCATGACCACCACAATTGTCTGTTATCACTATGTGTGACTTCCTCTCTTATTAACAGGAAACTCTGCACTTCAAGCCATTGGCAATATAGTAGGGCCAGGAGAAATGTCTCAGTTTTTGTCTTCCATTGTATCCCCAACATACAGTCCCTGTAGGGTGGGTGAAAGATGAAATGACTGAGTAAAACATAATGCTAGGCTGTGTCAATTGGTGTTACATGGAGAGTCGGAAATGGAGAAGTAGATTTTAGGGAGATGTCTAGCATTAGAAAGGGTTAATGGTGACATGGAATCCCAAGAGGAAAGCCAAATTTCAACTAACTCAAGGAGACAGAAGGAGAGGAACAGCAAAGTGCTTGAATACCTTATCTCATTCAAGTCTTAAAGTAATCCTGTGGAATAGATTCTGTCATCCACATTTTGCAGATGAGAAAACAAGAGGCTGAGACAGGTTAAGTATCTTGCCGAGAGTCACATAGTTAATGTATCCATGGCCAATATCAAACTTAAACCTTTTTTTTTTTAATTTCAGACCTAGTACTCTGTCTACTGACTATATAATATGACTCTCAAATATGTTAACAGAAGAGGTTGAGGAACAAGGAGAATTTGTTAGCAATGAAAGAAGGTTCCATTTTATTTATTCAATGCCTTATAATAGGAAAGCATTTTCATATACATTATCTTATATATTAGCCTCCCTGAACTGTCATTCTTCATCTGTAAAATGAGAAGTTAGACTAGATAGCTTACTAGGTCTAGGTCTATGATCCTATGATCTCATTTGAACCTGACAGAAATCCTGTGAGGGGGGAAGATACAAGATCATCATCCTTATTCTATAGAAGAAAAAAGGTTACATGACTTTCCTAAAATCATATAGCTAGTAAGTGGCTAAACCATTACTAGAACCCAGATTTTTATAGTTTACTTCCAGTGATCTTTCTTTCCACCACTCCAAGAAAAGCAGAGGTCACACATAAGGGATGTTTCAGTTATTTGCTATTTTTTAAAGAACATTTTGAAATAATTCTTTCTACTGCAAAGCTGAATGTTTCAATTTACACAATGGAAGAGTAACTATTTCAAGGCTAGTGAACTAAATGTCAGCATTCACATATCACAGGATTCATTTCAGTTTCTCTAGTGTCACTCATGCCCCTCACTGGTAACAACAGCCGTAAGAAATGACAAAGTCTTGTTTCAAAAGATGAAGACATTCAATCCTGGAAGACAGCTCTGTTTTGTCTCCCAAGAAGAACGAAAATAACTGACTCATAGAATGAATGATGTAGTTCTCCCTCAATGTCTGAACCTCTTCCAAAGGATCAGGAATCACCTCCCTTCTTTCTCTTGTAATCTCAAAGAGTAGTTTTCATGGCCAAGGGGGAAAGAGACAATTTGGCAATAGGCCTAAGCAAGCAAACTTGGGAGACTGACTTTAATCAATGGCCAGGAAAATTTCCAATGGGTGACCCTGCATAAACGTCAGCATAATATTATAACCCTAGACAGGTTTGCAATTTTTTTTTTTACAAAGGATTTAAGGTGAATGATCCATGAAATGTATCTTAAATAGATACTTTCAGCAGTATGGAAATCCAGCAACATTGAAATTAAATGTGGCTTGTCCAGGCAAAAAGCCAAAAAGACCATAGCAGCAAAATTCTCCCCACTCCCTATCATTTTAGAGTTGGTCTATTTTTAAAACTGAGAACTATGGACAGCTGATTTCACTGATATCTGTCCTGACTTTTGAAATATATTTCTAATCATGATAGACAGAACCATCTCAGGGGGAGAGAAATTACCAGAGTCCTATAGCTAAGTGGGAAACAGAATATGAATACATCAGAATATAAAGTACACTATCAATTGACGTTTGAATTCCCAGGACTTTTTAACTTCATCAAATGTAATAAGATCCTCTTCCTTCTTGAATTCAGATGACATTTCTACATACACTTTAACTTTTCTCTTCCAAACTTGGATTTGCCTTAAGAAATTTAATCCCTTTTTATGAACATGTCTCTCGGAAATGATCCTGCCATGTTGAGACAAACATATTCATTGCAGAAGGTATAAGTTGGTTAGGACATGGAAGAAAAAAATGACTGTTCTCCTCTCATTCAATATACTGATGGTAGAATTATAGGCAAGGAAGAATAGGTCCTAGAAATATTTCAACACAAAGTGAAACCATAATAAAGGTATTATGTTCAGTACTAGGCACTATATTTAAAAAGGACATTGCTAAAATAAACCATCATAATGTAATAGAAAGAATATTGAATTGGGAATCAAAAAATTTGCACTGGAATCCCAGTTCTACCATTCGTTATTTTGATCTGAATCATCACCTCACTACTGTGGGGCCTCAGTTTACACAACTCGTATAATAATGGATTTGAAGGTAAATCTAAGACAATAATATCCAATCCTTTTTACTTTAGTTGAAGAAACTGAGGCTAAGAGTTGTAAGAGACAGATATTAATCATCAGACTTAGAATTTGAACCTTAGTGACTTTTTCCCCCCTGAGGTCTCTTCTTTCTCTTAAACTTACATGAGAGCAGTCAAGAAAGTAAGAGTACACAAAACAATTTTTGCTAGATATTCAAAGCCATTCATCAGCTGCCATCCAACATTTTCAATTTTCTTGCACCTTACACTCTTATCAATATACTCCGTAAGTCAGTGAAATGGGCCTCCTTGCTATTCTTCTCACAAAACGGTATATCTATTGATTTTCTGCATTTTCACTGGCCATCTCCTATGTCTAAAATAATTTCCATCCTCATTTTTTTGTTCTTGGCTTCCTGGTCTTTCTTCAAGTCTACTATTTCCTGATCTTTCTTCATGCTGGTGCCTTCCTCTGTTAATTATTTCCAATTTATTCTGTACATAATATATTTGTACACAGACTTTTAGTTACTGTCTAGTCCCATTAGACTGACCTCCTTAGGCACAAGGACTATCATCTATCTTGCTTTGTATTCCCAGTCCCTAGCACAATGTTTGGCATATAGTAGGTTTCTAAGTCTTAATTGACAGTCTAGCTGCTTGTATACTTTGAAAGACATGACTGAATAAACAGAATTATACAAGAGAACTTCACTATCTTACATAAAATAATAGACAATAAATCTCTGTATAATAAATACATGACTAAAACTGCCCTTTAGTAATTAATAAACCATATTGAAACGAGAATATTATAACACCAAAAATACTATACACAATCTCACTGACAAATCACATATCCATAGCAGTTTAAGATTAACATTTAATAGGGGACAAAGTAAAAGCAGGGACTAACCAGAGCTCTCCCTTCAAACACAGCCAAATACCTGTAAAAAGTGACTCTAAACAAATTATGGATCTGCAGAACCCACAGAATGATGGAGTGAAAGGAATTTGTAGCCAAAGAGAGTCTGGACAGTCAATGGGAAGCATCTATCATATAGTGCTTGGGGTAGAGCACAGTCCAGCATGGGCCATGTCAGCCCTGAGAGAGAGGACCTGAGTGAGTCTCAGTGGGGATTGAATCACTGAAAATTGTGGCAGTTTCCAGACTTCACAACCACAAAACATCAAGGACAAATTGTAATGTCAGTGGAAAAAACCTGTCACACATGTGTGAGAGAGTAGAGAGATCCAGCCCTAGCCCCAGGGCAGTGGGGGATGCAGAGGACCCCGTGTCCAACAGCAGCACAGGCAGTGGCAGTAGGTGTTTCTGAATCCCTAAGTCCACAGATTGTGGAGGAATTGAGCAGCTGACAGTAACCCCTCCCATTCCCACTGGAAGCAGAGAACTACCTTGACAAAGTGCTCAAAAGTCAAGTAAATGGCCAAGGAAATGAGCTAAAACCTGAAGGAGAATCGAACTATGGAATTTTACTTTGCTGATAAGGAAGAACTAAATTATACAAGCAGAAGACAACAAAGTCAAATCTCTTCCATCCAAAGCCTCCAAGAAAAATGTGAATTGATCTCAGGCCATGGAAGAGTTCAAAAAGGACATGGAAAATCAAATAAGAGAAGTAGAGGAATAAAAGGGAAAAAATGAGAATGATGCAAGAAATCATGAAAACCAAGTCAACTGTTTGGTAAAGGGGATCAAAAAAGAAAACAACACCTTAAAAATAGATTAACCTACATGACAAGAGAGATCCAAAAAGTCAATGAGGAGAAGAATGCCTTATAAAACAGAATTGGCCAGGTGGAAAAGGTCCAAAAGCTCACTGAAGATATTATAAAAGAAAATAGAAAATAATTCCTTAAAATTTAGAATGGAGCATATGGAAGCTAATGATTTTATGAAAAATTAAGAAATTATAAAACAAAACCAAAGGAATGAAAAAATAGCAGACTGTGAAATATCTCATTAGAAAAACAACTGACCTGGAAAATGCATCTAGGAGAGACAATTTAAAAATTATTTTACTACCTGAAAGGCATCATCAAAAACAAGAGAACATAGACATCATTTCCTAAGACATTATCAAGGAAAACTGCCCTGATATTCTAGAAGGTCCAGAGCTCAAGTAGATAAATTAACAGAGTGAATTTCTAAACTAAAAGCTAAGATTGCCCACAAAAAGATTTACCAAGCTTTCTTAACAAATGTTTTATGATAAGCAAACTAAAGATGGATGAAAGTTAAATTCCCATGAAATCTCATAAGAGCAAGGAAGTGTACAATTTATGATTGTTCAAAAGAAAAAAAGACACAAATAAAAAAAACTAAAGCATTTCTAGCTTGTCTTGCAATATAAAAAACAATCTTAAATTATTTTTTAGAAAAAAAATATGAGTAATTTCCTAAAAGACATAAAAAAGAGATTAATCAATTTAAAATATCAAATACTGAGGGGGAAGAAAATCTAGCATGAAAAAATTAGAAAGTATGAGGAAAATATTATACAAGCCAAAGTCATTTACCTCAAATACAGGAGACATAGAGACAATTTAAGGATCTCAAGTCTCTCAAAAGAACATTGAAGTTTAAGAAAATAAAAGGTTTGAACACCTCAATGCGAAAAGTAACAACAAAAAAAAAACTGTGCAGAACTTTTGAATACAAACAAAAATGAAAAAACAAATAAACATCAGCTCAATACACACAGTGGTTCAACAGGACCAATAACAGTAAATTTAAACCAAGAAACACCTCAATGTAAAGGAAAGAAAATTCAAGTACTAAAGACATTTCTGTTCTCACTAGAAATTGAAATAGAAAATAGAATAATTACAAAAAGCAAGAGTTGAAGCTGTAACAAAAAAAAACAAAACTGTATGGCCTTTAACATTCAGTGTGATCATCAATAAAAAAAAAAAAAGTGAACATTCAGCAAAGGGCAATCATTTGAGGCATTAAAAGAAAGAAAAAGAAAATGGGGGGAGGAGCCAAGATGGCAGAGTAGAAAGACTCACATATGCTAGCTCCGAACCTGCAGCCCATAAATTTCCTGTAAAAAGAACTCCCCACAAATTCTGGAGCAGTGCAAGCCATGCAGGAATGCAGTGGAGGAGATTTCCGTTCCAGAGAGCCCTGGAAAACCGGCACCTAAGGTCCTTCACACACCGGACACGGAGCCCACCCCTGCACTGCCCTGGCTGTGCAGCCCCAGAGGAGCAGATCCAAGCAGGCTTCAGGGATGGAATCTCTGGCGGCCAAAAAGGTCCCTCCACCCACAGGCACTACAGGTCAGTGAGAGAGACTTCTGCGCTGGCCAAGAGGGGATTGGGCTGTCTCTGTGACTCGAGCCCCCTCGGGAGGAAGTGGCAGAGGCAGTGGCGTCCGGGGACTCCCAGAGCCGACAGGATCTCAGATCCATTACTGAAGGTCCCCGCATAAACCCCCTGAGGGAACTGAGCCTGGGAGGCGGCCCTGCCCCAACCTGAGAACCCGAATTTGATCTTACCCTGAATACCAGACCTGCCCACCACTGAAAACCTTGAAGCTGGGGAGCAACACTTGAATCTCAGACTCCAAGCACTAGCTGGGAGGATCTAGGTGGGGGTGGAGAGGAATCTCAGAAGTCAAGTAACTGGCTGGGAAAATGCCTAGAAAAGGGAAAAAAAATAAGACAATAGAAGGCTACTTCCTTGGGGAACAAATGATGTTTCCTCCTTTCATTTCTGATGAGGAAGAACAATGCTTACCATCAGGGAAAGACATAGAAGCCAAGGACTCTCTACCCCAAACATCCGAAATAGATATCCAATGGGCTCAGGCCATGGAAGAGCTCAAAAAGGATTTTGAAAATCAAGTTAGATAGGTGGAGGAAAAACTGGGAAGAGAAATGAGAGAGATGCAAGAAAAGCATGAAAAATGGGTCAATACCTTGCTAAAGGGGACCCAAAAAAATGCTGAAGAAAATAATACCTTGAAAAATAGGCTCACTCAATTGGCAAAAGAGCTTCAAAGAACCAATGAGGAGAAGAATGCTTTCAAAAGCAGAATGAGCCAAATGGAAAAAGAGGTTCAAAAGCTCACTGAAGAAAATAGTTCTCTCAAAATTAGAATGGAACAGATGGAGTCTAATGACTTTCTGAGAAACCAAGAAATCACCAAACAAAACCAAAAGAATGAAAAAAATGGAAGAGAATGTGAAATATCTCATGGGAAAAACAACTGACCTGGAAAATAGATCCAGGAGAGACAATTTAAAAATTATGGGACTACCTGAAACTCATGATCAAAAAAAGAGCCTAGACATCATCTTCCAAGAAATTATCAAGGAAAACTGCCTGACATTCTAGAACCAGAGGGCAAAATAAGTATTGAAAGAATCCATCGATCACCACCTGAAAGAGATCCAAAAAGAGAAACTCCTAGGAACATTGTGGCCAAATTCCAGAACTCCCAGCTCAAAGAGAAAATCTTGCAAGCAGCTAGAAAGAAACAATTCCAGTACTGTGGAAATACAATCAGGATAACACAAGATCTAGCAGCTTCTGCATTAAGGGATCGAAGGGTGTGGAATAGGATATTCCAGAAGTCAAAGGAACTAGGACTCAAACCAAGAATCACCTACCCAGCAAAACTGAGTATAATACTTCAGGGGAAAATATGGTCTTTCAGTGAAACAGAGGACTTTCAATCATTCTTGATGAAAAGACCAGAGCTGAAAAGAAAATTTGACTTTCAAACACAAGAATGAGAAGAAGCATGAAAAAGTAAACAGCAAAGAGAAGTCATAAGGGACTTACCAAAGGTGAACTGTTTACATTCCTACATGGAAAGACAATATTTGTAACTCTTAAAACTTTTCAGTATCTAGATAGTGAGGACCACACACACACACACACACACACATGTACACGCATGCATGCACACACACATACACACATGCACGCACATACAGAGACAGAGAGCACAGAGTGAATTGAATAGGATGGCACCATATTTTAAAAGAATTTAAGGTAAACGGTGAGAGCGAAATGTAGCGGGAGGAGAGAGGGTGAAATGGAATGGGGTAAATTATATCTCATTCAAGAGGCAAGCAGGAGACTTTTTAGTGGAGGGAAAAAGAGGAGAGCTGAGAAAAAAACATGAAGTTTACCCTCATCACATTCGACTAAAGGAATAAAATGCACACTTGTTTTGATATGAAAACCTATCTTAAAATACAGAAAAGTGGGGAGAAGGAGATAAGCAGGGTGGGGGGGATGATGGGAAGGAGGGCAATGAGAGGTGGGAGCAATTTGAAGTCAACACTTGGGGAGGACCAGGATCAAAAGACAAAATAGAAACAATGGAGAGCAGGATAGGATGGAGGGAGATATAGTTATTCTTATACAACATGACTATTATCAAAATCATTTGCAAAACTACACAGATATGGCCTATATTGAATTGCCTGCCTTCCCAAAGGGAACAGGTGGGGAGGGAGGGATGGGGAGAATTTGAAACTCAAAGTTTTAGGAACAACTGTTGAGTATTGTTCTTGCTACTAGGAAATAAGAAATACAGTTAATGGGGAATAGAAAGTCATCTGGCCCTACAGGACAAAAGAGAAGATGGGAACAAGAGAAAGGAGGGATGATAGAAGAGAGGGCAGATTGGAGATAGGGAAAATTAGAATGCTTGGTGTATTGGGGTGGGAGGAGGGGATAAATGGGGAGAAAATTTGGAACCCAAAATTTTGTGAAAATGAATATAAAAAGTTAAATAAATAAATTTATATTTAAAAAAAGAAAGAAAAAGAAAACAAAACAAACAAGAGTTGACTTAGGTTGCTAACACTTCAAGCAATAGAAACACAAGAAAGAAAGCCTGGTAAGTTGGATATAAAAAAAGAAGTTAAGGAATATATATATGTCACTTTTAAAAAAGAGTTATTGGCATATGTGGTAGAAAAGGAGAAAGAGGGGAATAAAAACAAGAAGAAAGAAGAAGGAGGAGGAGGAATCATCACAAGATTTTTATGAGGCACACTGAAATTAAAATTAATGAAATTTGAAGAAATAAATGTGAAGAGAGAGAAGTAAAATGGAAGTAGCATGGTTTGAATAATAATGCAATACCATTCTCATAGGTGATTGCATGTAATTTGTAGTTTAGGAGAATATTATTAAATGTGAAGGCACATAAATGAGAAGAGAGGCAGATGATGGAAAGGGTATAGGTGAAGTATCCTTATCAAGTTTATGGATAAACAGGGTAGAAATAATTATTTTTTTTAGTTTCTCCACAAGAAAAAGTGCTACAGGAAAATTGTACAGTGACAAAAGTGGAATGATATGGCAAGGTCTTAATTCAGTGGGGTAGGGGTTGCATTAAACAGCACTACCATGGTGCAGCACCAATGTGATATTCATAGCGACTACAGCAGCCATGAATATCCTGGCACAACTCTGAACTGTGAAATACAATAGATTTTTCACATGGAAGACAGAACCAAAACATATATTCAGACATCAGAAAGCCAAATTCATCATAATCTATCTACAATAACAATGCAGTGGGCAATACTATCCCCAAGCCTTCCCCCTGCTAGGCTTCCCACAGACCAGCTCCATAAAACAAATCACAAACACGTCCTTTCTCTCACACTAACCAGCAGCTTGTATCCTTCATAACTCTGACTACTCTCTCTAAATTTCTTTTCAGCTCTGCTCTAGCTCTGTCTCTTTCTGTTCAGGAAACTCCTCCTCCAGAGGCTCCATGTGACTCAGATGCATGTGACTCAGGCTCCTATGTAACTCAGGCAAGTCACATGAAACTATTAATGAATGGGAAAGATCTCATTTAAATTGCTGTTACACATAGGGGAAGTGGTAGATGACAGTAATGTGAGATGAGGTTCTCATGACAGGTTTAATATGGAGGGAACTGGTGTATTTGGAGACCATCTTCTCTGAGAGTCTGAGAAGGGGAATATGACAGCCCAAAGAAAGGAGAAGACATGGATTCAGTGATGAAACTTGTCATGGGCAGTGAGAAGAAAAAAAAATGAATAGAGTAAAGGAACTGAATCATATAATTTGGGCACTGTGTGATTTCTACCATAACATACTGTTTCTATCCATACTTTTGGTTTGGAACTATGCCCAAAGGGCTACAAAAATGTGCATACCCTTTGACCCAGAAATATCGCTACTAGGATTGTATCCCCAAGAGATTATAAAAATGGGAAAGGGTCCCACGTGTACAAAAATATTTATAGCAGCACTCTTTGTGGTAGCCAAAAACTGGAAGTCAAGGGGATGCCCATCAATTGGGGAATGGCTGAATAAATTATGGTATATGAATGTAATGGAGTACTATTGTGCCATAAGAAATG
Organism: Bettongia penicillata ogilbyi; assembly: GCA_023548195.1. Lineage (NCBI taxonomy): Eukaryota > Metazoa > Chordata > Mammalia > Diprotodontia > Potoroidae > Bettongia > Bettongia penicillata. Next base: position 416,401 of record JAJHZJ010000268.1, on the reverse strand, counting down.
ATGAACAAGAAGACTTCAGGGAGGCCTGGAAGGACTTATATGATCTGATGCTGAGCGAAAGGAGCAGAACCAGGAGAACTTTGTGCACAGCAACGACCACAGTGTGCGAGAGTTTTTTCTGGTAGACTTGGAACTTTGTAATAACACAAGAACTTACTGAGAAAAAAAAAATCCTAATGTCGGTCTTCTAAGGCAAAATGCTTTCCACACTCAGAGAAAGAAATGTGGAGTCACTTGCAGAATGTAGCAGATCATGTTTGTGTGTGGGTGGGTTTCAGTGTATTATGTGTTGATTTGTTATATGATTTCTTCCATTTATTTTAGTTCGACTACATAGCATGAATATAGTGAAAATGTGCTCAATAGGAAAGTATATGTAGAACCTAAAAAGAATTGTATGCTGTCATGGGGAGGGAGGGGGGTATTGAGGGATGGGTGGGGGGGATAAAATCTTAACTTTAAGGAAATGATTGTAAAACATTAAAAAAAATAAAATATGAAAAAAAGAGTAAGGCACAATAGTAAGAAGAAAAAAAGAGAATAATAGAGCAAAATATATTAAGACAATAACATAGAACTTTGTTAAGACAGGTAACATATCCAATTTTAAGAAAGTAAAGAAATAATAAATAAGGTTATAGACTATAAGTTGCAAAATAAAATTTCAGAATAGACAGAAAAGGAGTGCAATTAATGGAAGGGATAAAGCTAAGAAAAGCTTATAAAATGTTACAGAATAAAAGAGAAATAACTCATTTAAAGTGCTTTAAAACAGAAAAGGATGAGACATTTTGAAACAGCAAGTAACTCAGAGGAAAAAAATAAAGGCAGTTAGGAAGAATTTGATAAATAAATTAAAGAACAATAAATAAAAGTTTCACATATTATAAAGCCTCAAAATATGAGAAAGGGTTGACAAGTTGGAATGGAGAGTAATTAGAGGGAAGAGACCATGGAAATAGGTTCACATAAAAGTAGTTTAAGCCAGACAACTCAGAGGGACTTTTTTTTATTTAGAAGAAGTAAAGGATTAAACAAGATCTTTTAAAAAACATTTTATGTCACAAATGGAAGGAAAATCCCCAAACTATGGTAACTACAAATATAATTGGATTAAACTAAAAATTGAATGGAAAAGAGTGGCAGATAGGATAATATCCTTACTACTTGTTGCTTATAAAAAACATATTAAAAACCAAAGTGAAATAGAATTTTAAAAAAACTGGAAACACAACTTACTAAGCGTTGGATGAATCCAAAATAGCAGGTATTAAAATCCTAATATTAGACAAAGCAACAATTAGAATACCCAATAAATGGAAACAAAATGGAAATTATCCAAAGAGGAATGATAGAGAATGAACCAATACCAATATAAGGCAGAGATTCTTAAAATGACATAGTGTGCAATTAATAAATAAAAAATAATTTAAAATAAAGCATATTTAATAGAGAGCAATGTGTAGTGATCATGGGAAATTTTAATGTTCCTCTCTTAAAGCTTTAAAAATCAAATAGAAACACAGAGAAGTAAAAATACTGAATATAAATTTAGTTCATTTGCCTATATATTTGAAAAACTAGGCCTTTTCCAAAGAAACTTACTATAATTTCTCTCCTTCCCTGACCCATTTCCTGCTTTCCTGACCATACTGGTTTTGTGCATAAAAAAATTTAAAAACCAAAAAAAACACTTTTTAAAAAAATTTCATGGAATCCAAATAATCCATTTTACTTCCTGTGATCTTTTCCATCTCTAGTTTGGTTATAAACTCTTATCCACAGATTTAAAACGTACATTTCCCTCACAATCCCTAATTTGCTTATTATAGCACCTGTTTTTCTAGAATCACATGTCGATTCTGACCTGTTTTGGTGATATGAAATGTTGATCTATACCTAGTTTCTGCAAAATTGTTTTCTTGTTTTTGTGAAATGGTGAGTTCTTCTTGTTCCAAAAGCTTTGATCTTTAGGTCTCTCAAACCCTAGATTACTATCTTCATTTACTGCTGTGTATTGTGTATCTCGTTCATCCCACTGATCCATAAACCTGTTTCTTAGCACCAGATTATTTTGGTGATTATCAATTTTTAATATAATTTCAATTCTGGTACCTAAGCCACTTTCCCTCCCACTTTTTTCATTGATTCCCTTGATTTTCTTGACCTTTTGTTGTTTCAGATAAATTTTGTCATTATTTTTCTAGTACCGTAACTTTTTTTTTTTTTTTTTTTTTAGTATTTTGATTGGTATGGCATTAAATACATCTGGGTAAAATTGTCATTTTTATTATATTAGCTCAGTCCACCTATGAGCAATTAACATTTCATTGGTTGTTTAAATCCGTCCTTATTTGTGGAGTCTTTATTCATATTCTAATAACTTGTCAAGGTATAGTTGTGATCCTAAAATCTTGAAGGCTATGTCAGCAGAGTACAATTAAAGGCAATTCCAATCAAGTTGGAAAATTTTCTAATTCAGTGTGGGCACTGTGTTAATCTTCCAGGGATTTCTATTTAAAGGTAAAGAAATTTGGCTTTCACGTAATCAGTTCTTTATGTGTCTACTTCAAACTCATAGAAGAAGTACGTGTGTGAGTCCTTCATTGCCGAAGAAGACCATGCTATCGGAGAAATAATGACATGACTTGCCCTTGACTTTGTTTTGAATGAGGGAGGCATGTGCAGGCCACCAGCCTCACTCCTCCTCCAGGGCCATCTGAATCCAGGGACCAGATATTTATCAGGATGACTAGAGATGACCCAAAATGAGGCATTTGGGGTAAAGTGACTTGCCCAAGGTCACACAGTTAGTGAGGGGCAAGTGTCTGAGGTGAGATTTGAACTCAGGTCCTCCCGACTCCTGTACTGATGACTCTCTACAGTACCTCCTAGCTGCCCCTGAAAGAAGTATAGACAAGAAAGGAATATTTAAAGCATTTGTAGTATAAATATCTCCATAGACAATGAAAACTTATTTGCATACAAGAAATTATTTCAAAGAATTTCATGCCTGCACCAACCAGATTTGATGAGAAATGATTGGAATAAACACACTAAAATGTCATATATTAAGTGTATTATAGCTTAGTAAAGTAATAATTTGTATACTGCATTTCTCTTTCTTTTCTTCCGCTCCCTTTTTTGATAGCTGTAATTAATATATGGGATGGTTATTTCCATACTTGGTGGGGGGAGAGTGTGATTATTATTTACCCAACATATTTTTAATTTCTTTGAAAGGTTATCAATTTTTTCTTACATCTTAATTCACTGTCATATTTCTTAAAGATATATTCAGTTTACATTCTTTCTCTGTTTTCATAATCAATTTGTTCTTTTAAACTTATCACTTCCTTCTTCCTTTCTAAAAATAAAAATAAGCAGTTTTAGTGATTGAATTTTTATCTAAATCTTACAATAGAAGGAGAGGAACTGAACCTGCGATCTGACTAGGATTCACAGCTTTCCAGTAAAGAAGCTCCCTCTACCAACAAAAATTACAACTTCTCTACATTTTACATTTTAAGAGAATTGCCTGGAGCACTAAGAGATTGTGACTTACCCAGAAGTAATGCATCAGAATTTGAATTCAACTCTTCCTGTCTTTAAGGACAGTTCTTTATCCATTATGGCAATTTCCCATCTAGTTCAATAGACATTAAATGTCAATTTAACAAATAAAATAAGCTTTTCTTCCTTTTTGGAACCTTAGGTGGTTTTGTACGTGTGTGTGTGTGTGTGTATGTGTGTGTGTAGGTAGGTAGTGGTGGTTGTGTGTTTGAAGAGGGGCTGCAGTTTTCTAATGTTATCAGCTTTGAAAAAAGACTCCTATAATTTTACTGCCTAAGCTCCTAAGAGGGTATCATTCTACCAGTTTATTCATTTCCCAAACTCCTTAGTCAAGGGCTCTGATTGTTTTCTAGCCCAGATCTTTAAAACTTTGACATCATATGTGTTAAACAACAACCTTCCATCTGTCCATTATGGAGAGTCCCTATTTCACCCTTGTTTCTTGAACTAAAATTATTACCAATTTCTCCTCTTTCAGAATCCCACTCTATCTATTCCTATGTTCTTGGGTTATTTTTATCCAGTGTTACTTTACTCATATTTTTCTTATTTTATTTAGGCCTCCAAGGCTTTCTTTGAACTCTATCTTCTCATGCCCTCTCTGACTCCTGAAACTGCACTTTTTCCCTTTTATCTCTAGTTCTTTGTTACTTCTCTTCTCCTGATCTCTCTACCCTCCCTCTAATTAGGAGAATTGAGTTCCATCTACCTTGAGCTTTTTACTTTCTTTGGTCTTACCCATGATTAGTTTTACTGAAACATCTTCACCACCTCCCCCGCTCCATTTGCTTTTCCCCCTGCAGATTTGAGATGATCTACTTATACTGAGTATTTTCTGTCTCTTTCTGATTTAAAGAAAAGCTTACTGTCCCATCTCTAGTTCATAGACAGCTACTTTATCTGGATTCATTTTTGTTTGTTTGTTTCTCCCACTATACCCTGAAATCTATCTTCTTTATTTTCTCAATATCTTTCTAAATCCCCTCTTACTTCTTTCTCCTCTTACACTCCTAGGACAGTTCCTTACATTTATTTGGCCAGATGTCACCAGCTGTGCTGTTCCTTTTCCTTTTCCACTCTAGACCCTTGAAATGAGCTGAGCTGCACCTGCCTGCCTTTTATTATGTCATATCCTTGAGCAGGTTGCCTAGGTAAGATCTTTTTTCATAGACCAGTGGTTCTCAAAACCTTGACTCTCAGGACAAACCTTTCGATGTTAAAAATACTATAGACACCCTTCAAGTCTTTTGTTTATGTGAACTATATTGATTTTTACTATATTATGAATTAAAATATCCTAGGACTATTATGAAATTAGTTTTGATCAGAGGTAGCATGGAGGCCCAGACTACATTGTGAAAATTTTTATTTAAAGTTTCAGAGTTAGAAAACATAAGATGGTATTTTTTCAAAATCAATTTAAAAATCATTTTGTTGATTCAACAAATACAGAAACTGAAGCCTAGATACATGAAGTGACTAATCCAAAGTAAAACAGCCATTTAGTAGCAACTGTGTATATTTCTTTTCTTGACCACCAAATTTACTCACGCATGGGCACATATATCTATTTTGATTAACAGGGCTGCAATACTTTCATATTTGTCAGCTGTGTAACTGTGGGCCATTTGTCTCCCTGAAACTCAGTTTTCTCACTTTTAAGATATCCTTGTTCAGTTGTTTTCAGTCATGCCCACTTCTTTGTGTTCACATTTAGGATTTTCTTGGCTCAGATACTGACATGGGATTACCATTTCCTTCTTCAACTTATTTTACTGATGAGGAAACTGAGGCAAACAGGGTTAAGTTACTTGCCCAAGGTCACACAGATAATAAGTGTCTGAGGAGGGATTTAGACTCATCTTCCTATCTCCAAGTCTAGCACCATTTACTTGCCCTTCACCTAGAAGAGAAACATAAGAATATATACACAAACTAACTAAAAAGATTTATACGAGCAAAGAACATTATAAATCTTAACACGGTATAAAATTATCGTTTCTTTTAAAAATAATAATAGTAATAACGAAGTCATGTGAACAAGGTAAAGTGTTCAAAGTAAATCCAATTTACCTGTCTAACCTAAAATCATGTTAAATTTTCTGCATCGTCAGATTTGGATTCTTACAAAAATCTCTCTTTTTACCACAGTCACCTACATCCCTTTCAGTTCAAATAATTCAGTGCCCTTGCTGCATTATATTTGCTAAGGTATCTGTTTCCTTCATTGAAAAAGAAGCTATCAGAACAAATCTTCAGTTAGAAGTTATTTTTGCTTTTCTTGCCTCACAGAAGTAGATTTTTTCTCCTTACATCTGGCTGTGTCTTGGGACTGCCTATTAGCCTGTAATTGACCACTTTAGGCAGAATTTTATCACAGATGTTGCTAAACAACAACAGCAAAAAGAACTATGAATGGTTCTCTAGTCAATCCAGCTTTCAGTATTTGGTTTAATATGCCTGATGTAATAGAGTCGGGGGTTGGTTAGCATAATAGTAAGGACTCATGGCCTTCCCAATGTTGTATCATAATAGTTACCAGCTTTGAATATTTTTAGTTTGGGTTTTGGCTTAAAATTACTTTTATTCTTTCTTTACTGAAGACAGAATAAAAGCCAGCGAAATGTATTTTAGCTCTTTTTACATCTATTCTTCTTTCCTATCATAAAACCTACCACCACCCTACTCCAATTTTCAGCCCTTGCCTATTTGTTTTTCATCTTAAAAAGTCTATTATATAACTTCATCAGAATATGCATTATAGGGTCCAACTTCTTGGCATAAGATGGGCATTCTTCATTCACTTTGGTTTTTGGATAGAGATGGTGAGTACAATCTCATTCTTATTGCTGCCTTCATATTGCCTTGAGAGGTTTTATTATTTATAATATTCCAAGATGTGAAGTAATGTCACCTTCAAAAAGAAGCATTTGTAGAACTTCACCAATATTCCAAGAAATGTAGGATTTAATTAATGTATTTATTTATTCCCTTCAGTAATATGGACCAGAATTTTTCCATGTTTACTAATCCTATGACATTCTCAGTCATCTCCTTTCATACTTTTGCCACAGAGGATCCACTCAAGAGGGTAGAAACTATTCACTCCACCCCACTTTGTATTAAGAATGCATGAAAATGGAGTGGGAAGGCAATCCATTGGTCATCCCTCTCTGTTTCAAAGGAATCAGCCCATCTTTTGTGATAATATATTTCTTTGATAACATCCTTTACCTTTATATCTGTAAAATTGCTGGACTATAATCTGATGTATTCTATTCATGGCCCCATACTCCTTGGGGTTATCCTTAACTTCAATTACTCTTATTTATGACATACAAGAACTCCCTAATCAATAAGAAATCCTTCTTTTTCAGAAATTTCAGGGGGGAGGAGCCAAGATGGCGGAGTAGAAAGGCTCACATATGCGAACTCCGAACCCACAGCCCATAAATTACCTATGGAAAGAATTCCCAACAGGTTCTGGAGCAATGGAAGCAGCACAGCAGAGTGGAGGAGATTCTGTTCCAGAGAGCCCTGAAAACTAACACCAAAGGTCCATTGCACACCAGACAGTGGAGCCCAGCCCTGCCCTGGCCATGTGGCCCTGAGAGGAGCAGATCTGAGCAGGCTTCAGGGACACAACCTCTGGTGGCCATGGAGGTCCCTCCACCCACAGGCACTACAGGTCAGTGAGAGAGACTTCTTGGCTGGCTGAGAGAGGAGCGGGGTGTCCCCATAACTCAGGCCCCCTCAGGAGGCAGTGATAGAGGCAGCGGTGGCCAGGAGCTCCTGGAGTGGATGGGACATCAGATCCATTACTGAAGATCTCTGCATAAACCCCCTGAGGGAACTGAGCTTCATGAGGTGACCCTGCCCCCACCTGAGAACCTGAATTTAATCTTACCCTGAATAGCAGCCCCGCCTGCTGCTGAAAGCCCTGGGGCTGGGAAGCAGCATTTGAATCTCAGACCCCAAGCACTAGCTAGGCAGATCTAGGCGGGGATGGACAGGAATCTTAGAAGTCAAGTAACTGGCTGGGAAAATGCCCAGAAAAGGGAAGAAAAATAAGACTATAGAAAGCTACTTTGAGGGGGTACAGATGTTCCCACCTTTCAATTCTGATGATGAGGAACTATTCTTACCATCAGGGAAAAACGTGGAGGTCAGGGCCTCTGTATCCCAGACATCCCAGGTGGATGTCGGGTGGGCTCAGGCCATGGAAGAGCTCAAAAAGGATTTTGAAAATCAAGTTAGACAGATGGAGGAAAAATTGGGAAGAGAAATGAGAGAGATGCAAGAAAAGCATGAAAAACAGGTCAATACCTTGCTAAAGGAGACCCAAAAAAATGCTGAAGAAAATAACACCTTGAAAAATAGGCTCACTCAATTGGCAAAAGAGCTTCAAAAAGCCAATGAGGAGAAGAATGCTTTCAAAAGCAGAATGAGCCAAATGGAAAAAGAGGTTCAAAAACTCACTGAAGAAAATAGTTCTCTCAAAATTAGAATGGAACAGATGGAGTCTAATGACTTTCTGAGAAACCAAGAAATCACCAAACAAAACCGAAAGAATGAAAAAATGGAAGAGAATGTGAAATACCTCATTGGAAAACAACTGACCTGGAAAATAGATCCAGGAGAGACAATTTAAAAATTATGGGACTACCTGAAAGCCATGATCAAAAAAAGAGCCTAGACATCATCTTCCATGAAATTATCAAGGAAAACTGCCCTAATATTCTAGAACCAGAGGGCAAAATAAGTATTGAAAGAATCCATCGATCACCACCTGAAAGAGACCCAAAAAGAGAAACTCCTAGGAACATTGTGGCCAAATTCCAGAATTCCCAGGTCAAGGAGAAAATATTGCAAGCAGCTAGAAAGAAACAATTCCAGTATTGTGGAAATACAAACAGAATACCCCAAGATCTAGCAGCTTCTACATTAAGGGATCGAAGGGCATGAAATAGGATATTCCAGAAGTCAAAGGAACTAGGACTCAAACCAAGAATCACCTACCCAGCAAAACTAAGTATAATACTTCAGGGGAAAATATGGTCTTTCAATGAAACAGAGGACTTTCAAGCGTTCTTGATGAAAAGACCAGAGCTGAAAAGAAAATTTGACTTTCAAACACAAGAATGAGAAGAAGCATGAAAAAGTAAACAGGAAAGAGAAGTTATAAGGGACTTACCAAAGGTGAACTGTTTACATTCCTACATGGAAAGACAATATTTGTAACTCCTAAAACTTTTCAGTATGTGGGTAGGTGGTGGGACTACACACACACATACACACACACACACATGCGCACACATACTTGTACACGCGTGCGTGCACACACACATACACACATGCACGCACACAGAGACAGAGAGCACAGAGTGAATTGAAGAGGACGGGACCATATCTTAAAAGAAATTAAGGTAATTGTATAAGAGAAATGTATTGGGAGGAGAGAGGATGAAATGGAGTGGGGCAAATTATCTCTCACAAAAGAGGCAAGCAGGAGACTTTTTAGTGGAGGGAAAAAGAGGAGAGCTGAGAAAAAAGCATGAAGTTTACTCTCATCACATTAGACTAAAGGAAGGAATAAAATGCACACTCATTTTGGTATGAAAACCTATTTCACAATACAGGAAAGTGGGGGAGAAGGAGATAAGCAGTGTGGGGGGGATGATGGAAGGGAGGGCAATGGCAGGAGGGAGCAATTTGAAGTCAACACTCGGGGAGGAACAGGATCAAAAGACAGAATAGAAACAATGGGGGGCAGGACAGGATGGAGGGAAATATAGTTCGTCTTACACAACACGACTATTATTGAAGTCATTTGCAAAACTACACAGATATCGCCTATATTGAATTGCCTGCCTTCCCAAAGGGAATGGGTCGGGAAGGAGGGATGGGGAGAAGTTGGAACTCAAAGTTTTAGGAACAACTGTTGAGTATTGTTCTTGCTACTAGGAAATAAGAAATACAGTTAATGGGGAATAGAAAGTCATTTGGCCCTACAGGACAAAAGAGAAGATGGGGACAAGAGAAGGGAGGGATGATAGAAGAGAGGGCAGATTGGTGATAGGGGAAATTAGAATGCTTGGTGTATTGGGGTCGGGGGAGAGGGTAAATGGGGAGAAAATTTGGAACCCAAAATTTTGTGAAAACGAATGTAAAAAGTTAAATAAATACATTTATATTAATAGTAAAAAAATAAAATAAAAAAAACAAAAAAAAATGCAATTTCAGTGAGACAGCCTTAAATTATTGTCAGCAGAGTATCTTCTCGTGAAATGAAATGTACAAAGGTGGAAAGAAAAATTACTGAAACAACACCATCAAACTCACATTATTCTGCAATTATTCTCAAAAATGTTCTTTCTTCACCAACTTCCTTATAGTTTATACCCATCTCAGGGTTACACTCTTCTCCATTGTGGCTCTGTGTTCCTCAGCCCCCTTCCTTTACTCTTCCTTCCCTATCTTCACTACTGAATGACTACACTGATCAATTTCCAACAAATATTATTCAGAATTAAATTTGTTGGATCTTCCCAATAGCCTCTTCTATTACATTTGCAAGGAACTTGGGCATCATCTCTTTGAATTCCTTCATTTTTTGCAAAGGAGAAATTTGAGGCCTCAAGATGTTAGGTTATATGTCCAGTAATAAAGAAATCCAACAAACAATATAGAATTATGAAACCTCAGCAAGCCAAATAAATCATCTTCTGTGCTCATTCAGGTAAGGAGTTGAACAGGTTAGATTTAAATTAAGCTCTTTGAATCCACATTTTAGATTCTTTTTCATCATAGCTCACAATCTTAAAGTAGAACACGTTATTATTTCAAGACGTCATATATCTATTATAAGAGATATTAGGTGTTCAAGGAAGACTAGCAGTTCTAATGTGAGTGCTTGCCAAGCCCTTTTTAGGACTATTCATCCACCTTTGGTGTCCACCTGCCACCAAACTTTCTTCTGTAGCTCCAAGAAACTAGAGAATGTATGGTCACCGCCACCTGATCAAACTGTCTTGAAAAAGAGGATAAAACAGACTGAGGGTAATCAACATGCTTCAAAACTGTTAATCAGTTAGATAGATGTCTATCCCAAGCATGTGAAAACTTCCTCCAGTAGAATGGGCAAATGTCAACAATTTGTTTCAATGGCAATGAAGGCAGTTGAAATTGGTTGTGTGGAGCAGTCATAGCTTGTTCAGACATAGAAGAGATCAAGATTATCTCACTGCATCTCAGGCCATCAAATCTTGACTTTTGTCCTGCCACTGTACTTCGGTAATTCTGCAAGGGAGAGAGAGGCTTTTAACTTTGTGGAACTCTATCTCATTTAAATACAATTCATATGCAAATAAAGATATCATCTGTAATATCATTAATCCTTTTTGAAAAATGTAGGACAATGACAAAAAGTCAAATATTAGTTTAGAGGAACCTTAGAAAGGCTATAGTCAAATCTTATTTTATTTATTTATTTTAAATTAAAATTTACTTATTTCTGTTTAGTTTTCAACATTCATTTCTAGAAGATTTTGAGTTCCACATTTTCTCCCCATCTCTTTCCTCTGCCTTCTCCAAAACAGTGTACATTTGGATTTGGATTACCCCTTCCTCCAATCTTCCCTCCCTTCTATTACAGCCCTCCCTTCCTTTATCCCCATCTCCTCTATTTTCTTGAAAGGCAAGATGGATTTCTATTCTCCATTACCTAGATGTTTTATTTCCCAGTTGCATGTAAAACAATTTTTAACATTCATTTTTAAAATTTTGAATTCCAACTTCTCTCCCTTTCTCCCTCCCCACCCATCCTCACAGAGAGGACAAGTAATTTGATATATGTTATACATGTGTAGCTATGCAAAAGACTTCTATAAAAGTCAAATTGTGAAACACTAAATATATTACCTTCCATCTTCTCCTGCACCCCATTTATTCTATTCTCTCTTTTGATCCTATCCTTTCTCAGGTAAATACTTTATTTCTAATTACCCCCTTCTTCCATTTGCCCTCCCTTCTATCATTCCCCCACACCCCACTTATTCCTTTCTCCTCTACTTTCCTGTAGTGTAAAATAGATTTGTGTACCAAATTGAATATGCATGTTATTCCCTCCTTAAGCCAAATGTAATGAGAGTATGATTCACTATCTCATTCTTACCTCCATCCTCTTCCCTTGCATTGAAAAAATTTTTATTTGTGTCTTTTTTTGGTGAAAGATAATTTGTACCATTCTATTTCTCCATTTTTGCTCCCAATATATTCTTCCTTCACCCCTTAAGTTTCCATTTTAGATATTATCCTTTCATATTCAAGTTATCCTGCCCCTTCTCCAACTAACCTAGTACTGAGAAAAGTCTCAGGAGTTAAAAATATGATCTTTCCATGTAGGAATGTTAACAGCTCAACTTTAGTAAGCACCTTATGATTTCTCTTTCCTGTGTACCTTTTCATGCTTCTCTTAATCCTTGTTTTTGAAAACCAAATATTCTATTCAGCTCTGGTCTTTTCATCAAGAGTTCTTGAAAGTCCACTATTTAATTGAATGACCATATTTTCCCTTGAAGTGTTATACTCTGTTATCCTGATTGCATTTGCACAATACTTAAATTGTTACCTTCTGGCTGTTTACAATATTTTCTCCTTGACCTGGGAGCTCTGGAATTTGGCTACAATATTCCTAGGAGTTTTCCTTTGGGGATCTCTTTCCGGAGGTGATTGGTGGATTCTTTGAATATTTGTTTTACCCTCTGGATGTAGAATATAAGGGCAATTTTCCTTGATAATTTCTTGAAAGATATTGTCTAGGTTCTTTTTTGGATCATGACCATAACTTTTAAGTGATCTCTCTTGGATCTATTTTCCAGGTTAGTTTTTTGTCAAATGGGATATTTCACATTGTCTGCTATTTTTTTCATTCCTTTGGTTTTGTTTTATAATTTCTTGATTTCTCATGAAGTCATTAGCTTTCATATGCTCCATTCTAATCTTTAAAGAACTATTTTCTTCAGTGAGCTTTTGGACCTCCTTTTCCATCTGGCCAACTCTGCCTTTGGGTCATTCTTCTCAATAACTTTTTGGATTTCTTTTGTCAATTGAGTTAATCTATATTTAAAATGTTATTCTCTTCAGCAATTTTTGGGTCTCCTTTAGCAAGCAGTTGACACATTTTTCATAATTTTCTTGCATCACTCTCATTTCTTTTCCCAATTTTTGCTCCACATCTATTATTTGATTTTCAAAATCCTTTTTGAGCTCTTCCATGGCTTGAGACCAATTTGTATTGGTCTTGGAGGCTTTTGATGGAGGAGTTTTGACTTTGTTGCCTTCCGCTTGCATGTTTTGATCTTCATTGACACCAAAGTAAGATTCCATAGTTTTGATTTTTTGTCTGGTTTTTGCTCATTTCCCCAGTCATTTACTTGACTTTTGAGCTCTTTGTCAAGGGAGTTTTCTGCTTCCAGTGGGAGTAGGGGGTGTACTGTGAGCTGCTCAATCCCCTCACAGTCTGTGGACCTAAAGTTCCAGAAATAGTGACTGTAGCAACCCCTACTGCTGCTGTGGCTGCTATGGGTTCCTCCACCCCTCCCTGCTCTGCTGCCCTGGAACTGAGGCCTGACCACTGTATTCTCTCACAGTGTCCCACAGATCTTTCCACTGACCTTCCAATTTGTCCTCAGAATGTTGGGGTTGGGAAGTCTCAAAACTGCCATGAGTGTCCCCTCAAGGCCTGCTTAGGTCTCTTCTATGCCAGGACAGCCCAAACTGCACTGTGCTCTGCTCCCAGCACTATGTGACAGACACTTCCTGGAGATCTTCTAGGCTGACTTGGGCTGGAGATTTGCTTCACTCTGTAATTATGTGAGTTCTGCAGCTCTAAAATTTGTTTAGAGTCATTTTTTACAGTTATTTGGCTGAGCTTGGGGGGAACACTCTAGAAAGTCCATTCTGTTACACCACCATCTTGGCTCTATCCTCCCTTCCCCAATCTTATCTTACAGGGAAAGAAGCTGTGTCTCTAAAAAGGCTTCCCAAAGACATATAGTTAAACTAGGGACAGAGTCACCTGTTAATATCAAGATTTTCCCCAATATAATGTGAACCCTTTGGAAGCAGGTACTGTTAAATGTTTATTTTTTCTTTTGTATTTTTAATCCCCAGAGCTTAGCACATAAAATAGGTGATATTCATTGATAGACTGAATCCAGACTCCTAAACCAGTGTTGTTGCTTTCTTATAATTCCTTTCTATATTCTTATGTTAGGAATATAATAGGTATCCAATGTATATTTCTTGACTTCCCTTTCATAATTCCATACTAAAATTGGACAATATTTAGTTGATAAAGAAAAAAAGGAAATTTTCAATAGTCATCATACTTATATTTATTTATCCTCTTGATATTCAGTAATGCTAATTGACATTCAATGAATGAGAGAGTTGAATTATTTAAAAAGTCTATAAATGATCCATTGATGGAGATCTTGTTAAAAGTGTTGTCTTCAAAAATAAAATAATCATATAATAGATAGCCATCAAAGACATTATCCTTCACCAGAGGCATTCTCACATTTCTGGGAAAGTAGAGTTCTGTCTCCTAGTATTTTGAAATTAACAGAGGGTAACCATTTTTTAAAAATGTATTTGAGAATATTTATTTAAACTTTAAAGCCCTGGGCTATCATTTTCACTTTAGGGAAACTTTTTGTTTGAAGCAGTGTCCTTCAAAAGGTCGAAATCAAAGAAAATTACCAAAGAATAAGATGAAGGAATTCAACATATTAGACAGATCTTTTATGGAATATTGATGGGGAAAATGGGCAAGAATAATATAGAAGGATAAGATTTTAGATAGTTTCCAACTGCTTTGGTGGGAGAGGTATCAATGCAAATAAAATGGATCATTCAAGTGTTAAAGTAATAATGGAAACTTGGCACCATCAGTAACACTCTGTTCAGCCTGGTTTCCACTAAGATAATGATAACACTCTCTAAAATGAGAAATATCATTTCCTAAAGAGGGAAAAGTGGGACAAGGTACAAACAACTTTAAGGCTTGCCAATATGCTCAATTAAACAAAATCCTCCTGGGACATTCACGGATCAAAATAGAACTGTTAATAGAAGGAAATGGAAAAGATTTGTAAAATAATGTTTTAATGAACAACTCTCCATCAAGGTCAGTGTAGCCACCATGCATTGACTCTTACCTCTTAGACTTAGAGGTGCTTATAGAGAAAATAGAAATAGAAATAAAAGGTGCAAACATGAGAAAAACAGCAAGATTGGACCAAATTATAGAACAAACTTGTACTCTCCAGAGGGGCTACAATTATTAGAGGGTTGAACCATCAATATACAACATATCTGAAAGAGAGTAATCATCAAAGATATGGGGAAAAATCTCAGACCTTATTTTTTAAGAAAGATACATGAATTTAGGGCTGACATGGATTTTAGAAGACATAATCCAGTCTTATGCCTTCATTTTGAAAATGAGGAAACTAAGATATAGAAAGGTTAAGTGATTTATCCTAGGAAGCACAACTCTATTTACTACATCATATTGATTTTCCTGACTGGCTACCTAAAAATATACCAGTAGATTCTGTCTATTAATCTGGGTCTCTGTGTGTCTCTGCGTCTATGCCTGTCTGTCTATCTCTCAAAAGAACAATACAAAAAATCTAACATTACCTCCCTAATATGTGTATAAGTGCTTCTCTGTCAAATTTCCCTCCATAAAGCACCTTGTCCCTCACACCATGCCATGCCTGGGAATGTTTCCCAAGAATACTGAATGGGGCTTCCAGAAAATTTATTGGAAAGAACAGTCATGAGACCCAAGTAAAACTCTCCACTGTGCCTCTCAGTTGCTGACTGACATTAAACAAGTTTCCCTTCTCTTAAATTCAGTTTCATCAGAAAAATGAAATGCAGGCTTTGATCCTGTATGAGATTTAAGATATCTTTCAACTTTGACATTCAATGATTCAGTTGAATATGGAAAACACTATAGTAGGGAAGCCAGTAATATGGGCATACCATTCTTATATTATCCATACCTCAATCCCCTGCATTTCACTTGTCTTCTACACAACATACATGTCACTTCACACCTGTATTTGGATGTCTCAATCAGAACCTTCGATTTCAAAAGCATTGAGGGAAAACCCCATATCAACCTTAATGAAACAAAGTCAATCTCAGTGACTTCTGAGGGAAGACCATTCAAATCTTCTTGGCAGTAGACAAAGTAAATTTCTTCAGACTTCATTACCAGAACATCACAAATTAGTAACTGCAGTGACCTGCATAATTCTGGAGGCCATGGGAGCCATGACCCTTTGAACAGGAGGATTACAAAGCACAACTCTAGTCTTCTGAGAACAGGGAATCTCCATCAGGATCATATTAGTTAAAACTTAAAGTGATAATTAAGAGATGGGCTCAATAAGCACAAAAGTTATCCATAAAAAAAGGAAAAGAAAATGACTACAATCAAGACATTTATAATGGCAGAAAGCCACAACTGAGATTTGCAAAGCTACAAAATGAAGAAAAACTATATGATTTTATTCAAGCCCCAGTGTTCTTTCCCCAACTGAATTTTATTAAAGAAATTTGAGTAAAGGGACTTGTTACCATAGTGACAACACATCTTACTAGTTTTTTTTTTTTGTTTGCTCATTGTAACTGCTTAATTTGAAGGCAGATCTGAGTTTCCTCCTTCAGAACTTGTTACTATTATATTAATTTCAAGGGAAACATAAAATATACCAGGAAGTAGTCTGAATGAATGCTAAATTAGGTATGAATATAGACTTGGGAATTGGCATCTCTGTCTTAGTCCTGAATATGATTCATTTAAGTCAAAGCTGAGGCACAGGGATATATATATATAAACTTATACACATGCATGCTCACATGCATATACACATGTATAGACACAATCTCACATAGATATTGAATGAGCTATGAGAGACATTAGGTTCAGTATTAGGAAAAGGATGAATATTCTTACATTATAATAATGCTAATTATATCTTTGCTTATGATCACCAAAAAATACAGAAATGAATGGTAGATGATGCAAAAAAAAATGGAGCCAGGAAATGTTGCAGTGGGTTGGACTCCCCTTGCCTTTTTCCTATCCTTCACTGAGGTTTACCTTGTTTTCTGCATGTATGCACATCTATTTCTCTATCTACCTATCTCCAAATATATTTATGTATATGTATATCAATCCATTTGTGACACAAACATATATTATATGCCCATATATATAAAGAAGTATGCATATAACACATGTATGAACATACAACCTACTACTGAATTCTTTTGATGTTATTTTTGGCTTAGTGTTGATCTTATGTTTCCAAAGGCTATGTTTTGTGTTTGTACATGTATGTTTATAGCATAAACACTCACATACACCATGCACACATATGGAAGGAGAAAGAAGGAAAGAAAGAAGGAATAAGAGAAAGAATGAAAGGAAGAAAGAAAAAAGGAAGGAAGGAAGAGGAAAGAAATGTGAGACACAAAATTTGAAATAACTGAGGAAACAAAGATTTAAGCTCATGAGCATATCAATTTATTAAGCAATGCATGCCAAATGCATAACAAATTGGAATCAGGAATCCTTAGCTTCTCATTGGATTCT
The DNA here is from genome assembly GCA_023548195.1 of Bettongia penicillata ogilbyi. Taxonomy (NCBI): domain Eukaryota; kingdom Metazoa; phylum Chordata; class Mammalia; order Diprotodontia; family Potoroidae; genus Bettongia; species Bettongia penicillata. The sequence continues at coordinate 399,150 of JAJHZJ010000268.1, read as the reverse complement.
CAATACAGGGGAAGAGAGACTTTTATGCATTAAAAAAAACATAACAGGATATAAATGAACATACACAATTAAGTAGTCTGATGTCTAATCAGAGGAAAGATTAAGGTTTTTCTGAGTTGTGAAGGACAAAGCAAACAAGTGCAAGCCCTGAAAGCAAAAAAGAGGTGTTCCATTCCCCACAATATCTGTATTCAATCAAAGGAACAAGGAATCAGTAACTGATTGAGCAGCAGAGGGTAGTTTTCAGATAAGATATACAGGTTTTTTGAGATGTATATTTGTGAGCCACCACCTAAATGAATTTTCCTGTAATATCCCATAGATGCTAGTTCCTTCCTCTAAAATTTTAATGTGCAAATATTTTTACATAATATTATGTGGATGTGTTGTTATATCCAATATATTATATGATCTCTGGAGAACAGGGACAACATAATGAAAAATTTTGCGTGTTCATCAATGTTTGTTGATTGGTGTTAATTAAAGGAGACTGAAGCATATTGCAAATAACAAGTGATGGTGATGACTGGCACAGAAGATATCATCAAGGATAGATAGATAGATAGATAGATAATTTGGAAAGCTCTTGTAGAAGCAATGAGTATTATTTCAGTACTGTTCATAAAATGCTAGAAGAATCAGAGAAAGAAACTAGGTGAGATAGGTGAATGCTCTCTGTAAGATTTACTGGGCTAAGAAAACAAAGGTAGGTAAGAAGTTATACCATTGGAGAAAAGGTCCATTGAGAAAGCAGTTTAAGACAAAGTCAAGATGGGGTATTAGGGTCAGCCACCCAGCTCAACTCTTTCAGCATTCTTCTCCAAAACAATTTAAAATAGTGCCTCAAATCAAATTTTGGAATAGCAGAGACAAGAAAAGGTCAGAGTAAGACTATTTTTTTGACATAAGAAAACTTAAGAAATTGGCAAGAGAAGGCTGTGACACTGGGGTAGAGGCATGTCCAGAACCCACACATGGCAGCAGTGGCAACAGTGGCTGCAGCGACAGTAGAAGCAGCATCAACTTCAGGAACTTTCAATCTACACACGATTAGGAGGTTAGTCAACTGGTCAGAAAGAGATGGCATTAAGTGGCATTATTATTGCCCATACACAATTCTGGGTTGCAGATCTATGGAGGAGACTTGGAGGGTTGGCCACACAGGAGTAGGGGCCCTGGTCACAATTTCAAAGTAAAGAAGAGCACTAGCATTTGTGGCTGCAGTGGACTAGGGAAACGTCCTTCGTAAAGAACATACTGCAGACCAGAAGAGTGACCACACTTCTCCCAGGATCATACCACATTAGAAGCACAAAAAATTTTATACCTCCAGAAATAGCTAAGAAAATAGCAACACCAAAATTGTGAGCCTTGGGACAGCACCAAAGCCCCACTTAAAAGAAAGTTCAAAGTTGAGAAATAGGCTAGAAAAAGAAGCAAACAACAAAAATTTTATCATAGGAGGTAAAGTCAAGAAGGAGGAGAAAAGACAGGAACTCTCTTGGTCTTTTCCCCCAAACCCCTCAAAACACCTTTAAATAATGCCCCCAAACAAATTCTAGCACTACAGAATCCACAAAAGGATGAAGTAAAACAATTGTCTTGCCCAAGGCAACTTGGAAAGTTGTCAGGAAAGGTCCTTTGCATCAGAGTGAGAGTGGAGCTCAGGATAGCTCATATGAATCCCCAGCAAAGCAGCAGTAGGTGTTGGGGCAATTGAATCAGTGGTGGCAATGGTGTTTTCCAGACATCTCAGCCAACAGATGCTAAGGGGGTCAGACAGCTGGTTTGGAAGAAGATTATAGTGGTCCCTTTGCTATTACCAAGAGCAAGACTCTTGTATTTCCCACACTTGGATCTGGGCTGCAGTCCCAGTTCTCAGTCCTAGGGAGAGCAGCAATGCTAGGGCACCGGAGATTAGGCACCCAGAAGAGCTTGGACCTGGTCACAGTTCAAGGGTGGAAAATAGTGATTAGGGTTTTTTACAGGCCAGAGCACAGAACAGGAGAGTAGTAAACACACCTCTCCTTAGATCCCACTACTTTGGAAGCACTGAAAACTTATGAGTTGCCAGGATTACCTCTGAAAACAGCTGCACAAAAAAAACCCTATAACTTGGGACGGTGCCTCTCTGGAAGGGGAGCCCCACTTCAGCATAGAGTTAAAAGTCAAGAAATAGGCTGGAAAAATGAACAAATAGCAGGAAAATATCCTGACTATTCAAAGTTACTATACTAACAGGGAAGATCAAAGCACAAACTCAGAAAACTACATCCTAAGCCCCAAAGAAAACGTATGGATTAGCCTCAGGCAATGGAAGAGCTAAAATTATTTTAAAAATCAAGTAAGAGAAGTAGAGAAAAATTGGGAACAGAAGTGAGTGTGATTCAAGAAAAACATGAAGAAAGAGTCAATGGTTTGGCAAAGGAGGCAAAAAACAATATTGAAGATAATAACACCTTAAAAACAGAACAGGCCAAATTATAAAGGAGGCACAAAAATCCAAGGGAGAGAGCAACTTGAAAGGTAGAATTGGCCAAATGGAAAAAGAAAAGATATACAAAAATTCACTGAAAAGAAGAACCTCTTAAAAAGCAGAATTGGCCAAATAGAAAAGGAGGTACAAAAATCCACTGAAGAAACTAGTTCCTTAAAAATGAGAATTTGGCAAATGAAAGTTACTGACTCCATAAGACATCAAAAACTATAAGACAAAGCCCAAAGAATGAAAAATAAATAACAGACAATGTGACATATCTCACTGGAAAAAACAACTGGCATTGAAAATGGATCATGGAGAAATGTTTTAGGAATTATTATACAACCTAAATGTCATGATTAAAAGAACATCATATTTTAAGAAATTTTTAAGGAAAACTGCCTGAGATCTTGGATCAAAAGAGTAAAATAAAAACTGAAAAATATCTACAGATCATCTTGTGTGAGAGACTCCCAGGATGAAAACTACCAGGAATATTATAGTCAAATTCCAGAGATACCAGGTCAAAGAGAAAACACATGAAACAACTGGAAAGGAATAATTCAAATATCATGGAGCCACAGTCAGTATCATACAAGATTAGGGATTTCCACCTTAAAGAAGGAGAGGGTTTGGATTATGACATTTCAAAAGGTAAAAGAATTAGGAATACATCCAAAAATAATCTACCAATCAAAATTGAGTGAAATACTTTGAGTAAAAGTAGATTATTTAATGAAATAGAGGACTTTCAAGCATTTTTGATGAAAAAGCTAGAAGTTAATTTAAAATTTGACAGTTAAAAAGAAACTCAAAAGAAACATCAATAGGTAAACATACAAAGCGTGATCATAAGGGACTCAATAAAGTCAAACTCTTTACATTCTTATACAGCAAGGTGATATATATGTAACTCCTTAGAACTTTATCATTTTTAAGGTAGTCAAAAGGCATTTACATCACCAGAGGACATGGCTGTGAGCTGAATATATAGGTATTAGCTCCAAACAAAACTAAGGGGTGAGAAAGAGGGATGTACCGGAAGAATGGGGAAGGGAGAGTTAGACTGGAAAATATTTTTTTCCACATAAAAAAGACATGCAAGAAGAATTTTTACAATGGGGGAAATGGGGAAGGGGTGTCAGGTAATTCTTGAACCTCACTCTAATCAAATTGGATAAAGGAGATAAGAATATGCACAATACACACAGAATTGTGCATAGAAATATCATTTCTCTAATAGTGAAATAAGAGGGGGAAGGATAATAGAAAGCGGGGGAAGAGGTTGATAAAGAAGAAGACTTTTGAGGAGGGCCAGGAAAGAGACAGATAGACAGAGACAGAGAGAAAGAGACACAGAGATAGACAAGAGAGGCAGACAGACAGATATAACCAGAAGAAAATGTGATGGAGGGAAACAATAATCATATGTTGTTTGTCCTTCATTTTCAAAGAGGATCAATGATATCACAATGATATCTTGACTAGGGCATGAACTGTGGTTAAGTGAAGCAGAATTGACCAAAGTTCTCCCCTTACTCTCTCTTCCTGAATCACAGAAGTCCAGGGCCAAGACAAAAGTCAGGATGACTGATGATGGTCCAGAATGCAGTGCATGATCTTGACATCTTTGATGTCTGGCCAAGTTTTAAGCACTCCACAGCACCTGCTTCAACTACTTTCATGGCCACTGGAAAAAAAAAAATTTTCTCATCTGCCCATTCTGTCAGGGAGAAGTTTTCACATTTTTGAGGTAGACATAAAGGGATTTATGGATTTAAGTCCCATTGGTTATCTTCAACCTGATTTAGGATTTAGCCAGTCTGCTGAGATGGATTTACTAGGGTGCTGCCATTGTGCATGCTAAAGCTTTCTGGAGTCACAGGTGAGATTTGGGTGAGAGGTAGACACCAAAGGTGGATAAGCAGCCCTTAAAAGGGCTCATCAAGCCCTCACACCAGAGGTGTCAATTTTTCCTTACCATGCCATACACCCTTATTAATCGTAACTGTGAATATGACTGGGATGATTTCACTCATAAAACAGAAGCAGACAGCAGAATATATTAGAAACCAGGATGCAATGATATGTTATTTACAAGAAATATGCTTGAAACAAAGTTGGAGCAAAATATATTTTCCTTCAATAAAAGCAAAAAAGACAGGAGTAGCAAAAACAAAAACAAAATGGTTCTAATTGAAAGAAATAATCAGAGAAACTGAATTATGCTAACAAAAAGTACCATAAAGAATAAAGTCACATAAGAATATTTCAACAAATTCCTCTCTTAAAGGCTTTACCAAATATATACTGATTTTAGAACTGGGTCAATTAGAAAGAATAAGAGCTATTCCCCAATCAATGTCAAATAATATAAACAGGCAGACTCAAAAAGAAACCAAAACTGTCTACACTATTAGGAAAAAATGTTGTAAATCACTATTGATTTGAGAAATGTAAATTAAAACAACCCTGAGGCACCATTTCATATCTATCATAAATGACAAATGCTTGAAGGAATGAGGAAAAAATTGGTACATTAGTGAACCTCAAAATCAGAACTGGTCGAATCTTTCTGAAGAATAATCTGGAATTATGCTCAAAAGATACTTTTTGAGTACTTTAAAGGGTAAGTGATCATTAAAACTAACATGGCTTCATCAGGATTAAGTTATTCATCATTTTTATAGAATTGGTATAGATTGGTAGAACAGGTAGAAAGTCATAAATATATTAAAACCTAGATTTTAGCAAAGCAATTCATATATTGTCTCTTGTTGTTCTTAAGAATAAGACATGGGCTAGATAATATAGTTAGGTCTTTGGGTGGTGTGACCAGCAACATGGAGGACTACACTTTTTTTAGTACCTTTTAACTTCTAAAAATAATAATTAAAAATAAAGGAATTATGTGCCAAAGATGGAGCTTTTATATCTATATTCAAAACATCAGAAATCTAGAAGCATAACATGGTAAAAGCCTTATTGAATGAAAAATGGAAGGTAGCTGTCCATATCATATCACATAGCACCCTTCCTTCATCATCCTCTACTGTCTAACTGATCAAAGGTTTTTTCTTTGGCAACCATTCAGGGATTTACTTTTTGCTGCAAAGATCCTGTTGGCACATCTCACCACTACCCTTTTTTCATCCTGTAGCAACAAGAAACAAGATGAACTCATCCTAGCCATTTGAAGAAGAGGGAGAGATATAGAAGCAGAGGATTTTAATTACTACTACTTGGGATAACATCTAGGTTGGGGAAGCTCCTGGCTATCTCTAGAGGCCTTTTACCACAGGTCAGAGTACCCATCCCTTACCTTTGCTCCAGGTCCTTTCTATTATCTGTCTCCACCTAAGAGTTTTTCATGAACAAAGCTTTTAGGAACCATAAAATTATTTAGGTAAAAGTTTTAGATAGAGATTAGAGATCATTTTTAAGCACTATTTCCTGTTTGTGGTGGTGGGAGTTTGGGAAAGTATTACAGTTCTTTAGTAAAACATTAAAGAATGTTTTGGGCAGCTAGGTGTCAGTGGATAGAGCACTGGTCCTGGAGACAGGAAGACTTGACCCTCAGACACATTACTAGATGTCATTTAACCCTGTTTTCCCCAGGTCCTCATCTGTAAAATGAGCTGGAGAAGGAAATGGCAAAGCACTCCAGTATCTTTTTCAAGAAAATACCACCTGGGGTCAGGAAGAGTCAAACAGGTCCGAAAGAACAGCAAAAAGGTTTCAGGGAATTCTAACAGTAAAGGTTACATATGACTATGTAACTAAATTTTTTATCTATAGAGAGTTAATATAATGGAAAAAATAATAGCCAATATTTATATAGATAGTTCCTGCTTTATTTGTAAGTGGACAATTTAAGCAGACTCTGTGTAAAGTTATTTTTGTGTAATGCAAATTTGCTCACAGAGAGGAAGGGAGGGAGATAAGAATGAGACCCCAAGCCTGTGGACATAGGTGGCCAATACATGGGTTCAAGGACAGCTTAGGGGCTGGGGACTGAAAAGCAAGAGCAGGGGGCAAATATGGGGGCCTAAAGGTGGGACAGACACATGGGATCCAGACATGGAACAAAGACAGAAGAGGACAGGTGACATGCAGGGACCAGGGAGAGATATTGGTTACCCCAACATAGATAGTCAATGGCCAGAACAAGGCAAAGGTCTCCTCTCTCTTCAGGAGTTCTCAAGCCAAGCTAACTATCTGCTGTAGGTGGTGGTCTTTCTGTGAGTCCATTCTTTGAGTCCATTCTATGAGTCCATGATTTCACTTGGAGGACTCTTTTTTGGGGGTTGATGGGTGGTAGTGGTCGAGGCTGCAGAGTGTGAAAGGGAAGGATAGGAGTAGAGAAGAAGCACAGAGCTGTATAGAACAGTTAGCATAGGTCGAGTTTTTTTGGAGTGTGAATTTACACAAAGTGAGAAATCTGTTTTAACTTACTAGAGTCACCTTGCATATTTTTTATCCATTTGATCCATGTGAAAACCTTATAAAATCAGCACAATTATGATCCCAATTTTACATTTGAGGAGGCTGAAGCTCAGGGAAATTAACTCATCCAGAGAGCCTTTCGGTTAATAAATGTCTGAGTTGGGATTCAAAGTCTGGTTTTTCAGACTCTAAGTCAGTAGAACTCAATCCCAGTATACTTACCATGCAGAGAATATTGGTAAATATGACCTAGAAACATCAATTTGAAAAGACTATGTGTGTTTACCATCATGAAGACAATATTTAGATAGCGTATGAGTGTAGTATGGTGGAAAGTTCACTAGTTGTGCAGTCAAGACCTGAGTTCAAATTCTACTACTTATTGCATTACCTATATGATTTTTGACAAACTCCTAAATTCCTCTGAACCTCAGATTCCTCACCTCTAAAATGAGAGTTTGGGACTCAAAATTACTGAGGTCCTAGCTTTAGATATGTGACATTATGACTCTTCAATTATTTCAAGGGCAATCCTGTTGAACATTCGTTAAAATTGTTCTGCTTGGGTTCAGAGGAAAGAAATAGAACAATAGTTAGAAGTTACAGAGAGATGAATTTTTGGCTTGATGTAAGAAAAAATCTAAAAATTAGTGATATTCAGAAGTTAGATGTGCTTACTTAGAAAGTAATTATTTCTCATTTACAAGGGATCTTCAATCGACCTGTAAAACCATTTGTTGGAGATGTAGAAAGGCGTCTTGTTTAAATATAAGTGAGACAAGCAGCCTTTGCGATCAAATTAAATCATTGAGATTATCTAATTATTTGTAGAAGTGTTGCCTCTGCCAGAACAGTGGACATGAACAAAGACCAGTTTAAAGATTTGCCACAAGCCCATTCTTAAAGTAAAATTAAAAATGGTTTTTTAAAGCTTGAGTAAATGAAAATAGGAATTACAGATTTGTATTGAGTATGAGCTTAAATATATTTTAACATCTTTTTTTTAATCTGAAGAAAAGATAAACATTTCTGAAATCAATTTGCTCTAACATGGCTTGAATGGTATAAGTATATAGTAAATAAGGATAATTGTCAGAATTGATTTATTTTTATTTGTTTTTGCCCCTCTTCTCTTTATTATTAGTAGGTTATTTTAGGTTGGCACCATGCATCATTTTCATGCCAATCAAATTTTTCCTTATTTTTATGCCCATGGTGAAGCAGGAATTATAGTCACATATTTTATACTTAGAACTTATCAGTGTGGTGCCAGTTCTGAAGAGAAACAGAGACACAGTGTTATGGTGTGTCCCAAAGAGGGCAATTTTTCAAAGCAAAATCTTAATGCAAAGCATTTAGAGTAATGTTATGTAAATAAGCAGTGGGACTGACTGAGGCTTTGGGTCTTTTTTTTATTTGTGTGATTTTAGCTTTGAAAGTTTTTCTCTTTTTTTAAGTTTTCTGGAGTTCACTGTAACCTCATTATGTGTTGCTGGCATTTCCTCCAGTCAAGGCAACAGCTGCAAAGCATTGATAAACCCTAAGAAGGTTGAAATCCATAACTGTTGCTGTAGCTTCAATCTGAAGGGACCACATGTAGAAATTCAGCTGGCACAGTTTTGATGGTGAAATGTTCATCTCTATCATACCCAGAATAGCACATTTGCTAAACCTCAGGAACAATACACTTCTTAAAAGAGCCTTGATTAAAAGGCAATAGGCACTTTGAGAATGTAAGAGAGAAAGTAAGTAAAGAACTGATGAAAAGGTGGTCTCAAAAAAACTATCAAAGAACAAATCGGTAATGTGAGTAAATAGCATTTTCCTCTCTGATGACATATGTCTTTTTCTTCTTTTAAGCTCTTCTTTCAGGTCTAATTCTGAACCATCTGCTCAGTCTCTCTGAAGCAAGCCATATCAGATAGTTCAGTGAAATAAAATAAAATTATGGGATTAGTAGGTCTCCTCAGAACAGGTGAGGTTGTTGTTTTTTTTTTTAAATTCCCTTATTTTTGAAACTGGAGAAGGAACTGCTTTGACTGTTTGATACAACAAGCAAACACAAATTCAGGGGTTTGATTCTAGTAATTGAGACTAATTCAAATGAAGAAACTTACAGAGAAGGTAAATGAATTCTAAAATATAGCCTGTCACAAACTGAGTATATTCTCCAGGACAACAGATGCTTTAAACAAAAATCTCTAAGTAAAATAGGTCAAGAAAAGGTAACCTTAACCTTTACTCAATGTCATTATGGCATACCTTCTTATGTCATACCTTCTATCCCCAGGAAATTTATATATTTTATCCTTCTTTTGAAAAGGAAACTTGGTGTTACAGAAAGTATAATAGAATATGTCAACATCTGCATCATAGTCTCTATTAGGTCATTAACTAACTGAATGAATTCAGACAAATAATTTCATCTTGTCCTTTAATAGGCCAGTTAGTCATTAAGTATTTATTTAGCACCTACTATATACTAAGTAATGGGCTAAGCACTGGGTATACATAGAATGGAAAGAGTTCCGGCTCTCAAAGTTTGCAATATAACTAACTGTTTCCTTTATAAAACAATATGGTAGAATGGAATGATCTATCAAGTAGCCATTCCAGTTGAAAATATTTATCTATTTAACTTTTCTTTCATTTTATTTATTTATTTATGTCTTAAACTCTTTACATTTATTTTCACAAAATTTTGGGTTCCAAATTTACTCCCCATTTGTCCCCTCCCCCACCCCAATACACCGAGCATTCTAATTTCACCTATTGCCAATCTGCCCTCTCTTCTATCATCCCTCCCTTCCCTTGACCACATCTTCTCTTTTGTCCTGTAGGGCCAGATAACTTTCTATTCCCCATTACCTGTATTACTTATTTCCTAGAACCAAGAAAAATACTCAACAGTTCCTAAAACTTCGAGTTCCAACTTCTCCCCATCCCTCCCTTCCCACCTTTGGGAAGATAGGCAATTCAATATAGGCCATATACGTGTAGTTTTGCAAATGACTTCCATAATAGTCATCTTGTGTAAGACTAACTATATTTCCCTCCATCCTATCCTGCCCCCCATTATTTCTATTCTCTCTTTTGATCCTGTCCCCCCCAAGAGTGTTGACTTCAAATTGCTCCTTCCTGCCATTGCCCTCCCTTCCATCATCCCCCCCACCCTGCTTATCTCCTTTCCTCCCACTTTCCTGTATTGTGAGATAGGTTTTCATACCAAAATGAGTGTGCATTTTATTCCTTCCTTTAGTCGAATGTGATGACAGTAAACTTCATGTTTTTCTCTCAGCTCTCCTCTTTTTCCCCCCCACTAAAAAGTCTCCTGCTTGCCTCTTCTATGAGAGATAATTTGCCCCATTCCATTTCACCCTCTCTCCTCCCAATATATTTCCCTCTCACGGTCTACCTTAATTTTTTTAAGATAAGATCCGATCCTATTCAATTTACTCTGGGCTCTCTGTCTCCATGTGCATGTGTGTGTGTGTGTGTGTGTGTGTGTGTGTGTGTGTGTGTGTGTAATCCCATCAACTACCCAGACACTGAAAAGTTTCAAGAGTTACAAATATTGTCTTTCCATGTAGGAATGTAAACAGTTCACTTTTGGTAAGTCCCTTATGACTTCTCTTTGCTGTTTTCTTTTTCATGCTTCTTCTCATTCTTGTGTTGGAAAGTCAAATTTTCTTTTCAGCTCTGGTCTTTTCATCAAGAATGTTTGAAAGTCCTCTGTTTCATTGAAAGACCATATTTTCCCCTGAAGTATTACACTCAGTTTTGCTGGGTAGGTGATTCTTGGTTTGAGTCCTAGTTCCTATGACTTCTGGAATATCCTATTCCACGCCCTTCGATCTCTTAATGTAGAAACTGCTAGATCTTGTGTTGTCCTGATTGTATTTCCACAATACTTGAATTGTTTCTTTCTAGTTTCTTGCAATATTTTCTCCTTGACCTGGGAATTCTGGAATTTGGCCACAATGTTCCTAGGAGTTTCTTTTTTTGGATCTATTTCAGGTGGTGGTCAGTGGATTCCTTGAATACTTATTTTGTCCTCTGGTTCTAGAATCTCAGGCAGTTTTCCTTGATAATTTCATGAAAGATGATGTCTAGTCCCTTTTTTTGATCATGGCTTTCAGGTAGTCCCATAATTTTTAAATTGTCTCTCCTGGATCTATTTTCTAGGTCAGTTGTTTTTTCCATGAGATATTTCACATTCTCTTCCATTTTTTTCATTCTTTTGGTTTTGTTTTGTGATTTCTTGGTTTCTCAGAAAGTCATTAGCCTCTTTCTGTTCCATTCTAATTTTGAGAGAACTATTTTCTTCAGTGAACTTTTGAACTTCCTTTTCTATTTGACTAATTCTGCTTTTGAAAGCATTCTTCTCCTCATTGGCTTTTTGAACCTCTTTTACCAATTGAGTGAGCCTATTTTTCAAGGTGTTATTTTCTTCAGCATTTTTTTGGGTCTCCTTTAGCAAGGTATTGACCTGTTTTTCATGCTTTTCTTGCATCTCTCTCATTTCTCTTCCCAGTTTTTCCTCCACCTGTCTAACTTGATTTTCAAAATCCTTTTTGAGCTCTTCCATGGCCTGAGCCCATTGGATATCTATTTTGGATATTTGGGGTACAGAGGCCTTGGCTTCTATGTCTTTCCCTGATGGTAAGCATTGTTCTTCCTCATCAGAAAGAAAAGGAGGAAACAGCTGTTCACCAAGAAAGTAACCTTCTATGGTCTTATTTTTTTTTTTTCCCTTTTCTGGGCATTTTCCCAGCCAGTTACTTGACTTCTGAGATTCCTCTCCACCCCTGCCTCACTAGTGCTTGGGGTCTGAGATTCAAATGCTGCTTCCCAGCCTCAGGGCTTTCAGTGGGGGGCAGGGCTGCTCTTCAGTGGGATTAAGTTCAGGTGCTCAGGTTGGGGCAGCGCTACCTCTCAGGCTCAGTTCCCTCAGGATTTTTATGCAGCGACCTTCAAGGATGGATCTGAGCTCCTGCCCACTGTGAGAGTCCCTGTCCATCACTTCCCCCGCTGCTTCCTCCCAAGGGGTTTCTGACTTACGAAGACACCCCGCTCCCCTCTCAGCCGGCCAGATAGTGTCTCTTACTGACCTGTAGTGCCTGTGGGTTGAGGGACCTTTGGGGCCACCACCTGAAGCTTGCTCGGATCTGCTCCTCTCGGGGTGCATGGCCAAGGCAGGGCTGGGCTCTGCTCCAGGTCTGGTGTACAACAGACCTTTGGTGTTGGTTTTTCAGGGCTCTCTGGAACAGAAGTCTCCTCCACTCCATTGTTGTGCAGCTTCCACTTCTCCAGAATTTGTTGGGAGTTCTTTTTACCGGTAATTTATGGGCTGTGGGTTCAGAGCTAGCATATGTGAACCTTTCTACTCTGCCCTCTTGCCTCCTCCCCCCATCTTGGCTCCTCCCCCTTATTTGACTTTGATAATGGAATAGAATGAGACAGTTTTTGGTCTGAAATTCATATGTGATATGGACAAACTGTCTTTAACCTTAATTAAAGTTTCTTAGTTCAGCTGTACAGCTGTAGGCAGAGTAACTTCTCAGTGGAGAAAGTTTACCTGGTCATGACATTGTCACAGGCAGAATCTCCTAGAGAATAAAATAGCAGAGAACTCCTACTATAGTATTTGGGGTCAGACTGTGAAGATAATAGCAATGGTGGAGGGGAAAAGGAACAAGGAGAAGTTAAAAAATGAAGAGAATATTCACATGCATACAAAGAAAATAGAACTTGACATAAACTTTGAATGAGTTAAGCAGGGGTAGATGTGAGAAAACTAGATGTGAGAAACTAGGACTTAAGGATAATATGAGAGGATTCTATGAGAGATTATGACCCAGCTATAGTGGGATGATAAAAGAATACTAGTCAGTTTTTCTTGGTCACCCAGCCCTCAGGCCTTAGCTCTCTTTAGTACGGCCAACTAAAACTAGAGGAAAATAAACATAACAGGCTCTAAGTCCAACTTTTGATGCTTTGAATATGAAATAATTAAGTCCTCTTTACATGACAGAGAAATCAGTGAAGTAAAGTTTTTAAGTTTCACTGCCCAGGAGGCATTAAAAATGGCAGCCATTTTATGTATGGAGGCAGAAAATATTTACGCATAGATACAATTTCCTATTATTTTTTCTTCTGATTCTGCTTTAATTAAATTTCTTTAATTTTTAAAATTCATGTATACTTTATAGAATGCTTCCTAGAATTTAAACTGATCAATTTTAGACTGTAGTTATTAATGGTTAATGACGCAAAATAGTATATTGAGTCTCATACAGTAATAAGTAATTTTGATAAGACATTTATCTGAGGAGATGCAGATATATATTTAGACTAGGCCATTTTGCATCTCTTCTGAGGCATGAGTATAATTAAACCTTGTATTACTAATAATGTCATTTTCCATATTCACCTGTTTTGTTCAGAATATGCTCAGTACGGAAACTAAGATGACTTTTTGATTGAATGGAAGAAATTAATAGAGATGCTCACATATTTATTATATCCCTCCTACTCTATTTTTGTAAGATATTTATGGGCAGGGACAATTTCTTGTCTATATTAGGATTCTTGATAGTACTTACCACAGTAATTAGCATGTAATAGGCATTGAATGAAAAGGTATTTTGTTTCTTTGACCCAACCTATGCTGTCATTGGCATAATGACTGAATTCCCTCTACCAAGGCAGGTCATCTGTTGCTTTGTCATTAATAGTTTCTGAGAGTTCCCCTAGTAACTTAGAGATTAAGTGACTTCCCCAGGTGAGTCCAAAGCACGATTTGAATCCAAATCTTTCTGACTTGGAGGTCAATTCTCTGTTCACAATGTCATTATGATTTTTAGCAGTTGTAATATAAAAAAATCCAGGAAGATGACTTCTATGCTATTGCTAGTATGATGATATCTGGGTAACATGCTATGATTGCATCATGGTTGTCACTCTGCATTATGACATAAAAAATCTATGCTTATATTCAAGAGAACTTTCATTTACGTAAAACAGGCAAAGAGAGAAGCAAAATTCTAATTGGAGATGGGGAATAATTCTATTTCCCTTTCTACTCTTCACATTCTGAGTGGTACAATAGTTAGAATGCTGAACTTTGAGACCAGAAGACTCATCTTCCTGAGATCAAATCTGGTCTCAAAGACTTACTAGCTATATGACCCTGGGTTAGTCACTTAACGCTATGTGCCTCATCTTTAAAACAAGGTGGAAAAGGAAACAGCATGCCATTCCAGTATCTTTGTCAAGAAAACCACAAGTGGGGTCACGAAAAGTCAGGCATGACTGAAAAACAGCCACAAGCTCTTTAAGTTCAATGTGATGGCTGACTTGAATTCTTTTCTGCTTTGTACCAGAAAGAACCCAAGTTCCTATATGAGACAATATTCTTTATTTAATCCCTTTCCTATGTTAGAAGGGTTGGTATGTCTAATTATCTATATGAAAGAGTGTGTATGTGTGTGTGTGTTACTTACTATAAAATAAAGGTTGGACCAAAGTTCTTTCCAACTAGAATATTTTATCTCTAATTTGTCCAGTAATTTGTTCAATTCTACACCATCCCTTTTGTTGACCATTCTGTTAGGTATTACTTGGAGAGAATATTAAAATCTTCTACCATTACTTACTATGTCATTTTTGCAATTCAGTTGATTTTGCTCTTGTGAATATAGATGCATTTGAAACATATATTTCAAATTGAAATTGGTTTTTGGAGCATTGTTTTATTTATCATAATATTCTTTCCTTGTTTATCTCTACTTATTCCGTGTTTTTATTTTTTTGTTTTCTGGAAGCCTTATAGTTTATCAAGAACTAACTACCCTTCTTTTTAAAAAGAATTATTTAAAAAGTAAGTGAGGAACATTCAATGGGTAATTTGCTAAGAGTCTGGTAAAAAAGAATCATAAACATACTATTCTTGTGGAAAATATGGAGAGAGATGTATATAAAATGACTTTTGAAATAAAATTTATTGATATCTTGTATTTTTATGTTTCCTCTTTAACCTTTTCCTTCAAAGAGAATCATCCTTTATAACTACCAATGATTACCATTGTTGTGACTGCTGCTGCTGCCACTACTAATATTAGTAGTATTAGCAGCAACAGTAGCATACAACTATGTGTAGTAGGTCTGATTTTTTTTCTTTGAGTTTTACTGTGAATTCACAATGTTAAATTGATATTTGTTGATTTGATTTTCTGCCCTCTTTAATCAGGTTTGAATTTTTTTTTCATTTTCTTTATCATTTCCATAGTATTTTTGCTTTCTACTTTATTATTTCTCTAACTTTCAATATTTCCACTTTTTTCATTTATTCATAGTTTATTGTTTTGTTCTAATTTTGAAAGATATTTTGATTATTGATTCTCTTACTTTCTATATAAATGAATTTTTAAGGATGTACTTTGCTTTGGCAATGTCCCAGTAATTAGGACATTTTTTATCATTAATATGTTTCACATAATTGCTATTTCAATGATTTGGGTGGCTAGGTGGTGCAGTGAATGAAGCACCAATGCAGGAGTCAGGAGGACCTGAGTTCAAATCTCACCTCAGACACTTGACACGCACTAGCTATGTGACCTTGGACAAGTCACTTAACCCTAATCGGCTCATCCTGGGTCATCTCCAGTCATCCTGATGAATATCTGGTCACTGGATTTAGATGGCTCTGGAGGAGAAGTGAGGCTGGTAGCCTGCATAGCCCTCCCTCACTCAAAATAAAGTCAAGTGCAAGTCATGTCATCATTTCTCTGATGGCACGGTCTTCTTCGGCAACAAAGATGAACACACACATTTCAGTATTTGTTAATTATCAACACAATATTTATTTCATCAGGTCACTATTTTCATTAAATATTTTTCTTTTTTTGTTTGTGCATCTTGAATTGATTAGTATTTTTTTATTGCATTATGTTCTTTAAAGCTGTGTTTTCTATTTCTGCCCTTTTATATTTATTTGAATACCTTTGTTTCTTAAATTTTTTTTTTGAAAAATTGCATGCAGAACTAATAATTTTACTTTAATGGCCATATCCATAACACCCTAAGTCTTTTAGTTTTAATTTCTCCAGTAGTTTGCTTAACTCTGTATCATGGCTTATACTGACCATTCTCTTAGATTTGTTCAATTCTGAAACTAGAACATTGATGTCTCCTATTAATGTTATCTTACTGTGTTTGTTCAAGTTCGTTGATTTTTCTTTTATAGATTTAGATATTATGGCATTTGAAACATATTTTATTGGTATTGGCTTGTTCAATATAATTTTTAGCATAATGTAATTTTCTTATCTTTATATTTATCATTTTTATTTTGTTTTCTAAAAGCATGATTACAACTTCTGCTTTTGTGTAAGTACTTAAAATATAGTCAATTTTGTTCCAGAATATTTTTATTCTATTTCTGTTTGCTTTTTCCTTTTTTATTAATTAACTAATTTATTTTTAGTTTTCAACATTGACTTCTGCAAGATTTTGAGTTCCAAATTTTCTCCCCATCTCTCCCCTCTGCACATTCTAAGGCAGTTTGCATTCTGGTTACCCCTTCTCTTATCCCCTTACCCTCTATTTTCTTAAAGGGCAAGATAGATTTCTGTACCCCTTTCCCTGTATGTTTTACTTCCAAGTTGCATGTAAAAACAATTTTTAACATTCATCTTAAAAACTTTGTGTTCTAACTTCTCTCCTTTCTTCCCTCCCACCCATCCCCATTGAAAAGGCAAACAATTCAGTATAGGTAATATATGTTTGACCATGCAAAACGTTTCCATATCAGTAATGCTGCAAAAGTCTAACTATATTTTCCCTCTTTCCTATCCTGCCCCTCATTTATTCTATTCTCTCTTTTGACCCTGTCCTCCTTTTAAGTGTTTACTGCTAATTAACCCCTCTTATTTGTCCTTCCTTCTATCATGACCTCTACCCTCTGCTCATTCCCTTCCACCCTACTTTCCTATAGGGTAAGATAGATTTTCATACCAAATTTCATGTGCATGTTGTTCCCTCCTTAAGCCAAATCCAATGAGAGTAAATTTCACTCTTTCTTCTTACTTCCTCCCTCTTCTCCTACATTGAAACAGCTTTTTCTTGCCTCTTTTATGTGAGATAATTTACCACATTCTATTTCTCCCTTTCTCTTTCTCCCAATATATTCTTTTCTCAGCTGTTAATTTTATTTTAATATATCATATATTTTATGAATCATGTATATTTACATACATATTTATTATATCATATTCAACCCTTTTTATGTATCATATTCAACACTTCATACTCAACCCACCCTGTGCCCTCTGTTTTTATATATAAAATCCTTACAACTACTGTAAAACTGAGAAAAGTCTCAAGAGTTACAAATATTGTCTTTCCATGTAGGAATGTAAACAGTTCAGCTTATTAAGTCCCTTATGACTTCTCCTTCCTTTTTACCTTTTCATGCTTCTTTTGAGTCTCGTATTTGAAAGTCAAAAAATTCAGCTCTGGTCTTTTTATCAATAATGCTTAAAGTTCTCTATTTCAGTGAATGACCATGTTTCTCCTGAACGATTGTACTCAGTTTGGCTGGTGGGTGATTCTTGGATTAAAATCAGTCCTAGCTCCTTTAACTTCTGGAATATCATATTCCAAGCCCTCTCATACCTTAATATAGAAGGTACTCAAACTTGTGTTGTCCTAATTATGATTCCACAATACTTGAATTGTTTCTTTTTGGCCACTTGTAATATTTTCTCCTTAATCAGGGAACTCTGGAATTTGACTACAGTATTCCTTAAAGTTTTCCTTTTGGTATCTCTTTCAGGATGAGATCTGTGGATTATTTCAATATCTATTTTACCCTCAGGTTCTAGAATATAAGGGCAGTTTTCTTTGATAATTTCTTGAAAGATGTTGTCTAGGTTCTTGTTGCTTATCATGCCTTTCAGATAGTCCAATAATTTTTAAATAGTTTCTCCTAGAACTATATTTCAAGGTCAATTGTTTTTCAAATGAGATAACTCACATTGTTATTTTTTCATTCTTTTGGTTCTGTTTCATGCTTTCTTGATTTTTCAAAGTTATTAGTTTTGATCTGCTTCATTTTAACTTTTTAAAGAATTATTTTCTTCAGTGGGCTTTTGGGTCTCCTTATCCATATGACCAATTCTGTTTTTTAAGACATACTTCTCCTCATTTGTTTTTTGAATCTTTTTTGCCATTTGGGTCCCCTTTAACAAGAAGTTGACTCATTTTTCATGATTTTCTTGCATCATTCTCATTTATCTTCCCAATTTTTCCTTTATATCTCTTACTTGATTTTCAAAATTCTTTTTGAACTCTTCCACTGTTTGAGATCAACTCATATTTTCTTTGGAGGCCTTGGATGTAGAAGTTTTGACTTTGTTGTCTCCTTCTGGTTGCATGTTTTGATCTTCCTTGTCACCAAAGTAAGATTCTATAGTCTATGTCCAGTTTCTGCCACGCTATTTTCTAGTTTTCCCAGCAGTTTTTGTCAAACACTGAGTTTTTATCCCAGAAGCTGGGGCCTTTAGGTTTATCAAACAGTAGACTGCTGTATTCTTTGACTACTGTGTTTTGTTTACCTAAGCTATTCCCCTGATCTACTCCTCTATTTCTTAGCCAGTATCAAGTGACTTTGATGATTGCTGCTTTATAATACAATTTAAGACCTTATTCTCTCTTTTGGGGTAATGATTTCTTTACCTTGTTCTCTTAATTAGTTCTCTCTCTTTTCTAAATCATGGTTAAGATGATAATTCAAATAAATTCATTCTAATATACCTAAATTATTTGGATGATCAAATTCAGAGAAAGTTTTAATGATTCATTGTCAACTTTGAAGCAGATTTTCAATGGAGAGCTTTACTTAGCCCTATTCAACAGCATTTTAATGTATAATCATTGAAGATTTTATGCCATTGGTTTTGCAAAAAAAGTAGGGTGAGACTATTACATGAAAATTTTCAAAAAAAATTGTGTTGGTGTAACTTTAAAATCCTTTATTAATGAACCATCTTTGGTGCAAAGTTATGATGCATTGAATACTCATGGATATATATTAAAATTCAGTACTGAAAATGTATACTCATTGAGAATTCGAGCCTCATGGCTCACACTATATGAGGTAAATATGTATCCATATTCCACTGGTAAATCCATTGTTACCCTGTTTAATTTTTAAACAGCATGACAAAACAGAATTACAGCATGTCGCAATTACATGATGAAAGGTTATAAATCAGTTTTTGGACGATGATTATGATGATTATACAGTAGCAACAATTATATGGTGAAATACAGTATTTAACTTGTTAAAAAAAATTACCAATGATTCAGATAAAGGCTTACCCATTGATCTGTTTAGCAATCATTACATCATTACATGAAACAAAGATAGAGAGAGAACTAGCATATTAACTGGCAAAGCCAAGAGGAAAAAGTGTCTTAACAGGGAAGAGTAGTACTAGGCTAAACGTCATAAGATGAAACCTAATATACATGCATGTAAAGTCTTTTGTTGTCATCCAAAAAACCAGCTCCCCAAGGATGGGAAGTGGGAAAAGCATACTTTTAAAAAGTATATTCTCAAAGAGATCTGAGAGCTTTAGTAGACTCCAAGCTCAATATGAATGGCAATTTGGTGCAGAAGAGGAAAAAGAAGAGCTAAACTGCCTTTTGATTACATTAAGAAAGACATAACTTAATTGTAACAAATATAATTATAAAATGTCTGGGTTATAGTTCCACCATATATTATCTATATCAGACCTCATATTGGAGTATCATCATCATTTCTGCATGCTATAATTTAAGAAGGATCATGATAAATTGAACAGTGCTCATAGGATGGCAAGCAGCAAGGTAAACAGTGATTTCTTATTAAATGAGGATTAGTTGAAAGTAATGAAGTAATGGGTATATTTAACCTAAATAATAGGAGATTCAAGGGAGCCCTCAAGTGTTTAAATGACTCACATAGTGGAGGATTATTATATGTTCCATTTATCTCAAGGGAGTAAGACTATGAGGAAAAGTTAAAAGTTGTAAAGCAGACCATTTATTTCAGGGGAAAAAATCTTTAAAATTAGGACTGTAAAAAAAATTAAATCAACTGCCTTGAGATGTGAGTTGCTCTCATCTGGAAACTTTCAAGCTGATACTGGAGAGGCACTTTTTGGACGCAAGCAAATAACTTCCTATTTAGATTGCACTAGAAGACCTATGGAGTCCCTTTCCTAACCTCTATTATTATAATTTTGTGAATTCATGATAAATTATCTTGGGCAAGCAACACTTTGTAAAGTAAAATATTTTAGGAAAAGGTGTTAAGGGAAGGATGATGGTCCTGCCACTATGTAATATCACTAATAAATGAATAAAGTAACAAATTCCCCTTCCTTTGACTGTGTACAAAGCCCAATTTAATGACAATATATGCCAGCAGATTATCAAGGACAAGAACAATTTTAATATATGACAATTTTCTCCTTGAAGGTCATGATGAGAAATAGTTCTCTTGGAACCTTTAGAATTTTGGCCAACAAGTGCCAACAATATTATTTTATGAACTTTAAAGTCTTCTCCTAAAATAAGAATTTTGGTCACTTGCATGCAGTATATCTCTTTCCTTGGATGCTGCTAACTTGTGATCTGAGCCCTAGTAGCTAGATGGAATCCTTTTTTGGGAAACTATAAATTAATTATGAGTTAACATAATACTTTGCTCTTAACCAAAAACAATTCTTTCTATGGGATTTAATTTATCTTGGTTGGAATTTGTTAGTTTAATTGATATTAATTAACTTTCACCCAAGAGTTGAGTTATCATATTGTCATTTTGCAAAGAATGAAATATGATTTTGGGGAAGAAAATGCATTTCACCTTTCCATGAAACTCAATAAAATACCAATTCTTGTTAATCCAATACATTTAACCAATGTTCAACTTAATGAAACACTTCCAAAGGGCAACCTTGGGCAAGTTAATTCCTATATCTGCACTTCACTTTGTTGTCTACAGTGAGTAGGTTGAACTAGAAGACATTTAAGATTCCTTCTTGCTTTAAGATTATATGAGATTTCCAGCTCAAATTAATGAATCAATATTAATTAATGAATGATGGAAGGAAAAATATTAATTAAGCTAATATGATGTGCAAAGATTTGTGTCAAGCATTGGGAATGCAAATAGGAAATCAAGATATTGCCTGGTCTCAAAGAGATAGCATTGTAATAATGGGAGACAACACAGAGAGGAGGTTTTAGCTGGAGGTAACAAAAAAAACCCATGGAGTTCTTAAGGCACAGTAGCAAGCAGACTGCAGTGTATTTTAATAAACTTCACACTATGTGTTTGAGAAATAAGGTCTTTATTAGAGAAACTTGCTTCAATTTTTTTCAGCTACTATTGTTAACTGTATGTCCTTCCATACTTTCCCCTCACTTATTCTATTCTCTCCTTTCATGCTGTCCCTCCTCAAAAGTGTTTTGCTTTGACTACCCTGTGTCCTAATCTATTCTCACTTCTATCACCCCCTCTCCTTTTTCTTATCCCCTTTCCCTCCTACTTTCTTGTGGAATAAGATGGATTTTGATACACAATTGAGTGGGTATGCTACTCCTTCTTTGAGCAAATTCTGATGAGAATAAGGTTCACTCACTTTCCCTCACCTCTCCCACTTCCCCTTCAATGGAAAAGCTTTATCTTTCCTTATTCACTCTACCTCTCCCTTTCCCTTTCTTCTAGCACAATCCTCTATCACCCCTTAATTTTATTTTTAAGGTATCATCCCTTCTTATTCAACTCATACCTATACCATCTATCTAGTTATCTATCTGTCTATCTATCTATCTATCTATCTATCTATCTATCTATCTATCTATCTATCTATCTATCTATCTACCAGTCTATCTATCTGCCTTCTAACTTCCCTAATAATAAGAAAGTTTTGTGTGTCACAAGTACCATTAATAATACAAACAGTTTAACCTTATTAAGTCCCAGATGATTTCTCTTTCTTTTTTACCTTTTTATGCTTTTCATAAGTCTTGAATTTGAAAGTCAAATTTTATCTTTAACTCTGGTCTTTTCAAAAGGCCTCCATTTCTTTTAATATTCATTTTTCCCCGGAAAGATTATGCTTAGTTTTACTAGGTAAGTGATTCTTGATTGTAATCGTAGGTCCTTTTCCCTCCAGAATATCATATTCCAAATCTTCCTGTCCTTTAATGTACAAGTTGCTAAATCCTGTGTTATCTTAGCTGTGGTTCCATGATACTTGAATTGTTTTCTTACTGGCTGCTTGCAATATTTTCTCCTTGAACTTGGAGTTCTGGGATCTGTCCATACTATTCCTGCCAATTTTCATTTTAGAATCTCTTTCAGGAGATGGTTGACAGGTTCTTTAAATTTCTAGCTTTATTATATTTTTCTAGGATAACCAGGCAGTTTTCCTTGATAATTTCTTGAAAGATGATGTCTAGGCTCTTTTTTATCATGACTTTCAGGTGGCAAAATAATTTTTAAATTATCTCTCCTGAATCTATTTTTCAGGTCAATTATTTTTTCAGTGAGATATTTCAGTCTCCCATTTTTTAAAAATTGTTTGGTTCTGTTTTATTGTTTCTTGATTTCTTAAAAAGTCACTAGCTTCCATTTGCTCAGGTTTTTAGGATTTATTTTCTTTTTTCTTTTTTTTACTTACTTATTTATTTATTTATTTATTGAGCTTTTTACATTCATTTTCACAAATTTTTGGGTTCCAAATTTTCTCCTCTTTTCTCCCCTCCCCCCACCCCAATACCCCAAGCAATCTAATTTTCCCTATCTCCAATCTGCCCTCTCTTCTGTCATCCCTCCCTTCCCTTGTCTCTATCTTCTCTTTTCTCCTGTACGGCCAGATGACTTTCTATTCCTCATTAACTGTATGTCTTCTTTCCTAGTTGCAACAACAATACTAAACAATTGTTCCTAAAACTTTGAGTTCCAAATTCTCCCCATCCCTCCCTCCCCACCCATTCCCTTTGGTACGGCAGGCAATTCATTATAGGCCATATCTGTGTAGCTTTGCAGATGACCTTCCTGATAGTCGTGTTGTGTAAGACTAACTGAATTGCCATCCCTCCTAACCTGCCCCTCATTGTTTCTCTTCTGTCCTTTGATCCTGTCCCTCCCCAAGTATTAACTTTCAATTACTCCCTCCTCCCTTTGCCCTCCCTTCCATCAACCCCCCCCAATATCTCCTTCTCCCCCGCTTTCTTATACTGTAAAATAGGTTTTCATACCAAAATGAGTGTGCATTTCACTCCTTCGTTTAGTCAAATGTGATGAGGGTAAACTTTTGTTTGTTTGTTTGTTTGTTTTTTTTTTCCTCAGCTCTCCTCTTTTTCCCTCCACTAAGAACATCTCCTACTTGCCTCTTAAATGACATATAGTTACCCCCTTCCATTTCCCCCTCTTTCCTCTCACTACATTTCTCTCTCACCATTTACCTTAATTTCTTTTAAGGTATGGTCCCATCCTATTCAGTTCAATCTGTGCTCTCTGTCTCTGCATGTGAATGCATGTGTGTATGTGTGTGCATGCGTGTACATGTGTATGTGTGGTCCCACCAACCACCCAGATACTGAAAAGTTTTAAGAGTTAGAAATATTGTCCTTCCATGTATGAATGCAAACAGTTCATTTCTGGTAAGTCCCTTAATACTTCTCCTTGCTGTTTACTTTTGCATGCTTCCTCTCATTCTTGTGTTTGAAAGTCAAATTTTCTTTTCAGCTCTGGTTTTTTCATCAAGAATGATTGAAAGTCCTCTGTTTCATTGAAAGACCATATTTTCCCTTGAAGTATTATACTCAGTTTAGCTGGGTAGGTGATTCTTGGTTTCAGTCCTAGTTCCTTTGCCTTCTGGAATATCCTATTCCACGCCCTTCGATCCCTTAATGTAGAAGCTGCTAGATCTTGGGTTATCCTGATTGTATTTCCACAGTACTGGAATTGTTTCTTTCTAGCTGCTTGCAAGATTTTTTCCTTGAGCTGGGAATTCTGGAATTTGGCCACAATGTTCCTAGGAGTTTCTCTTTTTGGATCTCTTTCAGGTGGTGATCGATGGATTCTTTCAATACTTATTTTGCCCTCTGGTCCTAGAATGTCAGGGCAGTTTTCCTTGATAATTTCATGCAAGACGATGTCTAGGCTCTTTTTTTGATCATGGTTTTCAGGTAGTCCCATAATTTTTAAGTTGTCTCTCCTGGATCTATTTTCCAGGTCAGTTGTTTTTCCCATGAGATATTTCACATTCTCTTCCATTTTATCGTTCTTTTGGTTTTGTTTGGTGATTTCTTGGTTTCTCATAAAGTCATTAGACTCCATCTGTTCCATTCTGATTTTGAGAGAACTATTAAATTCAGTGAGCTTTTGAGCCTCTTTTTCCATTTGGCTCATTCTGCTTTTGAATGCATTCTTCTCCTCATTGGCTTTTTGAACCTCTTTTGCCAATTGAGTGAGTCTATTTTTCAAGGTGTTAATTTCCTCAGCATTTTTTTGGGTCTCCTTTACCAAGATATTGACCTTTTTTTCATACTCTTCTTGCATCTTTGTCATTTCTCTTCCCAGTCTTTCCTCCACCTGTCTAACTTGCTTTTCAAAATCCTTTTTAAGCTCTTCCAAGGCCTGAGCCCACCCAACACCCCCCTGGGGTGTCTGGGGTACTGAGGCCCCGCCCTCCACATCTTTCCCTGATGGGAAAAATACGTTCTCGTCCTCCCCATCAGATCCGAAGGTCGGGATCATTTGCATTTGTTGGAAAAAACTCTCCAAAGTCTTATTTTTCTTCCCCTTTCTAGGCATTTTCCCAGCCAGTTACTTGACTTCTGAGATTCCTTTCCACCCCCGCCTGGATCCGCCCAGCTAGTGCTTGGCCTCTGAGATTCAAATGCGCTTTCCCTCGGCAAACTTTAGTTCTGGCACAAGGGTGGGGGCAGGGCCGCCTTCTAATCTTGGGCCCTCAGGGGCTTCCTGCAGAGACTTTCAGGAACGGAGCGGGTGGGGGCGGGGTGGGGGGCCCCGCCTGCTGTGCTCAGTTCCCTTGCGGGTTTTATTCAGAGGTGTTCAGCAGTAGAGCAGGGTGGGGGCAGGGCCGTCTCCCCTACTCGGCTTCCTCAGGTTGGAAAGACCTTCAGTATTGAAGATCCTACCTGCTGCTGGGGGATTCCTGAGTCCCGGGCTGCTGCCGCCTCAGCCGCCCGCCCACGCCTCTGCCTCCGCCGCTTCCTGCCCCCGTCTCTGCCGCCGTCGCTTCCTCCCGAGGGGGCCCGAGTCACGGAGGCGCTCCGCTCCCCTCCCCTATCGCAGCTTTCTTTCTTACTGACCTGAAGGTTCTGTGGGCGGAGGGACTTTCCCAGCTGCCGGAGCTTCCCCCGGAGCTTTCCTCTCTGAAGTCTGCTCGGGTCAGCTTCTCTGGGTCGCGGCCAGGGGTGGGGGTGGGGTCCGCTTTCCGAGGTGCGATGGACCCCGGGGACGGCTTTCCAGGGTTCAGTGGAACGGAAATCTCTTCCCCTATGTTTATGCACCCCCTGCAGAGATTCAGAGTTTATGGGGATCTCCTTTTACCTCAATTCCATGGGTTGTGGGTTCGGAGCTCGTAAATGTGCGTCCTTCTACTCCGCCATCTTGGCTCCGCCCCTCTAGGATTTATTTTCTTCAGTCAGCTTTTGCATCTCCTTTCCCATTTGATTAATTCTGCTTTTTAAGAAGTTCTTCTTTTCATTGGCTTTTTGAATCTCTTTTACCATTTGACCTAGTCTGTTTATAAGGTATTATTTTTTTCAGCTTTTTTTGTCTCCTTTACTGTTATTGAATTATTTTTCATGATTTTCTTGCATATCTTTCATTTATCTTCCCAATTTTTGTTCTACCTCTCTTACTTGATTTTTGAAATCCTCTTTGAGCTTTTCCATGGCCTGAGACCAATTCATATTTTTCTTGGAGTCTTTGGATGTAGGAGCTTTTACTTTGTTATTTTCTTCTAAGTGAATGTTTTGATTTTCTTTGTCATGATAGAAACTTTCTATGGTCATAATTTTTTTTTCCTGTTGTTTGCACATTTTCCCAGCCTATTTCTTAACTTTTAATTCCTTTTAAAAGTGGAGCTCTTAGTGGAGGGTGCACAGTCGGGTTTTGTGTAGCTATTTCCAGAGATACTTGTAGGGACCTGTAAGTTTTCTTCTACCAAGGATTTATGATCTAAAGAGATATGTGTTTACTACTCTCCTGGCTTGTGCTCTGGTCTGTAAGTGAACACAAACACTGTATTCTGCCCTAGAACTGTGTTCCACTAGGTGTCCTAGATCTCCTCCTCACCCTGGATCTTCCATGCAAGATTCAAGTATGGGCAAAATAATAGAATCTTTCCTCAGTACTAGGAAGAATAATAATCTCCTTGTGACCAGCTGTTCAATCCCATTAACCTCCACTGCTACCATTCAGTGGCTCCTAGGGCCTGCTCCTGGTTTGTTGGATCTGGGCCTGTGTTGTTACAGTTTTTGCTAGACTGTGCTCTAGTCTCACCTAGGTGTGACATATCTTTCTTACTGACCTTATCAAATGACTTTGGCTAGAAAATTATTTCACTCTCTCCTTTTGTGGGTTTGACTCCTTGAGGAACTTTATTGTGGCATTATTTAAGGTATTCAGAAAGGTTTTGGAGTGAGCTAAAGTGAGCTACTGCTTTGTCTCTGGTATCTTGCCTCTGTCTCCAAATGTATGTTTATTAATGTCATTTCCTATTAATTATATTTTACTAACTTCTGATGTTAAACCTTTTGAAAGCATCAAGAATTTTGGTGATGACATCTCTCTTTTGTAGATCTTCAATAGCCATAATTTATGAGGAGGTGGTGGCCATCAGTCAGCCAGTCAGTAAACAAGTATTAAATGCTTACTGTGGTCCAGGTACTGTGCTAAGTGATGAAGATAAAAATAAGAAAAAAAGAAAGTCCCTGTCCTTAAGGAGATTACAATTAAAGGGATGGTGGGGAAAACAAAAGAGAAAAGAGTAATCTGAATAGGTATGGGGGACAAAATTCCTTATCCTGATGGCTAAGGGTGCTGATGAAGTGTGAGTACTGAGATTGATTCTATTTTGCTGGATGAGGTTTCCAATTCATAAGATTCTTGGGGGAATGGTGGAGAAATCCAAAAGACTGTAGCCAGCAAGAAACTGATTGCTTTTTAATGAAGTATATCTTGAATGCCCTGGAAACTAGTGCCTTTCCTAGCTAAACTCCCTGACCCCTTATTCAGATTCCTCAGGGAAATAGTAGCCTATTTAGATTTTCTTCAGCTCTTCTTACCTGCTGGTATGAATATAGACTGCAGTATTCCATAGTTCACAACTTTTCAAAAACAATGGTACCATATTCTTTATTTTAAAAAAAAAATATGCATTGCTCTTAGATGTCACATACATTCATTAGCCTGTTTATGCCTAATGGATATTTTCAATTGAGCTTGCTCTCAACTTAAAAAGTCTAGGCTTAGGAGAACAGCCCATGAAAAGGATTTAAGGTGGGAGATTGAATCAAGTTCAGAAAACTGGAAGTATTCCTATTTGAATGGAACATAGATGTTATTATGGGAAGTAGTACAAAATAACTCTAAAAATAAGGTAGGAGTCAGATTTTGAAGTACTCTTAAAGTCCAAATGAGAAACTTACATTGCATCTTTTAGCATGAATGCTAATTTCCTGATTGATTCAATCATTGAGCTGTATCATGATTTGGTTGTTTTTTTTTTATTTTTAATGAGCACATATAGTCAATATTTGCATTTTTCAAATAAATTATATGTGCCAAATAATTTACAAAAAATAAATTAAACAGGGATGAAATAAAGGTGAAGAAAAATTCATCCCAGAGTAAATAGGGATATATTAGACATTACTAAATTAGAAAGTGATGTAATCATATATATGCTATAGTTGAAAAAAATCTTGTTTTCTATGTGGAGTTTGCATTGAGAGGGGAGAAACTTGAGGCAGTGAGATGATGATGGAAGTTATTTCAATTGTCCAGGTGAAAAATGATAATTTCTTGAACAAGGGGCCAGCTGAATAAATAGAGAATGAAGGAAGGGAGGAAGGATATAAAAAGAAGAGAAGAAAGGAAGGAATGATGGAAAATGAAGACTATAAAGGAGGAGGGATGGAAAGAAGGCGAAAGAAATTGCCTACTTCTTTTTTAGTCTTTAGGACAGTGTATATATGATATCTTAAAATAAATCCATTATGTTTAAATTTCTTACCAGAAACAATATTTTTCATCTCATCTGAAATGTCCATCTGCAAGTGATCCATGCATTAAGTTGGATCAGTATCTGTCTGTTTTTATTGTGCACTTAGGATCTATTTAATTGTAGAGAACATTCAGTCATTTTTCATAAAATTCATGAGCTCTCAAACTTAAGAATCCTAATAAAGCTACAAAGGCAGATGGATAAGTTGGCCCATTGGAAAGCTCCACCTGTCCGAGGGAATTGAATGACCAGCTGAGAGCAATTATGAACCACACTAACCCTTTGGAAAGAATTTGATGCTTATATGGGTGGTCTAATGTTGGGTATGAGCATACTCAACATTGGTCATCAATCATATATAGTAAATACCCAAGCCAGCTGGAAAAAGGAGGCAATGTGGTTCAGATAAAATGAAGTTTAATATGGAATCAGAGGACCTACTTGTAACCTATGTGAATTTAGGGAAGTCACAAATTCTGTGGATCTCAATTTCCTCATTCATAAAATGAAGATGAACTATTTGGCTTCAAAAATCTCTTCCTGTTTTCTGTGATAGTGAGAGAGAAAAAAAAAACTTTAAAAAGGCATTGCAAAGATGTTGTAGACTGAAAGTAAAGTTTACATGGGCAAGATAGGTTTGTGCCTTCTGGATCAGGTGGTGAAATTCTAATATCTCTACAAAAGAAGTTTGAACTTAAAATTAGAAATTCAAATTATGTCTACAAACTAGTATAGAAGGGCTAAGGATGCAAGGTCCAAATATAGGATCATTATAACAAAAAGGGAACTCTTGACTTGGAGTCAGAAAATTCTAGTTTGTCTATCAGAACTTCTCCCTTGGGAAAATAACAACTTCTGCTAGGTTCATTTTTTTTCATCTACAAAATGGGGAAAACAGTACATAATTAATGTTGGGTGTTTCTATAATCAATTTTATACTTAGAAACTGGAAAGACTTCTGTGAACTGATGCCAAATTAAGTATGCAGAAACAGGAGTCTACTTTGTAAAATGGTAACAGAGAAATACAACTTTGAAAGAATTTAGAACTTTGGTCATCCAAATGATAAACCAATTATCCAAAACAATGAGTATGGAACACCACTCACTTCCGGACTGTAATACACATTTTTGGACAGGGTTAGTGAAGGAATTTGTTTTGTTCATTTTTTCTGGAATAGGCAGCCATATATTGAGGGCTTATTTTTTTAGAGTGTGTTTTCTAAATTTGTTCAATGGGGAGATATTGAGAAGGAACAGATTCATTTTAAAAAAGATACTTAGAGACTGCTTTGAATTAAAAATTATGCACTTAAGTACATCGCCAAA
Source organism: Bettongia penicillata ogilbyi (assembly GCA_023548195.1). Classification (NCBI taxonomy): domain Eukaryota; kingdom Metazoa; phylum Chordata; class Mammalia; order Diprotodontia; family Potoroidae; genus Bettongia; species Bettongia penicillata. The sequence continues at coordinate 369,571 of JAJHZJ010000268.1, read as the reverse complement.
AAGGAACTTGAAAAATAGACTGCATCGTCTTATTATGAATATGTTTAGGTATGTATGTATATATCTATCTATCTAGACAGATAGATAAACATACACACACATATACCTATATTTTATGTGTACATATCTACATATGCATATTTCTATTGAATGGATTTATTTTATCCTACTTCATATATATATCTTAGTAATAAAATGATATAAAAATACAAATGGTTTATATTTTAAATACTATGCACTTAACACATTATTTTAAATAAACATGCCCATTCAATGACAATAAAAATATTATCAAGGACAGTGCTTTGAAATGTATATAATTATATACCTATCAATATCTATAGCTATACTTACACACACACAAACACATGAATGCATGTATACATGCATAAGAATCTAGAAGGTCACATGTAACTTCAAGGCTGCAGATTTCCCACTCTGTATATCTTTATTTACTATTTATTAGTCACTTGATCATCACTGGATGTCTCTAAAGAGTATGGAGTAATTGCTAGTGAAGTTTCAGGGTTGAGATTCTGGCATGGTATATAGCACAAAGTCAACTATATTAGTGTCTAGGATGCTGCCTTCATTTACAGAGCACACTAGGGACAAAAGGTCATAGGAAATATCAAAGATTTGGGAATTTATCAATATATGCATATATACATATTTGTGTATCTATCTTAATTCAACTTTGCTGATAAAGACACTTCTTTCCTTACTATAATGAATTTAAGGTTGAATGACATACTATGAAGAAAAATCTTGCATTTTATTGGGGGCAGTAGATTCATGGATGAATTTATGTTTAGATCCCAAAAAAATAGTTCAGACAGGAGACAAAGCAAAGATGGAGGAGTAAAGGCAGAGACTCACCCCCAAACCTCTCTAAATACCTTTAAAAATTCCTCTAAACAAATTCTAGAGCAGCAGAATCCACAAAAAGATTGAATGAAACAAATTTCCAGTCCAAGATAATCTAGAAGGTCAGCAGGAAAGATCTGTTACATCAGTATGAGAGAGTAGCGTAGTCCAATGCAGGCCAAGCCAGTGCAGACTGCGCCCCAGTAAAGCTGGAGCAGACCTCAGGGTGACTGAATCAGTGGCATCAGTTGTGGTTTATAGACCTCTCAATCCAAAGACACCTTAGAAAGTCGGTAGGAAAGGTCTGTCACCCATAGGTTAAGTGTGGAGTGTGGTCCAGCACAGGCACAGCAAACCAGTTAAATGGTATGGTACATAAAGAACTATACTTATTGTCAGGAAGACCTGAGTTCAAATCCTAACTCAAACACTAGCTGTGTATCCTTTGGCAAGTCATTTGACCTTTCCCTACCTCAATTTCATATCTGTAAAATGAAGGCATTAAAGGCATCTCTCTCACAGGGTTTTTATGAAGATAAAATTAGATTATATGTGCAAATTGTTTTGCAAACCACAAAACTCTATATAACTCCTATTTATTTTAAAGCATTGGCATATTATAAAGCACTAAATAACTGCTAACTATGAATACTAGGCATTGCAAGGAGAGAAGAACATTAGCAAGTGGGATGGAATCTGCAAAAATCTCCTTAAGCTAAGTCTTGAAATAAGCTAGGGATTAAAAATGGGAAAGTTGAGGAGGGAGAGATTGCAAACCAAGAGAAAGATCTTGTACAAAAGCATGGAGAAAGGAAGAAAATTAAATGCTGCAAAAAATGGACACATTCAACTACAACGTAGAGTGAGTGAGAGGGAGGAATGTGAAATGCCTTTGAAAGAAAGAAGATTATAAATGGGTGGAAAAGAAAAGTGGAAAAGTTCACATTTTGTTTTGATTTTGAGAAAAAAAGAGGCCACTGAATCTTCTTAGGTAAAGGTGTGACATTGCCAAACCAGTCCTTTAGAAATTTTGATGTGGTGATTGAATGTGGAATGAATTGGAGAAGGAGACCCTGGAAGCAAAGCAACCAATTAGGAGGCTCCCTCTTGGATGGGTACAAATTAGAGTGATAATTATGTAAGTAGACAGAAGGGGGTGCAGGTAAAATATATTGTGAAAATTAAAGTGATGCAGCTTGGAAACTGTTTTGATACAGATACTGAAAGTGAGAGATGAGTAGAGGATGAATCTAGGTAAGCCTGGTTGACTAAAAAAAATGGTGTGCTCTCAATCTCTATGAAAACTATATAGGAAGGTAGAGTGAAGAAGGGAGAATATTTTGGAAAAGATAATGAGTTATATTTTAGAAATCTATTTCCCATACTTTTTGCTGAACTTCTGCTGGGCTACAAAGTTTAGATAAGAAACAGTCCCTGACCTCTTGATACTAATAACAGAATAAAACAAAGGCAAAGTTGATTTTTAAAAAAAATACATTGTATTAGATGACAAAAGAAACAATATCAAGTACTGTATGGAGAAATGACTTTGGAGTCAGGAACACGTATATTCAAGTACTAATTCTGAAACATAATAGCTCTGCATGATCATGGGCAGGTCATTTAATCTCCGTGTCACAAGATATCTCTCTAGGTTTATAAATTATGGATGAATTCATGGTATACATAGCAGTACATAGTAGCATTATATCAGCAACTTTGCTTAGTTTCCACCTCATGGAAGGAGTATCAGTCTTCCTTCAGAATAAGTTAATCACTTGAATCCTCATAACCATGAAGATTGACTCAGTTTTTGACACTTAAAACCTTTTGAAATCTATCCTCTTATTGGAGGTGTGGAAGATGAAATAATTCATTTCTCCTAACCCCTTTTTTTTGTCTGTCACCTTCTTCATTAAAGTGTAAGGGACTTTCTTTTTTGTATCTCCAACCTGGCAAATAGCAAGTGTTTAATAAATGTTTTCTGAATTGAATTGGTGATCCATGCACCAATGAAATCAAAAGTGTAGCCATAGATTAGATAGATAGATAGATCTACAGTATAGGTACAAACCAAATATTATATGAAATCCAGATGGGAAACTAGGGGTAGGAATAGTGGAAGAATCAGAGAAACATTCCTATAGGAGGTAGCATGCGAATTATATTTTTAAAGGATGGGATGAAATTTAAAAGAGAATTATGGAAAATGCTAAAGAATTTGAAGGCATTGAGCAAAGACATTTGAGTGAGAAAGTAAGTCATTTTCAGGGGGAGTTTGGTTAAAATGACATGGATGGGGGGCTATCTAGGAGACAGGGTTGAAAAAGCCATTTAACCTCTTTGAGTCTCAATTTCCTCATCTGTAAAATGAAGTCATTAGACCAGATGATCTCTAATATACCTCCAAGCTCTAAATAGATGTTTCTAGGAAGCTGAACCTGATAGGCACGTGTCAACCTTGTGGTGCCCATTCTTAAGCAGTAGTCTTCAAAACAGTAAATAATTTAACTATTTTACCTATTTAAATTTATTATCTTGCGGTTAACTTCTCCTAGAAGACCCAAAAAGATATAGTTTGTCTAAACCTGACGTACTAATTAGGTTACACAAAAGATAAAACTTTTGTTTAATTAGTAAGCTGGACAACTAGTTAAAACTAGATTTGCTTGACATTACTCACATTCATTTGCTGTACATTCCAGTCAAAGTGACCTACTTATTTCCTGAAATTTCAATTTCCCATCATTGTGCTTCTGAATAAGCTGATTCTATTGAACAGAATGCACTCCTTTAGTGACCTCTGTCCCTGAAAAATGTTTGTCTTCTTTCAAGGATAAAAACAAGTTTGAGCTTTCTACTAGAAACCTTTCCTAAACCTTATTATTTGTGTTCTCTTCCTTGTCAAATTATCTTCAATTTACTTACTAGTTTGAATCTGCCTATTGAATATGAATTCCTTGAGAGAATGGACTGTTTTGCTGTGTGTGTGTTTGTGTAAGTGTGTGTATGTGTGAGAGAGAGACACAGAGAGAGACAGAGAAAGAGACAGAGAGAGATAGAGAGAGGAGAGAGGCAGAAAGAGAGAGACAGAGACAGAGAAAGACAGAGTCAGAGACAGAGAGCAGGAGAGAGCACAGGCACATGGGTGTCAATATTCCAGATAGAACAATCCCTTGCAAGTAATAGCTCCTTAATAAATAAATGAATACCACCCCTTAAAAGTCATATGGGTTGGAGTGTCAAAGTTTAAGTCACCAGTTGGAAAATTTTAAAAGATGGAAATATCCTTTTTGGGAAAAAACTGCATCAACTCTATAAGTACTTCTATTGTTAGTAACTGTCCCAAAGTTTCTTAATTTTCTCTTGAGCAAGAAAATAAGCCTTGCACTTATGTAATAAAGGCATGCCAGCTTAGTCTACGAAGGGTTTACAAAGCATATAACTTATCTGAATAAAGCATAGAAAATGTAACATTATAGATTCTTCTTTTAGAACTTGATAAAAAATGACACCCACACCTAAGCAAAGGTGACACTTGATAGTTTAAAGGAATAATCAAGTAAAACACAATGAGCCACTCATCTTTTTTTTTCTGTATCCTATATCTCAGCATCATTAAACATTATTAAACAAAGTCCCTGTCTCACATAATTTTAGGCCTGCATAGAAATGCTCACATTGAGTTAGAATTTAAGAGTATTGTTTCTACCTTTACGAAGACAGTGTGGCAGTGGAAAATGTGATGCCATCAGAGTCAAAAGATTTGCATTTCCATTCTGTCTTGACCTTGGGCAAGTTACTTCACCTTTCTTAGTTTTGACTTCCCTATATGCAAAATGGGAATAATACCCTGGGTTCTACCTACCTTATGGGCTTAATGAGGAAAAAATATTCCATAAGTTTTAAAGTCATATTGAATTGATTTCCTTCCTCTGGTCCTCCTCATCATCATGATCATTGAATTTCCCAGAAGAATATTATTATTCTATCTTTAGTAATATTATTTATAAGTATCATCTGTGTTATTACTTGATTTTAAAATGATTTAAATCTTAATTGATTAATTTGTCTAACATACACATCTGAATAATCTCCCTCCTCAAAAAAAAAAAAAAACCAACAGTCCTTATTAGAGAAAAACCGAACAGATAAATGAAACTATTATGGCAACTTCAACAGATTATATGTGCAACATTCTGCAAAATTTCACTACCAAAGCGAAGGTATAATATTACTGACATCAGTTATCTGATTCTAATTTAATTACTGCCTTTGTCCAGCATTCCATTATCACCATTGATATGCATTTTGTATCATGTTTACTTGATTCTGCTTTCTTTACTGGGCATTACTTTAAACTTTAAAAAAAAAAATTCTTATATATACTTATACTTATGGTACAGTAGTATCACTTTATTCTTCCACATATTCTTCTATCTATTTCAATTTATCCAGCCATTACAATGATGATGGACATTCTCTGTGTTTTCATGTTATTCCTATTACAAAAATTTTCCTATCAATATTTTGTAATTTTCTTTCTGTCCTGGGTTACATGCCAGGAGTAGCATTGTTGAGTCCAAGGACACCAGTTTAGAAACTTGTCTAACATTACAAATATATTCCCACAAAAATTGAAACAATTTACTCCCCAACCATCACCTAACTGGACACTTATTTGCAAGAAAATATCTTTCAGTTACAGAATTTCATATCACCCAGGTATCTCAGGTATGAGACTTTTATAAGGGATGTTTGGTGAAACATATTTCCAGGCTTGAATATTTTGTCTTCTTAATCTATTTGCACTTATAATGCTTGTATGTTTTTTGAAATCCAAGTTGTCTATTTTGCCTTTGTTGGTTCCTCTACTTTCCCAACCATACTTGTGACATATACTTTTTTCCAGCTGCTTTTGCTTTTATACATTTAAAAGGCTGAAATATTTTGGAATTTGGCATATGATATAGTATATAATGCTAATGTGAAAAACTTTCTGCCAAACAACTTTCCTAGCAGTTCTTTCTTGAAAAAGGAGTCCTTGCCAGCAGTTTGTTTCAACATTACCAAACACTGAACTGCTGTTTTTGTTTACTCTTAGATCTCGCTGGTATGTTTTATTACACTGATATGGTTTTGGATTTTTTTTAAAACATACCAAATAAAGTTGATAGTATATATTTCATAACATAGTTTAAGATCTGGTAAGGTTCATCTTTCTTCCCTATCATTTCTGCCTAAAAACATACATTTCTCTTGAAATTCTTGACCTTTTGTTCCTTCAAATGAATTTTGTGATTATCTTGTCTGGTCTTATAAGGCAACTACTTGGTAGTTTGCTGTAGGACTAAAACTCTCAATTTTTTTTTTTTATAAAAGGATCCACATGATGAATTTCTACTTGATTTTAATTGTAGGATGAATATTTAATCTTGCAGATGAATTTATATGGTTTCTGTTCTCAGTTGGGGGAAATAACTCTGTAACCCAATGCATTTTTCTCTTTACTGTTCCTGCCAAAATATTTCAAGTCAAGAAAGCATTGCTCAGACAAGAAGTCTTTTAGTTCTGGGGCTTGAAAACAAAAATATATTTCTTTTGCTTCTGTCAAATAGACTCTGGTTTGATCAAAACCAGTGGTCTATAGGCATGGCATTTATACAGCTTCTCAAAAAACTGAGATATTTAAAGAAGGTCCATACATTATAAAAGAAGACTACAGAGTACAGAAATTATAGCAATAAATGAAAAGTACCAAAAGACAAATTTAGTTCAATGTCAGGAAGAACTCACTAACACTTGGAACTATCCACAAGAATGGGATGCCGTGGTATGCGGTGGGGCCCATTTCATTTGAATCTCCAATTAGTGCTTTAATTATTGTCAAGTGTAATGTAGAGGAAATTAGGACATTGTGACCTCTGAGATCAATTTCAAATGTGAGATTCTGTGATTCAGTTTTTATATATTTTTTTTAGAATTGAAGAAAATAAGGGTTTGGAGGCAAGAAAAAGTTCAGGTCAGAAAAATGAAATATAAAGACTTGAACTTAGATTGAATTCTAGCTCAGATATTTATTAAGTGTGACCTTAGGAAAGTCATTTTCTCTTATTGAGTCTTAAAGTGGTTGGAGGGGAGAAAAAAAAAACTTTAAAATAGACTTACATAGAACTACAAAAGCTATCTTTCACCTGTCTCCCCTTCACAAAGACACTGATTTTTTACCTCCTAATTGGCTCTTTTGTCAGTAGATTCAGGTTGCAAAAGAGCATTGAGGGTATTGGCTTAATCCTTATATTTTGCAAGTGCATCTACAAGGTTTAAGAGATTCATTTCAGCGAGAATCTTTTATTTTTTTCCTTTCTTGACATTTTTAAACACTTGACAATAATTTTAGACTCCAGCGTTCATCTTTTGATGGGATATGCTGCTATTCCATCAAATGCAATTTCATCATCCATAGGAAGGGAAAGATCATCAATGAAGATAGTACATATAGATTTTGCTATTTGTTCTTATTCAGTTTCTCCAATTCAACCACAAATAATGATAATGTACTGTGCTTTGTACATAATAAATGTTTAATAAATGTCTTTTTGATAGATTCACTTATTCATATATAGGATACTATGATGGATATTGATGATAGAGAAAAGACAACAAACCCCTACTCTCAAGGAACATAGCAGCTAATGGTGGAATCACAGCTAGAAGTGGGCATAAGGCAAGGTGAAAAACCTCAAGCTGGGAACTGAAGAAAATGATGATTTCAACCAGTAGATAATATAGTGGTTAGCCAGAGATTAGAAGACATAGGATGATAGGTCTAAATACATAGAGGTAGGCAGATGACCAAATGAAATTAGGGAAATGCCTGATAGTCAAATTTTGTTGGAAAGTCTTTTATGTGAAGGGGAATATTGCAAAAGTAGTCAAAAAAATATGGATTAAATGATAAGAATCTTTAAAATACTCCACTAATTTTGAAGCAATGATTGATAATTGTTTTAGCAGAACCCTTAAATTTGAGTTTTAGTCCTCCTTCCACCTATCAAAACAAGTAGATAGTATTCCGTGGATAGAATATGAAGGTTCTATTTTAATTTCTATTGCCAAAAGCTAAATACCAGAACTCCATGGTGGGGGAGAGGATCTTATAAAACATTGCATTTTCTAGTGTAAAAATCTAATAAAACATTAACCTGGGACACTTGGTCATGTTAAATTGACTTCATAGCATGGTACTAGACTAGACGAGTCCATGGGGACAATTAGAAGCAAAACATATTACATTTTTACTATGTAAAGCCTATTACAGTCTTATTATGTGAATTCCTTCAAGGCTTATGGGAATGGAGTCCTCATTTGATAGACCAAGCATTCTTCCCAAAGTCTTTTGATTATTATTTTTTTAATGAGGTTTGTGTGCTCTGGGAGCATGATGAGTCAGTATTCTCTACTCTCCTTTCCTCTCTCTTTTTTTCTCATAACTTTCCCATTAGTAGAAAAGTCTAATTATACCAGATTCTCTCAACATAAGAATATTCGTGACTTTGATTTGCTTTCAGAACATCGATAGCTATGTAGACTGATAATCCTGAAAATCAAAGTATTGTTAGGACACATATAGATATGACCAAAGAACTTATGACAGAGAGAAACAAAGGTTTAAGAATTACATTTTTATACAAAAGTCCAACTGGAGAAGAGATAGATAAAACTAATGAGGTTCGGATATGGCAGTAATGAATACAGTTTTGGAATATTTTGACAAAAGTCTAGTCTCTTGGATTGAAGGGAAGCTATCATTGGATAGGGACATGGATTCCTCAGTAACAAAACCATATTCATATAAAAGCAAATTGTATATTGAATATTGCATCTAATTGTAAACCCCATCTAGGATCATAGAATTCAGAGCTAAAGAAACTATAAAGCTCAAATAAATTAACACCTAATTTCGTGGGAAGGGAACAAACATTTATCATGTATCTATTTGATTTAATCCTCATAACAACTTTAGAATAAAAGTGTTATTATTACCTTCATTTTGCAACTGAGGAAACTGAGGCAGATATAGAGTAGGTGATTTGACCAGAATCGTAAAGTTAGTAAGTCCCTGAGTGTCCATTTCAAATCAGGTCTTCTTGACTCTAGACTCAATGCTCTATCCACTTCACTATTTAACTGCTTCTAGAAAACAGGATTAGAGAGAGGAAGTTACTTGCCCAATGCAGGTAATTAATTATCAGTAACAGGGCTGTGACTCTTAACTACATTTATAAGCAAAGTGGGTGCAGAGGAGAAAGAAACAGAGGGCAAGGCAACTAGAAACCAAGTCATACAAGATTATGTTGAAGCACCTAATGAGGTTTTGCCTAGAGAAGAGAATATTTGGGTGGTTGTGATAGATAGGTTTAAAGATTCAAGTGGCACTTAATGTATGATAAACATTTGAAAGATTCTGAATGAGATAAGGGCCTAAAATTGGATATTATGTTATGGAATTTAGTTTAGCATAAAGAAAAACCCTACCTAACAATGAGCAGTATTTCAAAATGAAATGGATAATTTTGGGTCATTCTGAGTTCCATATTTCTAGATGACCTCTGAGGCCTCTTTCCTTCCTTGTTAGTATTCTGTGATTCAGGAATTTTGACCTTGACAAGCCAAAAAAAAAAATCCCTACTTATCTAGCCCTTTTTTTCTCCTGTACCTATAAAAAGAAGCATGGGATTGACATCTTAATTTAACGCAGAGATGTGACTGGAGATAGACTTTTGATCTCTGGGCTTCATTCAAAAATTATTTATTCAGCAATGATTATCAGCTAAGGCTTGAGGATAAAATGATGGATAGCATGACTCTTCTATTCAAAGACCTTATAACTTATTTCTTTGCAACATTTAAGAATGTGTATTTTTGTTTCTGCTACAAATAATAATCTACTTATAACCCACCCCCTCAATACGGATTTCATCAAATGTCAAAATTGTGGGGTTTTTTTTTCCCCTGTGAATATTGGTGAGACATAGTCATATTTTTTTTTTCTTTTACAATCTAAAAGGAAGCTTGGAGATCCTCTGGTCCCATTTTGAGTTTTATTTGTTTGTACATTTTATGTCTTTAAGTTTAAAGGTGGCCCAGTTGCTCCAGCTGTAAAATACTGGAACATTCATCAGCAATGAATGCATGTGAAAGACACATTTGTGGACCTATAACTTGGATTTGCTAATCTCTCCAAAAACCTAAATAGTCTTTTAATCCCAGCAATCCAAGAATCTTTCACAGAGATTTTATTTTCAACATACTCAAAAATCTGGACTTCTTCCTCTAATTTTTTTAACATTACATAAATATAGAGCCAGAAGGAGTCTTTAAAGTCATTTCATCCACCCCTTCATTTAAAAACAAGAAAACTGAAGCCTAGAAAAATTAAATGAAAGTATTGACCATGATCCATGCTTAGACTCACTCCCAATTAATCTCTATTTCATAAAATCTCTTTTTCTATAAGATTCTGCACAAATAGAACCTCCTACGTGAAGCCTTGCCTGATTCTCATAAGTGGTAGTACCTTCTTTCTGTATTTTGTCATTAAAAAATTATTTATCCTTCTAAAATTATTTTCTGTATATACATAATTATAATCTTGATATCTCAGCAGACTGTAATCTCCTTGTAAGCAGAGATTGTTAGCAGCCACTGTATTTACTTCCCCAAATGTCTAATATGTCTCATACAATAATTGGAACAAAATAAATGGCCTAATAAATTACTTGGTGATTGATTAAGTGCCATATGAATCAATTGTCTTATCAATTAACTCACTATCTTTGTGATTCCCCAGAATAAAACACCCTTCAAAGGATGCTATTCCCTTAAGGGTATCCTCCTTATTAGTATGTAAGCCCCTATAGGACAAAGAACTGTATTTCTTTTATGCATTATCCCAAAAATCTTAATTCAACTTTAAGCTATGTCAATGCATTAGTCATCATTTATTAAGTACCTACTATATTCCAGACACTATTCTAAGCACTAAGTATATAAAAAAGAGGGGAAGGGACAGTTCACAATATCAAAGGGCTAATAGTCTAATGGGAGACACAAGAAGCAAATATGACATGATAAGCATTTGGTAAGTGTCTATTACATTCTAGGCATTTTGCTAAGTATTGGTTATACAAATAAGAATTAAGAAAGATCAATCCTGTCCTCAAAGAGTTTATAATCTAATAGGGTAACACATAAAAGGAAACTCAAGGAAGTAGGGTGAGTACTGGAAAGCACCAAGCATGGGGTCATGGGGGATGATGGAGGATTGGAACCAAGTAGATCAGCCTATGCCAAATAAAGAAGTGGCTGGCATTTTGAGCACTCTATAAAGGGAAGCTATGGGAGGAGATTTTTGTTCCTCCTCTGACTCAGAAACCAGAAAGGCAAAAGCAAAAGAGGACACTTATGGAATATGAGTAGTCAAAATTAAGCCATCTCCACCATGATGAACTTCTTAGTGATAAATTTATCTGGTGATGAATTTATCCTGGGCAGTGCATTATGGATCATGGTGGAGTCAAAACTACTACCATAATTTGTGCAAAAAGAAATCTGTCTATGGGATAGGCTTAAAATACACTAAAACTTTTGGGACACCTTGTAATTGTGTGCCCAGTGCTTATTATAGTACCTGGAACATAGTAAGTAATTAATAAACACTTTCATTCATTCAAAGTATATTTTAATTAAAAGAAGACTAAAGTTCTTAGGTATTGATTTTCACCTGAGGTGCCATGAGGTACCAAGAACATGTTGGATGTCATCATACTTTTCTATTTGATTTAACCCAGTCAAATTTATAGCTACTCTGCTTTTAATCACTTCCATATTATAGAATTATAAGCCTGATAGGCATTATCAACCCTGAAAATACATGACTTAAGATCACTTAGTCTGATACCCACATTTTAAAAAGGAGGGAGCTAAAGAACAGAGATGTCTAATGACTTATTCAACAACACATATATTTTTAAAAGAGCAGGGATTTGACACATGTGGTTCCAGAAATATGCAAACATGAATAAACTAATGTCTCTGAACTTCATGTTTTTACTGTGCAAAAATGTCAAACAAATAATATTACCTGTAGTCATCAACTCATAGGATTTGTGTGACTCTTCAATGAGATAATATAATGTATAAATGCCAATTATTTCCATCATCTGATTTCAGTTCCAGTATTTTTCAACATAAATACAAGCACACATTCCTGATGCCCCCTAGGGATGATAATATGGAAGGGTGGACATCTATTTACATCTCCACTTCTAAGACTACAGAGTTATTCAACCTTCCGTCTCTTTCTTATTGGTTTGTATCATTGCTGATTGCATCTACCACATAAGGTACAAGTCACCATTCCTTATATTTATCCCCACAGTGGCTGTTTTCACTCTATTATTCTGTTCCATTCTACTTATCCTGATCATCTTCTTCCTTCATGTCTTTTATATCTTTGGTAGTTTCTTACATGTCTTGGTTTTCTCAGAATAAGACTTACTTTTATGGAAAAAAAAAAAATTACCAGTCAACCTGAATTTGCTCCTGTCACACAACAACTGAACAAACCAGTAGGTTGGTAGTAAAAACTATGGCTGGATTTGAGCTTTGTATGTTTTCTTGCTCTTTGATAGTCAGAAGATATTTCTTTTTAAATTTTCAGTGAATTTATTTATTTCTAATTTTCAACATTCACTTCCATAAGTTTTGAATTTTCTCCATTCCCCTCCCCAAAACAGAGTGCAATCTGATACAGGCTCTACATATATATTCCTATTAAAAATGTTTTCACATTAGTCATGTAGAAGATATTTCTTTGTTATAAAAGAGGGTTTTTGTTTGTTTCTTTTATTTAAGAAGCACATATTTCCTCCTCTGCAGAATGAGGTGATAGAACTAGATGACCTCCAAGTGCCCTTCCACCTTAAAAAATCATCTTCCAAGGTCTCTACTATTATGAAAGCTGATGGGGGGATCTCTAAGTAAGAAAGGCATAATGTCATTTTCCTTGTATAAATAATTACACAACCGTTTATAGCATTAGATTTTTAGTCAAAAAGATGTGAATTTGAATTGTGGCTTTAGCCCATACTATCTATGTGACCAGAGCCTAGAAGAGGACCCAGTCTAAATCCTTTGATCTTATGACATTTTTGAACTTTAGGAAGATCACTTGATTTCTTAGGTCCACAGGTTCTCCCTCTGTAAAGTGTAAGGGTTGTAAATAAAAGGGATCTTAATCTTTTTTTGGATCATGGAATGGATATCTTTTAGCAGTCTGGTGAAATCTTTTGACCCATTCTCAGTATAATATTTTTAAATGTGTAAAATGTAAAAAAAAACCAGCATAGCATTTCAAAAGAACCAAATATATTGAAATGGTTAACTTTTTTTTTTTTACTAAAGTTCATGAACCCTAAGATAAGAACTCCTGCAATGATTCCATGTTCTTGGAATTATACACTAGTACTCTATATGCCTTGAATTCATTTATACTATTTGGGGAAAATTTTTCCTCATGGTTGTTATCCCTGAAGGAATATAATAATAACATATCAAGAAGAAATATTAAAAAAAATTCTCTCTGACAAAACCTCCCACATACAATGTGGAAACATGAATAGGCATTGAATTGTTTGATTCCTTATACATAAAGGATGTTTAAAAATAATTTTACCTTATTTTTGAGGGAAGGAAGGAAGTTTAATGATGAATTTTACAACTATACAAGAGTATTTGAGATGGAACTTAGTGTAAGGGCTAGAGAGCTGATCAAATCAGACTGGCTTGTATTGAAATGTACCTCTAGCCCATACTGTCTATATGACTTTAAGTAAATTACTAAATCTCTCAGTGTTCTAGGAAATTCTCTAAGATTATAAATGGAAGAAAAGATGCCAATTAATAGAGTGAATTTCCTTAACCTGAATTTTCCTATACCAGTGAAATTACTGGTAAGTCCCTGTTCCTGTGAATGCATTCATTTTTTTCTGAAGGATTTTTAAAAATTTGTATATGGATGTATATATGCATACATGTATGTATGCATGTATGCATATGTATATGCACATATGCATGTGTATGCTTGTGGATGTATGTATCCATGTGGGGAGAGAGATAGATTATTATTTCTATTATATATCTATGCATATATATGTAGTATCTAAGTATGTATATATGTCTGTATCTATGTATGTGTGTATGTGCATATGTATAGTATATACAGATATAGATATCTATAGTATGTGTAGTATCTTTCATTCCCTTTATAGTATTTTTATATCCAGTGCTATAATTTTGGCATAATAGAAAATAACTTTGAAACCCAAAAACTAAAATCTATCTATAATTTTTACCTAACTAAAGTCTTTTTGAGAATTTCCTGAGACTCATAGAGTTTAAGCAACTTATCTTTGGACTCCAAGTTAATAAGTGTCACAAGAGGCATTTGAACCTACTCTATCTATTACTTTAGGAGGGACAGGGAACCTGTGGCCTTGAGGCCACATGTGGCCCTCTAGGTCCTCAAAGTACATCCCTTTGACTGAATCCAAACTTCACAGAACACATCCCCTTAATAAAAGGATTTGTTCTGTAAAATTTGAACTCATGCAAAATGTCACACCAAGGATCTACAAGGCCACATGTTCCCCTATCATTTATAATGCTTATAGAGTCATCATACTCTCATCTAGTAGGAGAATGACTTTTAGACTGCTACAGGATACATATATATGTATATATATATATATATATATGTGTGTGTGTGTGTGTATACACATATATGTGTGTGTGTATATATATATATATATTCAAAAGCAAAGTAAAACTTAGAAGTGATCTCATCTGGGACCTGGAGAATATATACTAGTTCTAAAAAATCACACAGATGCAATAAAGAGCTGAGCCAAAATTTGAAACCAAGTCCTCTGAATCCCAACTCCATTATCGTTACATGTTATTTTTGTTGGAAAACATAATATAATAAAGCAATATAAATAAAAAGAGCCTCAAGAGATTAGATTCATAATGGAGTTGATTTATTGACCTTTGTTAAAATTTTCCAATATAACAAGGAGCCAGAGTGCTGACCACAGAGGTGATGGTTGTCCTCTGAGTAGCTGAAGCTTGTTGAATTTCCATTCCATTTACCTTGAACTGCCTATATGAATGGCATGAATGACAGGAAGAAAGCACACAATTATTTTGAAATGCCATAGTCCTTTGGTTTAGGCTGACAAGTTTTCAACAATAAAATCTCCCCAAATGACAATGAAATTGACTCAAATGACTGGAAAATCTTACTCTATTCTGTCACATGGGAATCAGATGGTACATATTTTCTTAACCAAGCAATATAACTTTCCCTCAGGTGGCAGAAGAATGTTCATCAGATTTGATCCTGTAAATGACCTTACAGACGAACTAGTCCTGCCTTCTTGTTATAATGAGGAACAAACTATGATCCAAATAGAGAAAATATTTTTCCAAGGTATAAATAGGCAGCAATTGCCAGATATGGGCATTTGAATAGAGTCCTTTGACTCCAAATTAGGATTTTCACCAATGCAACTCATTGTTCCCACAAGCTTCTGTCTAAAAGATATTTCTAATGAGAATAATCTTTTAAAAACTGGGCAAGGGCACAAAGTAGATTCCCCTTTAGTTAGATTGTCATTGTTTTATGCATAAATAATCCAATGCTTCTAATTCTGAGGAGAGACTAAAACAGGATGTTGCTCTGAAAACATCATTGTGATTTAAGATGTCTATTTTGTCTATTGAAAAGGGAATATTTTGCACCAAAATGTTTGCTGCTGCAATGGAATTCTCAGACAATAGTGTCATTTGTTTTTACAGGGGAGCCTATGTGGTTTTCATTTTCCTGCCATGCAGTGATGTCTCCTTGATGGTCTCATTCTCACAATTAAATTCTAAGTAGTTTATTCCACATTTGTTCAGAGCTATTATTTGAAAAACTAGGGATTGTTTAATGAAGCAATTAAGACAGTAATAAATCAACATTCATATTACAATACAATACTTTATAAAATCCCTCTCAATGTTAAGTATGTACTAATGTGGTTAGGTTTTTGTGTTGGATTTTTTGGGGAGTGGGTTGTTGGACCAACTCTCATTGATGGAGCCATTTATACCTTCACTCTTGGTAAAGGATACTGATCCATGGAACTAGGCATGCATGTTTGGCTCCAATTGAATCCCCTGTCCTCCCCCTGTATTAGGAAGGGATAACAATGATCTCACCTCCTTCACTCTCAATTGTTCATTTTACTAGTTCTTATTCATGGTTACGAGCTGGAGAGGATATGAGAGAATCATCTGGTTCTCCCTTTTACATATAAGACTGAGAAGACTCAAAGAAAAGGAAGATTATTTCCAAAGACACAGATAATATTAGTGGCAAAAAACCTAGGTCTCAACTACCAAGATACTTCTTTTATTGCTTTCCCATACCTCAGTGGCTAATAAAATAAACACCATGTTACCTGGCCAAAGCATAAACTGTGTTTACCTAGAAGAACAAAGTTTCTACATAAAAGTCTTTTCATGACCATAATATGAGTCAAGAAAATACTTCACTCAGAACTATTAACAATACATTTCTGCACCGTTCCCTATGATTTTCCCCGCTTCCAGCTGTGAATGTGATTCACTTGGTGCTATCTGCAGTTGCAGACTTTTGGCTTAATGATCTCATCAAAGTATTTCATGAGAAAAAGAAAAAAAACTAACTTATGAATCAAAAAGCAAGTCAGATTTACTTCTCTGCCTTTCAGATTAGTGATTCATTAAACTCTGACTTTTCGCAGCTTATCTCAAGGTTTTCTGCACAGATATTTGTGGAGTAAAAAATACATAGATGTACCTATATTCTCTTCAACAATCAAATTTACATCTCTCCATATGTACATTACAATATATGTCTGGATACAAAGATGTTTGGATGTGAAAATCACAAGGAAATTTATTTGCAAGATTCAATTAAATTAATGTGTCAGAGATGTTTTCTGAAGTAGGAAAAGCTTGGTTTGGGGGGAAAGGAATACTTTAAGGCATGCTATATTTTGAAAAAAATGTGTAGATGATTAGACTATTATATCACTAACCTTCTTAGCATACATAATCTCTCCCATCTCTGTGCCTTAACCCTGTCAACACAATCACGAGTTACATGGGGGCTCCACACAAATTCTATCCCCTCCACTCCAAAGAGACAGTATTTCTTTTATTTAAAATACCCCACATGCTTGAAATAGACTCCTACCAAACTGCCCCATGTTGCCTGAAATCCTTCCCTTTTGCCAAGGTCATGCGCATGACACTTTATTATCAAACTTTCCCTGATCCCCCTTCCCAGGTATAAATGATTGCTATGTCCACACATTCCTCATGCCATTTTGCCTATATCTCTGTTTTGATTTCATCTAACTTTGTATTGTGATTATTTGTGTGCATATCCCCCCAGTCCCATTAAATTGTAAGATCTTTTAAATCGCAATCTATGTCACTTATCACATTGAACAAATATTTGCTAAACACACAAATACTGTTCCTTGAGCACAAGGGTAGGTAATAATACTCCTGCCTTCAAGGGTCTTATAGTTCAGTAGTGCAGCAGAGGGGCATAGTTGAAACAGATTGTTTAACCTCCCTGGATTTGTTCCAACATCTGTAAAATGGGTGTTGAGTTAGATAACATCTCGGATCTCCTCCAACTCTAGATCAATGAGTTTTTGGTCCCATGATAACGTCATGAACACAAAATTTTATGCACACATATATAGTCTTGGGTACTTGTTCCTTCTCTCTCTTTTTCACGTTTGAGTACTTTATTTCTTCAATACTTTAAGCAGAAATGATTTTGTTTAGGGAGATTCTCCCTACACCAGTGAAGATCATGATCCTTCTATGAATTTATGACTCAGTTTTGAGAGTTGCTACAAACAAACTTATCTTTACAGTCAGCCAAGTAAATTTCTGTTTTTGGAAAACAAGCACAGCAATTTGTTACTGATTGTTTACTTGAAACCATTTCAGGGAAGGGTTACTGTAACCCATACTTTATCACATGTAGGAGTCAAGACTGGTTCTCTGGCTTTCACTGAATCTCCCCCAGATTCTCTTATCTAGAACTAGGGATTATCAAATTTCTGACAATTTCAACTCTCTAATCCTCAGTTTCCTCCTCTGTAAAATGAGATCATTGAATTATATGATCTCTTTTTCTTGCTCTAACCAAGCCCTCCAACATTACCCTGTTCTGAAACCTGTTCTGGTCAACATCATATTCTCATCTATTTCAGGCTTGATTGGGGTTGGCCATGTGCTTGTATGGCTCAAGAAACAGCTGAATGTAGAATTTCCTTTGATGATTTTGTGGATCAGCAATATATTTTTAGATAGTCCAATTTAGGCTGGTGATTGCCTTATAATTTAGAGCATATTCTCCAAAATAGAGATGTATCAAGGATGTCTATGAGATGAATGGAATACTATTGCTTCTGGAGGCACAGGGGACTTCCATAAAGGCAAAAAAAAATCATCTTAGGAAAGCCATTCTGAAGAGATAATTGTTAACTCAGACAACAGCATAGGTACAGTATGGAAATGGGGCCCTTCTTCAAGAACAAACAACACTAGTCATTTCAGGACTAATGAGTAGCCAAAACATCTCTAGAGGAATGTTGAAGAAAATTGGAGATGTAAATTAGAGATGTGTTAAATAGTCTAGCAGCAGCTAACAAAGGCTACCTGCTGGCAAGCGGGCCTTGTTCTTCACCTTATTTACCGCCTGGGATGATCCCTTAGGTATGCATAGGAGTCAAAACTCCTGTCCCTAGACTTCTTGTTTTTGTTTTTGCCCAGAAAATGGGCAAATTTAATATGTAAAATAATCTACTAAAATTTTTTTTATAACACCTAAATTCTGATGATTTTTAGACTTTTTTATGAACTTTGAAATAAATTTGACTAATTTCTTAAAGAAATTTTGAGGAACAGAGAGAAAAGCCACACTGCAAAAATGAATGTAAGCCTGATATAAATATGAGACACTACTTCAGGGGATCTAACATAAAATGACAGAAAGGTGCTTTAGTATTATTTTTAAAAAATGCTAAAAATGCTAAAAACTGCTTCCTCTGATGCTTCTGAGATTTTCCTGCCTGATCTTCCCAGTAACAGAAAAATATCAGGCAGAGATAGTTGAAGGTGAGACTTCAGATTAGGTATAAAAGGGCCCTTCCCTATTTGGTCTTCCACACTGTCTCACTTGGAGTATTGCTATTGTGGGTGACTGTCCTAATTTGCCATTCTTGTCAAGCTTTTCTCCTTCCTTTACAGATCTTGCTTTTCTGAACTATCTTTATTTCCCTCTTCCCTCGGATGTATCAATTATTCTCTCCATTCATGACCTGGAATTTTAATGGCTTACTCTGTCCTGTAGGATGAAGTTACCTCAACTAGCTGGTGCTCAAGAGTAGCTTTAGTCTCTTTCCTCCTCTCAAGAGACCATGTGACCCAGAATCATCAGGCTAAATAGTAAAGATCCTCTTCCCTCAGTCTTTTCCAGTGCTGTACCTAGCACTGGCTCTCCTTTAGACAAATATCTGCTCCAGCTCTGAGTTACAAATTTTTGCTTGCAGATCACTGATGAGTCAAGATACATAACAGGGCTAATGTTGGCCCCAGTTGAATCTTTTAATCACTTCTCTCCTCTTGTATCTGTGGATGGCTCAATGCCTTCCCTTCCCAGGTAATAAATCATTAGAGTCACAATTAGAAAATTAAAATCATTAAATGGATATTTGTAAACACTTTTAAAATATGTCCCTCTCTCTAAGTAAAGTTACAGCATGATATGATATCATCCCTACATAAGCCTCTGAGAATGTAAGACTCCAAGGAAGAAGTCTAAATTGGTAGAAGTCCAAATTAATAGAAACTTATTCTACTTTGAAACAGGAATAAAATTATCCAAGTAAAGAATAAAGAATTGAAACAATAATAAGAATAACAAAAAAGCAATGATAATAAAAATAACATTTATAAAATGTTGTTATTTATTAAATGCCAAGGACTATGCAGAACATTTTACAAAGATCTCAGCAGAGCCTTAAAACAACACTGATTTTATATATGTATATATATATATATATGTATGTGTATGTTTATGTGTGTGTTTGTGTGTGTATGTGTGGGGGTTTATACATGCACACACATATTTATATATACACACATATGTATATATAATTATTATCTTCTCTGTTTTACAGTTAAGGAAACTGAGTCAATCAAAAAAGTAACTTTCCAAGGATCATAGCTGCTAAGTCTCTAAAGCTGGATTTGAACACATATCTTTCTGAATCTACGCCAAACACTCTAACATGTTGCCACTTAGGTTTCCGAGGGGTCTCTGTATTTGGATGGGGAAAAAAATTAGGATTCAAAAAGAGAATGATAACCTTTGAGAAAGAAGCATAAACAGAATGGTAAAGACAGAACTAGATAACAACAGGCTAAGATATAATGATGGTAATCACATCCTTTGATAAGGATAGTGAGTAATTCATTTATTGTGAGTAACTTGGTAATAGGATCCATCTTTTGCAACTTTTTAAAATTTTCCATGCTTAGCACAGTGCCTGGCACATAACAGGTGCTTAATAAATGCTTATGGAATGATTATGGAAGGTAAGGTGCAAATTTTACATTGTAGATGACTTACGGCTGTCATATTTTGTCCCAAGGGAGTGTTATTTAATAAATTTCAAACTCCAGCTATAGAGTTTGAAACTTCTTTGTAACTTTTCATTTTAGAAAGTTGTCAGAGTACCAGAGAAGCTAAATGATTCACCTGTAGTAATATAGGTAGTGTCAGAGAAAGGATTTAAAATCAGTTGTTTCTATTTCCAAGTATTAATCTGTATATGACAATGATGCCTCTCTGTGATAGTAACTTAGATCAAGGAGTTATTTCCTATGTCTTAGAATATAGCATATGGCAAACCTAAATAATAAAATATATGTTATGGAGTCTGTGTATGTATTTGTGGACACACACATATTCCAATCATGTCTTTGTATCTTATGACTTATTAACTTTAAAAAAATAAATTTAAATATAAATACTAACAGACTGAGTCAAGAAAACAAACAAGAGAGTTAATACCAGTTAATAACTGGAAATAAATTGTTGAGATATCTCTTCTCTCTCTCATGGAACATTTTTTAGTAATTATCTGAGTCATTCTGTTGAAAATAGAGAATAGAGATGTTATTTGAAAAAAGAACATATAAAAAAGATGGATTAGACATACCAGCATCAATTTTATTCATTTCAGAATTGTTGTGGGGGGAGTGCTGTAAGTTGAGTTCAAATAACTCTTCCAGGATTGAATTAGAACTAATATCAAATCTTGATCATAATGAACTCTAACTTGGAGATACCACTAAGAATAGCAGAACAATGGTAGTAAATTACTTATAAGATTGCAGAGTTCCACGCATGCTTAAATGATTATCGTGCCATGCCCTTTGTGTAAAGCTGAATCAAGCTGTACCCTTAGTTCAGTCACCTTGGAAAATCACAAGGTGTATCAGTAGTTGACATCATATTTTCAAAGAAAGTACCTTGGAAAATAAGAAAAGTTCTCAATATCTTTTGTTAATTTCCTTTTAAAATATAACTAATGTTATTTTGTATGATGCTTCTCCTTTTTCCTAAGTGCCTTATTATATATCATTTTATTTCATTTGTCCAACATATTTTTAAAATAACAAAAATTTCCTATCATAGAACACTGCACAGTTAGCAAGGACTTTCCTCATGATAACCTGGGTAAGATAAGTCATAGGATTGGAGGATCACATGCTAGATGCTGAAGCTCAATCAGTTACCTTCTTCATTTTTGTTGAAAAGAAAACTGGACAGAGGACTGGAATCCTGCTCTTCAGCTTCAAGTTCTGTGGTCTTCCTAAGGCAATATCTGTTCACTGAGTGATCCAAGCACCTTATACATTTTTAGAGTATTATACTAAGCAGTGATTGGGCCATGAGATAATGGAAACTCAAAAAGATCATATTTAGAAATAGATTGAGTAGAAGAGATTACCTGCTTTGAATTCCTCATTTTATGTGTGAGGAAACTGAGGTCTAAAGATGTGAAGTGAATAGCCTTGGGTTGTACAGATAGTAAATCCCACTCTCAATATGTCAGCACTTTCCACACTACTATGGGGAATATAAGGAAGTGCTTGGTGAAGTTTCTGCCTTGTAAGGATGACATCACCACCATCATAATGAATATGATAATATGGCAGACAGAGTGTAAGACTTGAAACCAACAAGGTTTAGGTTTAAATCTAACCTCAGATGTCAACTCAGTCAACTAGCATTTATTAAGGACCTAACTCTTCTTTCAAGATCTTTAAGAATCTTTCTGGCACAGGAGATAAAATGCTAGATATGAAGTCAGAAAAATCTGAGTTTAAGACTAGCTCTGGACAGATTAACTGTGTGACCCTGAGGAAGGCGATTAACTTGTCTCAACCTGTGTCCTTATCTGTAAAATGTCAGTCAATCAATAAGCATTTATTAAACACCTACTATGTAGGTGTGTATGAGGCATTGTATTAAATACTGGAGATACAAAGAAAGGGAAAAAGCAGTCCCAGCTCTCAAGGAGATCTCAGGGCAATAGGAAAGACAAGATAAACATATTTACAAATTAAACATATACCAGACAAATTGGGAGTAATCTCATCAGAAAGGCAATGGGACTAGTGAAGGTTTCTTTCAGACTGTGGCACTTTAACCAAAATTTAAAGGAAATCAGGGGGGTCTTGAAGTCAGAGAAAAAGAAGAGGAGCATTACAAGCATGTGTGACAGCCAGGGAAAATACCCAGAATTGGAATTGGAGTGTTGTGTGCAAGGAAGAGCAGGGAGATGAAAATCATTTGACTTCCAAACAAATGAAGAAGAAGGTGTAAGGAAATTGGCATGTTGGACAAGTAAATTTCACTTCTCTGAATTCAGTTTCTTTATCTGTAAAATGGGAGTAATAAGGGAATCTACTACATGGAGATACTGAGATAAAAGTGCTTTGTAAATTTTAAAGTGCTATAAGTGTCAGTTATTATTATTATCACTTTTTAATATAATTATTTTCATTCTCAATATTTTAAATGGGATTTAGATAGAAAGAATATCTGGACAAGTCTCTCTCTTACTGTTGCTTCTTTATAGTCATTGTCCTATATATTATTGTAATGGTAGACAAAATATTGTTTTCTGTAGCCAAATGAAAACATTAAGATGTCAGGTTCCCTATGTTGACCCATTGAAAGCATCTTCAGCATAATTCCGATAGTAGATATATCAACAAAGATGATGTTTATCTCATCTTATTTCCACATGATTTTTATGTTCTAAGATATTTTGAAATGTTTTGTTCCAAGTCACTTAGAGATCCTGAATATTTGGGAAGGTGACACTAAAAGCATTGTTTTAAAGTGTTATTTTTTTTGTTTGTATTTAATTAATTGATGTTATAGGCAGCTGAGATGGTGCAAATGATCTGGCTGTGATACTGTTCCAGTCTTAGAAAAACTTGTTATTGGTTGACTTCCTTAGTGTTATTTTTAGGCTAACATTTCTAGGATGGGAATTTGCTATATATTAGTACATAGAAGAGTGATATTTAATTTTAATTACTATGTCATTTATTTCTATGTGTTCAGTTGCTACATTTTTTGATGACTTCTAGTGATATTTTTCTTCCATCCCCTTCATTTCCTTGAAGAATCTTTATGGATCAATAGCTCAGTTGCTTCACGATAAATCATATGTAGATTTCCTTAGCAATGTCCTATTCCCAAATTATAATATAATCTTGCATTTCCACAAATTTATCTTCATTACTGTTTTTTCCACTTTTGTCAACATAGTGCTGGAGTTTATGAGTGCCATCAATGGAGGGTTTTGAGGTTATATTTTGGAACTTTGCTGCACAGGCTTCGTTTTGAGATGAACCCCTTTTGATTACATTAAGCAAATCCAATTAATGCCCCTATTATCACTCTTTATTGCTGCTTATTGATGTCTCCTTATTCCAAAAAGTATTTGTGAAGTTTTTTTTTTCTATACTCTGAGACTGTCTATAAGCCCTGCCTCTCCTTTTTGAATTGGAAATGTTAATCTTTCCCTAACTAGCTCAGAGTAATGGATGCTATATTTTATTGATATTGGGGGGGTTTTTGTCAGAGTAATTTCCAATTTTTGTATTCCAAAAGTACACATTGGCTTGTATTGTCTAACTATTAAATATTTTACAAATGTTCATTCCATTTAATTTTGACTTCATAATGTCAGTAAGTTGAATCATGGTCTAATCTTTATGTTACATGTGTTTTAACTGGAAGATATTGGTAGGCATACCTTAGTGTGCTGTTGTTCAATGTGTCCTTTGGGGTTAGCCACAAGTACTTCAGTTTCTATATTTCCATGGAATATATTAAAAATTGGATGTTTATTAATCCAAATGCTGTTGTTACACCATTGAGCAAACATTCCATAGGATGATGAACCTATACAATTTATTTCAGAGTGAAGCCATACACTTTTGTCATCCATATGCTTCAAGTGGTTAATAAATGGTTTTGCCTTTCTTTAATTTGGAAACTGTGCTTAATTCCATTTTGGAGAAATACTAATGGATTTAAGGAGCTGTAGAATTAAAAATGACTTAAACTGTCTCCTTTAAAAAATGCTATTTCAAAAAATTGGAAATCATTAGAATGTTCATCAGTTGGGAAATGCACAATGAGTGGTGGTGTATGATTGTGATATAATACTATTACGTTATAAGAAATGATGAGGGAGGTACTCTCAGTCAAAAAAAATGACAAAAATAACATGAACTGATAAAAAGTAAAATAAAGACTGGGGGATCATTGTGCACAGTAAATAGCAATGTTTTAATGATTATCAACTGTAAAAGACTTGACTACTTAGATCAATACAATGATCCAAGATAATTCCAAGGGACTCAAGATATGAAAAAAAGTGCTGTCCATCTCCAGAGAGAGAACTGATGAACTCTGAGTTGAAGTATAGTTTTCTCACTTTCTTTTTAAAAAATATGACTAACATGGAAATAGGTCTTGCATGATTTCACATGTAGAATCGATATCATGTCACTTGCCTTTTCAGTGGGTTTGGCAGTGGGTGGGAGGGAAGAAAAGAATTTGGAACTTAAAATGTAAAAAGAATGTTAAGATAAATAAATAATATATTAAAATATTTAAAAGAAAGGAAAAATACATCTTACATGACTTATTATTTATATTATTGCATTGGTAACACATTTTAAAGTGAACAGTTTCCTGCACTGACATCTATTGTTCTAGCAATAAGTATTTAGGTTGCACCATGGATAGAAAGGCCTGGAGGAATACCTGAGTTCAAAACTTCTCAGACACTTAGTAGCTATGTAACCTTGGGAAAGTTACTTAACCTCTGTTTGCCTCAGTTTACCCAATTGTAAAATGGGAATAGTAACACGCCCATTTTGCAGGATTAAACGAATCCAGTGAGATAATATTTATAAAATTCTTGGCACAGTGCATGGTACATAGAAGGCATTATGTGAATGCTTATACCTCCCCCACACATCAAATTTAAGTTTGTATGGGAGTAAAATATGGGGACTGAACTGAGTCAAAGGCTTTGAGAAAATCAACAAAGAGTTTATGTGCTATAGACATTTGAGGAACTTATTATTATATTAGTAATTAGCTCTTTATACCCTTAAAACTTTTTATGACACTCCCAAATCATCTTGTGTATATGTATTTTTCCATGATAAATTTGTGAATATTTTACATAAAATTTATATAAAATACTTTATATAAAATTATAAATATAAAACTGCCTTCTTGCCTTCTTTTCCTTTGGTAATAGATATATAATCCTTTCTGTTAAAAAAAAAACAAAACGTGGGGTCAGCCTTGTGTCTCACCAGAAGCTTGTGAAGTGTTTGCTAATATTATATTGCTGGATTATAAAGTGTGAGCTAAACACTATGGACCTTATCTGACTTTGTCCCTTTCTAATTTTTTAAAAGACTAGAGCTTTAATTACATTATTTAGTGTCACTTTTCTGTCATTCATTAAATTGATGAGGTAGAAGATTTTTGTCATTTACTCTAACTTTTGTTTCAGCTATGTTGGACAATTTGTGACCATATAGACTACTGGAAAATGTCTACATTTCCCTTCAAGACCTTTCTTTCCCTGATTTCTTTACTTCTCTCAAGATTCTATATTAAAATTCATGGTTGGTGTTGCAATCTGCATCTTGTTCTTTTTCTTGTGAGGCACTAATGTTTATTTTGTAGCTTTTGCTTTTCATTGCTGATTAAGGGAATCTAGAATATCTGGCATGCTTTTGTTTTCTGAATTCCTTTCTGTATGTATCTTTTATGTTGCCTTTAATTGTTCAACATTATGCTCAAGTTTTCTATTTTATGTATCAATTTTTCTTAGTTGGATATTTCAACAAATTTTCCCACATGTTCAGTAGTTCCTTCAATTCACTTTTCCTTTATGGTGATTGGCTGCCACAATTTAGGCATATTCCACAGTAACTGTTCTCTTAAGAATCTTAGTTTATTAATGGCTACCATATATACTGCTATATTCTTGTCTTAGAATATTTTTATACTTTCAAATATTTTGGGAAAGTGCATCCAATTATTATGATTACATTAGATGTACAAAGCCCTTCCCCATAACTGATGAGGTCTGTTTTCAATTTTATTGTGTAGCACTATTTCATAATGAAGGTATTCATATCTTCAGTCCATTACATATCTATTTGTGATTTGTTCGCTTTAGTGGTCAGCACTATCTGTACTAAAGCATTTACAGAATGTAGAAAACTAGCATTTCTGATTTGTATCCTTTTGTTATGGTACCAAAACACAAAAGAAAATAACTCAACCCACTATGTCCTGTAACAAAGTGATCATCACAACAGTTCTGATTAGACTCAACCTGAGAAACAACATTATTATTTCTATTTCTTAAATTCACAGAACTCATTACATCAACTGAGATTCTAAAGCGGGTAATAGTTTTGCCAGAGCACAAGTGGAGAGTCTTTTAAAGTACCTGGTAAAGAAAGGACTTATTAGACTTTCAGAGATACAATATAATAGATTGAAAGCATACAAAAACCAAGAATAATATATATATATATATATATATATACATATACATGTATACACACACATATATATTCATACACATATATACATATACATACATATTTACACATGCATAGTATATTGGTTCATATTTATTTACTTTGCCATGGTCCTTCATGACTGGCTTTGAGGGTTGATAGTGGGGGGATAATTAAAGGGGGAGTGACCATGACCAAGGACTACAGGACTACCACTTCACTAACCATGGATGCCATACTCATCTGAATTTCCTCTACTGAAGAACAAGGTAACATGAGATGTTGAAGTATATCTGAATACAAACACAACCAAATGTCACAAACTTCTTCTGGAAGAATGAGTAGATATCCATACAGTTCTGGCAAATTATAAATCTTCTAAGAACTTTTAGTTTATGTTTATGCCTTTTTAAGTATTACAAAATAACACATGAAATTTTATGTTATAGGAATGAAAAAAATTTAGAAGCTTGAATTTGAAATACTATAAAGTATTCAAATTTAATAGAAAATAAAGCTTGCTCCTTTTCTCTGGAATGACAAGAAGGCATTGTGAACACTGTTCTGTCAATTGATATGTTGAAGGAATCATCTTGTTAAGCAAAATCAGAATTGATTGGTTAATTTCTGAAAATAAATGTCAAGATTGATTACTTAAAGCAACCAGTCTCCTATGAATAAAAGATATATTGAGAGGAAAGAGGATAACAGGCTGCAAATAATTATAGCAATGGAAATATCTAGAACAATAAATCTGGAACTTCATTATTACATCATCAGAGCATTTTTTTGTATAAAACCATTACAAGGGTCTGAATCCTAATGTATGCAGATTAAAGTCATCAGGGAACAGTCAAAGAGAAGGCCACAGTTGAGTAAAGAAGGAGAAATGACATTTAATCAAAGAATAGTTTTCAGATAGTCTTGGTCACCTCACAGATTTTTTATTGTAATAAGCATATTTAGCACTGTTTGTCTAGTCCACTAATGTCTTCACTTAATGATATATTACCCTACTCTGTTAACTCTTTAATATATCTATATCTACATATACATAAAGCAAATGATAAATCTCATCATTTCTGCCTTCACAACATCTCGTGAATTTCTTGGCTTCCCTCTACTCATATGGGCCCAATCTTAGTTCAGGTCTTACTGCACTTTGTCTAGAGCAGGGACATAAGCCTCCTTATTAGTCTCCCTGCCTCTAGTACATTCCCTCTCATATTCATCTTATGTGTAACTGTAAAAATTATTTTCCTAAGGCATATAATCAATCATGCCTCTGCTCAAAAAATTTCATTGGTTCCCTATTATCTCAAGCACACAGCATAAACTCCAATATTTGGACCTTAAAGTTTTTCACAGTGTGACTCTAACATATCTTTCCAACTTTATCATTTCTCTCTCTCCCATGCTGAATGATTCAGTGAAAGGTGGCTTTGCAAAATACTCTTCCAGTCTTTTCCTATAATGAAGATATGGTCTTGATACCTAAATCAAGGAGTAACAAAACAGAGAATGAAAGTTCTAGATTAAAATCTCTAATTCATATTGGCACAAGGATTTTACATAAAACATTGACAAAAAGGATTAAACAACGTATATGCCATCAGTGAAGGGTTTGTTTAACACAAGGAAGACTAAATACAACAAATTAAGTTAACAATATATAAAATAAAAACATATCACTATAGCAAGACATTTTGAAAATTCTTTTGACAAAATCAAGAAACTGTATTAAAATGGATAAAAATCATGAGAAGATATAGACCTTTTCTTACTATGGCAAATAACATTATATAAATCCATGAGCAAATGTCATATGTGATGGAGAAAATTTAGAAGTTTTTCAAATAAGATCAGAGTAAAGCAACAGTGACCATTATCTCCACTACAATTTAACATATTTAATATAGTCCTAAAAATGCAAACTATTGGAATAAGACAAAGAAAGAGAAATTGAGGGACTGTGCAGAAGCCAAGAAGAAATGAAATTATTGCTGCTTATAAATTATATAATTTATGAGAAAACCCTGAAGTCAACCAAATATTTATCAAGACAATAAATTCAGCAAAGTTGAAGAACATGACATAAAACAGCACAAATCACCAGTATTCCTATATGTTTCCCACAATAGCAATGAGGAAGAGCCAGAAATAAACAAGTTCATTCACAAAACTAGGAAAGTTGACAATATTGGGGTGTATATGTACCAAGACACACTGGGAACACTATGGATCCAAATATTAACAACTCCAGAAAGACAGGCATACATAATGGAAGAAACAGTTATGCATGAGCAGGCTAATCCAATCCAATAAAATATCAATATTACTTGAATTAATTCACTTTTTTAGTGATGTACCAATTAAATTATCAAAAGTATAAAATTTAGAGCTAGAAAAATAATATCAAAATTCTTATAGGATAATAAAAGATCAAAGGTCTCAAGGATTTTTTTTAATAGAAAGGGAGTTTAGCAGTATCTAATATCAAAACATATTATAAAGCAGTAATTAGTGAAACAACTAGTTACTGGTTAAAAAATAGAAAGTTGGAACAAATTTGGCGCACGATATTTTTTGTACATTTGC
This sequence comes from Bettongia penicillata ogilbyi, assembly GCA_023548195.1. Classification (NCBI taxonomy): domain Eukaryota; kingdom Metazoa; phylum Chordata; class Mammalia; order Diprotodontia; family Potoroidae; genus Bettongia; species Bettongia penicillata. Next base: position 339,775 of record JAJHZJ010000268.1, on the reverse strand, counting down.
TTTTGAAAACAAACAACAGTTTTCCCTAATCACAAAGATCCTACTCATGGAAGGAAGGATTCTGTATTTAAAAAAAAATGCTGCTGGGAAAACCAGACATAGGTCTAGCAGATATAGGATCAGAGCAGCACCTCCAAACTCTATTCCAAGACAATTTCTAATTGAATATATGACCTACATATTAAAGGTCATATCCCCCACCCCAAAAATGGGTAAATAAAGAAGCAATTATGTTTTAGATTCATTGATAGCAGAATAGTTCAAGATAAAATAAATAACAAATAAAATCACACAGTAAAATAATTTTTAATATATGAAATTAATTTTTGTATGAAATAATGTAGCTAAACTTAGAAGGAAAACAAGTAGCTTAGGTAAAAATATTTACCTCCAGTTTCTCTGATAAGAATCTTATATTCAAGAAATATAACTATCTGTTACAAATTTGTAAGAATAAATCCCCCCCAATAAATAAATGGTTAAAAGACAAAAACATTAATAACTGGCTAAATGAAAATTAAAGAAACATTTTAATTAAAATTTCTGTTTAATTTGATGAATGCTGCTGGAAAAACTGAAAAATAGTATCACAGAAACCAAGTATTGACCAACATTTTATACTGTAGAATAGGATAAGGAAACAATACGTACACAATTCATGAACAAAGGGTGATACAGTGAGCAAATAAGGAGAGTAAGGAATAGCTTTCCCATCAGATCTACAGAGAATAGAAAAATTTATGACCAAACAAGAGATAGAGAACATTATGAAATACAAAATGGATAATTTTGATTACATTAAATTAAGAAGGATTTTTCCCCCACAAGCAAAGCCAATTCCACCAAGATTAGAAGGGAAGCAGGAAATTGGTAATAATTTTTTCATAGCCAGTGTCTCTGATAAAGTTTTCATTTCTAAAATATATAGAGAACTGAGTCGAATTTATAATAATACAAGCCATTCCCCATGATAAGTGGTCAATCATATAGACAGGCTGTTTTCAGACAAAGCAATTAAAACTATCTGCTGTCATGAAAAAAGCACTCTCACTATTAAATAGAGAAATGCAAATTAAACCAACTCTGAGGTACCACATCACACCTATCAATTGGCTAACATGACAAAACAGGAAAATAATAAATGTTGAAGATGTGGGAAAATTGGAACACTAATATATTGTTGGTGGAGTTGTGAATTTATCCAACCATTCTGGAGAACAATTTGAAACTATGCCCAAAGGACTATAGAACTGCATACTCTTTGATCTTGCAATACACCTGCTAGGTCTGTATCTCAAAGAGATAATAAAAAGGGAATAGGACCCATACATACAAAAATATTTATAAAAAGCTCTTCTTGTGGTGGCCAAGAATTGGAAATTGAGGGGGTGTCAATCAATGGGGGAATGGCTAAACAACTTGGGGCATATAAATGTAATGGAATCCTATTGTTCCATAATAAAAGATTTCAGGCAGATTTCAGAAAATCCTGGAAAGACTTACATGAACTGATGCTGAGTGAAGTGAGCAGAACTGGGAGAACATTTTACAGAGTAACAGCAACACTATGCAATAAACAGCTTTGATAGACTAAGTTCTTCTTAGCAATACAATAGTCTAAGACAATTCCAAAAGATTCATGATAGAAAATGCCATCCACATGCAGAGAAAGGATTATGAAGTCTGAATCCAGATGGAAGTATACTATTATCACTTATTTTGTTGTTTTATTTTCCCTCTCGTAGTTTTCCCCTTTGTTCTGATTCTTTCACAACATGAATAATGTGGAAATATGCTTGATATAATTGTAATTGTATAGCTTATACTGGATCACATGTGGTCTTGGGAAAGGGGGAGAGGAGGAAAACAAAAAAAAACCAGAACTCAAAATCTTATAAAAGTGAATGTTGAAGACTAAAAATGAATATATTAATAAATTGTTAAAAAAGGAAATTTCTGTTTCACAACCATCACATTCCAAAGATTATAAAAGAAGATGTCAAATGTTGGAGGTCCTATAGGAAAACTATTGCACTATTTGTGGAATCATGAATTGACATTTTGGAAAGCAGTTGGAATTATACCCCTCAAATTGGAAACTCTTCAAACTTTTGGTCTAGTTATTCCAGTATTAGGCTCATAACCCCAATTAGATAAAAGCATGAGTAAAGAAACTATATGTATCCCCAAAAAACATGTATAGTAGTCCTGTTCATAATGACCAAAAATTTGAAACTAATGGAGCCTCCTTATTTGGGGAATGACTGAACAAAATTGTAATATCTGAATATAATGGAAGATTATTATGCCATAAAATATGACAAAATTTATAGTTTGGGAGGAAATTTGGAGGACTTCTTTGAACAAATTCAGAGTAGAGAATAAGTAAGAACAATTTATACAATGATCAATCCATACACTATTATTAATCACTAAATGTGTGAAGTATTGTCTATATTATAGACAAAAAGAAAAACTTTGAAAGACTTTAGAACTCAGGATAAACCACTTGTTCAGAAGAGTAAAGAAAATGAAAAACCCTACTCATCTCACATCAGAAAAGAGAAGTAGAAAGTGTCATAAGCAAATGTTGGGAACAGATAATACAAAGATTTTTTTTGGTGGAATCTCCATGTTTATAATGAATAGTGTAGTTTTAAAAAAAAATATTCAATTACAGTGATATTTGGAGAGGAAGATTAAAAATCCTTGTAAAAGAAATACTTTTAAAGAGAATAAGTGAAATACATTGAGGTAAAAAATAAAAGAAAAAAATTTAAAAAAAAATAAGCCAGTAGATAAGATTAAGCCACGGTATAAGAATTTACTAAGATAGAATAGTAAGAACAGCAGCTTGTCCACACATGAAGCACATCCTCTGGCAAACATTATCAGTGGAAGATCCTATACCTCCATTCAGTACACTGGTATGGAGTCACATGGGTAGAGAACACATGTATCCAAGGCAAATTTATGACAATTTGACTTCTGGAAGCAATTGTCCTTCCTCTTTTTGTGGTATCCTCCTACTGCTCTGCTCAGGAAGGAGTGTCTGCCATCTCTGCTGGGCAGGTAATTAAACCAAGTTTCTGAACTTTCTCCTTTCTGCTGCACAACTCTATCAATGTCTTAGTTTTTACTTAAACTCTCCACCTCTTCTATTATTAGCTCCAACTACCACCAAGACTAATTCTCTCTTAAACCATTCATTAACTGATAGTTCTCATTACTGCCAAACATACCTCCACTGACTGCCCTGCCTCATGCATGGTTTAGTATCATCTAATAGGTCAGTGCCTCTGTTGCAAAACTCCTCAGTTAGTTGGACAATAGATGGCAAGAGGAAGAGAGACAAATCCTGTCCCTTCAATGAGGTGTTTTGGTAAAGGTATGAGTGAAAACAGAAAAAAGGGGGATTTTCCCATAAATGTGGGGTTCTTCTACCACTGGTGTCTCTACACTAGAATTCCAGAAGTCACATTATTTGAATCTTTTCCTCCCTCAAATATGTCTAACAGAGGTTATGAAACTTTTTAAGACACCATCTGAAATTTGGCAAATGGCATGTTAACCTTTCAATTCCATCAAGGAAATTTTCTTCAATCTTAAAAATTCAACAAAATGAAAAAAAAAACATCATTATGCCTCAGGTAAAACACTAATATCTTACTATGTGTCTCAACTCTTGATGGTCCAGGGTATACGGACACCTGGGCTGTGCTGTGCCAGTTGGGAAGGATTCCACCAGGTTAAGAGAAAACTGAAGTTAGAGAAAATAGTAATGAAGAATTGACAAAAAATGAATACATTTTTCAAATAATGTGTAGCTCCATTTGACTGGGACATGAAAGGCTAAAAAGATAGGATGGAGCTTGCATGGGGAAACCTTGTAATGACTGAAGAATCTATGCTTTATTGAGTAGACATTAGGGATTCATCGACAGTTTTTTGAGCAGTGGAGAGATGCAGTAAAACAAATACTAAAGTAGATGTGATCAGAAACAGGAAGATCTAGCAAAGGTTGAAGATGATGAGGATGATGATGATGATGATGATAGAAATAATTCTAAAATTAAAGCATAAGATGTATTTCCTAGAATGAAAAAATTAAGTTGGAAATTAGTACTGCAATAATTCATGATTTTGCAGAGTAGGTATTGCCTCTACTGAAAGAAATTGCACCCCCTTTCTGGTAAAACTAGTTGATTTTTAGTGTTTTAAGAGTTGCAACCTGCTTTCCATACATTGTCTCATTTTAGCATCAAAAAATTTCTGCAAGATAATTAGTGTCATTATCCGTGTTTTACAGAAGAAGAAATTAAGGTTCATGAAGATTAATTTATCCATGGACACAAAGATAATAAGTGTTGCAAATACAACTCAAACCCATTTTGCTTGCTAATCTAAATCAAGCGGTAGCCATGTTAAAAACAAAAAAACTCCTCGTTGCAGTCTGGTAGTTTTACCAGTAAATAGGTAAATGAGATGAAAAGTGTATCAACCTATTACGTTAAACTATAGCTAACTTTAATCTAGGAAAACTTTTAGGGTCAAGTATATCTAAAGTGGAAAAGAACTGAAGTTTTCAAGTGCCACCATATGGACTCCTTCTTTAACAGTGAAACTAACTTCACAATATTTTTGTAATATACCTCAGAAAGCTGCTTATGATTATTAAGATTTTTGAAGCTAAAAACAATTACTCTCTACAGTCTGTAGAGGACCCAAAATATCAAGAACCTCAAAAATAAAGATTATTAAGTGAGTAATTAATATGAAAAGTAAGATTCTCTGTCTATCTTTTAAACTATGATTTGAAACATTCTGAGAGTGTCTAGTAATGATAGACAAGGTGAAGTAGAGGGTAGAGATGAGTTTCTCTTTTCACCTCATTTTTATACATAAAAGACAGGCCAAAATTTTATGAAAATATCCATTCACTTCATATAAAAAATATCTCCCTTGATAGAGACATCCCCAAATGTAAGTTTTTCCCCTTAATATCTTCTAGTTTAAGAATCTAGTAACTATGGAAACAAGCCCAGGAAGTCAGTGTAGGCAATGCTATGATTGAAATATTAACTAGAGTGAAGTCAGGATAAATATTTAGAGGAATAGAAATGTAAGGAAAGTGACAATAAATATGGGAGAAAGCATGAGGGTGTGAAAAGGAAGGATTTCATAATTAAAAGATGTATCAGGAAACCAAGAAAAAAAAATCAGCTGAATGTCTACAAAAGATGATTCCACTGACATCAAGTACTCGCATATGAAAGTGTTTATAAATTATAAAAGGCTAAATAAAGATGAGCGGGAACTATTATGATAGAAATGAAGACAGGAATGCACCAAAATTATTGGTCTGACAATTGGTCTGGGAAAAACATCCTTCTCTGAGTGATGGGTATGAATGTAATTGAAGGACACTTCAAGTTTACCCCATGGTTTTACCATTTGATTCTTTGTTCTCTGATTTGTTCCATGTATTTAATTTATTTACATAAGACAATGAAATTTCATCCTAAAGAAAAAGGAGGCATCTGAATCATTGGTTACTGATGTCATCTTACGCAGTTGGGTTTTTTATTTGTGATGATAATGTCCAAGATTTCTTTTCCGCATAACCTTCATAGTTTGGTATGACAGGAAAGACTGAAGGCTGTAGCTTTGATTCCTAGATCTGCAAAATTCAAGTTGTATGATCTTGTACAAATCAATATAGTTCTCTGAACTTGTTTTTTTTCACTGCCTAATAAAAATGGTAATATTTGAATTCTTACCACCCATAGTTATTGGAAGGACCAAATCAAATGATCAATAGGAAACTAATGTAAAATGGTAGATAAATACATGATGTTGTAACATTAAATGGTAGATAAAAAACACCATCCTAAGCCTTAAATAAATGATTTAGTTTAATAGATACCTGTGACATCTCTATATCACTGGCCAGATTTGAATATCACAGAGGAAAAAAATATATGTTTGTGGTTATTATGATATTTATTTTGTATTTTGCTATCAGATTTGGTGATTGAAATTGATGTGATGCTGGGAATTATTTAACAAGTACTAGTTATACTATGTGAATTAGATAATGATTATAAAATCTTATAGAAGATAAAAATCTTTCTGTTAAGATACTTTCAAAAATATAATTTTAGGTAGTAGTTATATTAATAAAAGTTATCATTTACAGAGTGATTTAATATTTGCAAGGTGCTTTTAAAATACTGTCTTATTTGATCCTCACAACAATGCTGGGGGTGGAGGAAGAGCCATTGTTACCCCTATTTTATAGACTAGGAAACTGACATAGTTAGATTAAGTGAGTTTCTTAAGGTCACACAACTATTAAAAGTTTTCAAGGTGGATTTAATTCCAGGCTTTTCTGCCACAAGTCCAGGACTCTATTCACTTCACCATCTTGCTTCCTTAGAGTCTCATTTTAACAAGTTAGTATTTATTTTTAGCTCATATTCTAGTAGTTGGCCTTGTATTCTGGAGGTAGCATAGTGAATAGAGAACCTCGGAGGCAAAAAGATCTGAGTTAAAGTTTCACTTCAGATACGTACTGACAGTGAGACCCTGGGCAAGTCACAATGTCTCAGAGTCACAGAGAAAACTCTAATAAGCTACAGATCAGTGCTGATCAACATTGATAAAGGGAGTTTCTTCAAATAAAAATGGAATCTAACATAACCTGCTACAGTTCCAACATACAGTGCATGCTCAATATATGTTTCTTGATTGAACACTTCAATTACATTTTTAATTTTTAAAAAAAGAGTTTATCTTCAGTACAAAAAGAAAACATTATGAATCAGTCAATTCAATGAAGTTGGCCATATGATATAAAAAAGGACCTTGGATTTGTTCAAAAGACGTGGGACTAAACCTGACTCAGATTTATTATCTATGTAACTTTAGATACATCACTTCATATACCCGAGGTTCGGTTTTCTTTTCTCTGTAGAATGAGGAAGCTGGACAAGGTGATTTCAAAAGTCCTTTTCCACTCTAAATTCTTTGACTCAGAATCAACTTTAAAACAAGTTGTCAATAGTAGCAAGATTAGGACTAAAAATCATCCACTAAACAATTACCTAAATGAAAAAAAAAATGAAATTCACTGCAACAACAAAAAAACAGACTATATCTCTAGAACATTACAACAAATATGCTTTAGATATAAATTAAAGTAATAATTAACTACATGTCCCTGATTTTAAGGTACTCCCTTTTCTTCCCTGTATGTTACAGTATTCATCTTCTTCTCTTGTTTCAATAAAATTGAAATAAAAAGGGTCCCAGGACATGACGCTTGCTGTGCTATTATTTTTCTCTGGACTATTGCACAATTGGCTATAATGACTGCTTATTGTATCTGAATGAATCCATTAAAATGCAAGGTCATAACTGTGGGATCCCTTAAAGCATCTTTAGAGCAAGTACAGTGACAAGACAAAGATACCTTAGCCTGTTTCTACAATTGTAATTTCTTCCATTAATGCTCTATGTTTTGAAAACAATTCATTCCATGAAGTTTGGAAAGTGAATATCTGGTCTGGTGGAATCTATTAGAAATGATGTTCTTAAATTTTCATGAATTAGTGCTATGTTAGGACAACAATAACCAAAAATTATATCTTGATGCTATTCCAGTTCCATTGTGGCTTATTTGATCAGTTTTCAAGTCTGTATTGAAGTCAGTATTACTAGAGCAAGTTTCTCATCCAGAAATTCCTAATACCAATGAAATTCCTAGCCTAGTCACAATCATTATCCTATATGTAACATGAGAATTATCCATCTGTTAATGAAAAGCATTGAGATTTTGATGTACAATTATGAAAATGAAGTTTTTCCTCAGTATTCAATAGTTGCTAAATTTTTACAACTTGTAGTGATATTTTTTATGTCATTTCTACTATTCCCTTGCATCATCTGGGCATAGTTGATAGAGCACCATGGCCTTGCATAGGGCACTTAAATTCTCTCAGCTTCCTTTCTTCTCTCTCTGTCTCTGTCTGTCTCTCTCTCTGTCTCTGTGTCTCTCTGTGTTTCTGTCTCTTTTTCATTCCCTATCTCTGTAGATAGATGCATATATATATATATATATATTATATATATGTATACATTATATATAGGACATATATATAGAGAGAGAGAGAGATAGAATACATATATGGAATATATATGCATATACACATACACATGTATATATTTATAACTTTGTAAACATTAAAGTTGCTATTACTATCATTGTCATTATGATTATCTTCCTCAATCAACATATCCAGGCTCATGGGATAAATTTTCCTTAATTATTAGTGGAGACAACTTAGTCTTGAATCTCCTCTAAAAAGTCACTCTTTATTTAGGCATTTCCTCAACAATTCTTTGTCTACATATAATCAACTTCATTCATGTGGGAGTTACCTACGGAAGGCATTTGAATTCACTCTTGATGGTCAGTCATTATACGGACTCCATATAAAGATAAAATTGTTTTGTTTTGTTTGTTAGCTTTGTTTTACATTCAACAAACCCAGTAATGTATATCTAATATCAGCCTTTGTTATTATTTGATAAAAGCCTTTATTTTGGTTCATTTGAAATTTATTGCAAATGTTTAAGCATTTAAGTTCCTACAATGAACCAAGTATTGTGATAAGCACAGTTTTAATTTAAAAAGTGTATTTTAAGATCAATACATTACCATGGTTGGTATCTTTCCTTCTCTGAGGTTCCATCATCCATGTGTGGTTGTAACTTGGACTTTGATGGAATTATTATCGTTTTTCTTGTTATCACTACAATGATAAGCATATCCAAGATGAAGTCATTGAAAATCCAAGGGATCAAAATCATATTGAGTTCCTCTGTTTCATTTTTATAAAATTATATCAAACAAGGTGTGATATACTCATAGACAGGCTAGCAGGCATCACAAGTAATAACTTTGGCCATAAAGGAGGTATAATTTCCATCACTCAATCATTCTAATTAACCTCCTCAATCATCAAGTTTACAAGTTCAGTTATACTTAGACCAGAGTCACAACAGGAAAAAGTACCCAACTTGACCAAAATGAACATCTCCCAGTGGGGAACTAAAAATGTTTTCTAAGAAAGCTTAGATGTCTAAGCATATAAACACAGTGTGAATAGTAAACTGTGTGTATTTATAGATATACCTGTAGGCCTGGCTCAAATAATGCTAGAGACTTTTAATGGCTACATAATTACACAGGATAAAGTATCTTCTCTTCCCAGAGTTGTAAGTTGGGAAAATGTTAACAGTGTTTATTTTATTTACAGAAAAATAATAAAAGAAGTCTGAGGCATGGTTTCATATGTCTTTAGGTGAGAGGTTTACTCTTTTTGATAGTTTACTGAGCTGTGGTGATATTAAGTTTTGTAAGAATAATGAGGCTGTAGAGATAGAAGGGCCATTGGAGAAAGACAGGCTTGACACCTCAATATTGTATCACTGCCTTTCCAAGTCCAAAACACACACACACACACACACACACACACACACATTGATCAGTTTGAAGCTATCAAATACTAGATTCACTCTCAGACATAGTTTTGTTTTTGTTTTTTTTAAATAAATTCCACAAAGGATTCTAAAATTACTTTCCCTGAGCTACACAAAAAAGAAAAAATGTGGGTTAGGAATAACTGGTCAATGGTCACAAAGTAGAAAAGTGGATCACAAACCCCTTTATTATATTTGTGATATTACATTATATTTTGAGAACTGAAACTTCAAAATGTAACTGAGGCATACAAAGTACCTTTCCTTTCAGCTTATCTTATTAACCAAAGTCCCACTGAATGTATCTTAGGAACGTCCTATATCTCCATTAGTGTTCTGTTCATCCCAAGGAGGATAATCCACCTTCTGTTCATTCTTATGTAGAATTTAAAGTGGAATAAAAAATGACATATAGTTGCTTGCCCAACAGGTTAGGTCAGGGAAAAAGTTCTAGTTCAATGAGTTACCATCATTTTTTTGTACAATCTTCCATAAAATGGGATTCCTTTGGGGGATAGAAAGAAGCTTACGTCAACATGTCCGTGCCTTTAAGTAATTTGACATTTTGTTGGGAATAAAAGACATACACTAAAGAAGATTATAATAGTTACAAGAGATCTCTCTGGGCAGTTCAAGATTCTTATCAAAGGAACTAGAGACAATGTAATAGAACTTCAGAGGAAAGACATCAGTATGGGCTGAGATGGGTTGGAAAGTGTGCATGGAACAAGTAGGACTTGAGCTGAACATAGGAGCAATTTAGATAGGAAGAGAGAAAGGAGAAATATTTTGATAGGTATAAGCAAAGGCATGGAGGTAGGGAAACTAAAAAAGATATGTTTGAAGAATATAATAAATTATTTGGCAGATTATGTACACTTTAAACGTTATTTTTGCCCAAAATATTAACTATCTCAAAATGCAATGAATAAAATGCTTTGGAAATTTAGATGTGCCATCTATCAGTCTCCTCCTCTTCCTTTTCCTCTGGCTCATCATTATTGCCTATTGGATTGGATTGTAATTTGACTTATTGTTGATATGGTATATCACTAATAGGAAGTTTCAGAGAAATGTCATAAAATGAAACATGGTTTTCTCTTGATTTTAGAATTAATTCAAGAGGATTAAATGTTTATGCCTTGGAAACTTCCATGCAAGATGATTATTTGGTGGATTACACAGGAAACCAACTGTCCCACGTTTATTGCAACAATGATCTAAAAAGAGAATTTGATTGTTGTCCTTCCTTCTTGAGGAGGACCAAATGACATCACCATGATAAAGTCAAGTTTCAATGCATCCTACTGTTGTTGATCAGACCAATACAAGCTCAGAATGCTTTACCACAGATTGGGCACAGATAGTCCATTTGAATATTTGGGGTGGATATTCCAAATTTGCACATCCTAAATTTCTGTTGTACTGCTTCAATTCTGCTTTGCTCATAGAGCAAATGGACAAGCCATGCTGAGCAGTCCTGTGCCAGTGTCTCCCATGTCACAAAATCAAATCTAAAGTTCTTGAGAGAGACCTTGAGAATGTCCTTGTATCGCTTCTTCTGACCACCATGTGATTACTTGCCCCATGCAAATTCTCCATAAAAGTCTTTTCTTGCCAAGCATATATTTTGCATTTGAACAACTGTGTCCAGGCCATCGGAACTGAGCTTTCTGAACCATAGTTTGAATGCCTGGCAGTTCAGCTCCAGCAAGGACTTCGGTGTCTGGTACCATATCCAGCCAGATGATCTTCAAAATCTTCCTTAAAATGGAAACAATTCAGTTTCCTGGCATGGCTCTGGTAGATTCTCCATGTTTCCCAGGCATACAACAATGAGGTCAGCACAATGGTTCTGTAGACCCTTCAGTCTGGTAGTCAGTCTAATACCTCTTTTTTCCCAGACTTTGCTTCAGAGCCTCACAAACACTCAGCTAGCTATGACAATGAGTGTGTCAAGCTCATTGTCAATGTGTACATCCCTGGAAAGTACACTACCAAGGTAAGTGAATTTATCCACAGCATTCAAAGCTTCTCCATTTGTTGTAATCAATGGTTCCACGTAAGGATGGTGTGGAGGTGGCTGGCTGATGGAGCACCTGTGTTTTCTTGGTGTTAATTATTAGGCCAAAATTAACACAGGCAGCAGAGAATTGATCCCTACTTTGTTACATCTCAGATTCAGAGATTGCATTTAATGTACAATTATCTGTAAACAGACAATAGTGCACCAACACTCCCTCCACTTTGGTCTTGGCTTGTAGCCTTTTCAGATTGAAGAATTTGCCATCAAGACAGAAGCTGACTTTGATGCCATGTTCATCCTCATTGAAAGCATTTGACAACATGACCAAAAACATCATGCTAAAAACCATGGGAGCAAGCACATAGTCTTGTTTCCCATTCCTGACTGGGAAGGCACAAGAGTATTGACCACTATCCAGAACCCAGGCAAGTATGCCATCATGAAATTGATGCACAATACTGATGAACTTCTCTGGGCAATCAAATCTTGATATAGTTTTCCATAAGCCTTCATGACTAAGAATGTCAAAGGCCTTGGTCAGATCTACAAATTTTGTGCACAGACCTCAGTTCTGCTACTATCATGTCTCCTGGAGTTGTTGGGCAGCAAACACCATATCTACTACTCCATGGCCCTTTCTGAAGCCACTCTGGCTCTCAGGTAGATAACCATCTTCTAGTGAAGGGTCAGCCTATTAAGGAGGGTTCTAGCAAGAATTTTGCCAGTTATGATGAAGAGAGGGAGCCCTCTGTGATTGTCACAGGACAATCTATTTTCTTTATCTTTATAGAAATGGAAAATGGATGAATCCTTGAACTCCTGAGAGATAACTTCCTCATCATATAACCTGAAAAGTTTCAGTCAGCTTTTATATGAGTAATGGTCCCCCTACCTTGTAAATCTCAGCTGGAATAGAATCAGGATAAGGTGCTAGAAGAGCCTAATAGCCCTCAAAACCTCTTCTTCAGTTGAAAGTTCAGCTAAGGAAAGATTCACTTCAACTAGAGATAAGTGGTCAAAGGTTTCAGCATTGATTGGTGATGTTCTCTTGAGAACACAATGGAAGTGTTCAACACATCTCTCTAGGATCATGTCCTTATTACTAATCAATGTGGTTCCATCAGCATTGAGCAGTTGTGATACACCATAGGTTTTTGGTTCATAAATACCTTTCAGGGAATCATAAAAGTGCTTTAGATTGTTACTGTCAGCATAAAGCTGAATTTCATCTGCCTTCTAACTGAGTCAGGAATCCTGTATCTCTCTAAGCTTTGGGAGTACTCTACTTTTGATGGGGTTAAATGCTGCCTTCTAAGAGATGGATAAACTATTCTGGGGTGTAGGTTATGTTCAGGAAGGACCAGTTCCTTTGGGATAATGACTGCTGAGGCCTTTTCAGGGCTGCCTTCCATCTTTGATGTCTACTTGTTCAACCCGACTCTCCCTTGTGGCTCCAAGAAGTTGCAGCATGTGCAGTGTCCACACCCTGGGAAATTGTTTCATTAGATGGGACAAATCAGATTGAGGGTAAGCAAGGGATTTCAAACCCACTTGTGAGTTAGTAGGGTATCTACCCCAAGCATGTGGAGACTTCCCCTGGTGAAATGGGCAGATGAGAACAATTTGTTCCAATGGCCATGAAGGCAGCTGAAGCATATGATATGGAGTATTTAGAGCTTGGTTAGAAACCCAAGATATCAAGCTTCCACTGCATCCTTAGCCATCACCAGTTGTGTTTATTCTGTCTTGCCACTAGACTATGCTGACTCTGGAGAACAGAGTGAGACTGACAACTTTGCGCAATTCCATCTCACTTAAATCCAGTTTCGCTTGAATCAAAAGACATCTCTCAAACCATTTTACTACTGTACCTCAAAGTCCTGTGGCGACAGGCAAGTGATGAAGCAGCAGATGTGGATACACTGGGAGCTGTAGTCACATTCTTGCACACAGGTGGCCCAGGCCATAGGGTCATTTCTCACCAGAAGCGGCAGTGGGATCCAGTAGCACCTTGGGTGTCTGAGCAGCCTGTTAGGATCACACTGCTCACTTCCTGATGTGAGGAAGGGGACTAGAAATGGGGCCCTAAACATTTTCTGCTTACCCAACCCTGGCCTGATTACTGTGGTCAAAACACACAAAAAAATTACAAAATGTACAAAAACATCTGCAAAGATGACTACACTCATCATCAGCACATGGAATGTTCACACACTTAATAGACAACTCAAAATTCAGTAGATCTAAAAGATGAACTGACCTAGTTGCAAGATAAATTAACAGGTATCACATTCAAATTGCAGCCTTGAGTGAAACAAGACCGACAAATGAAGACTAGCTTGCTGAAGCGGGAGCTGGATACACATTTTTCTGGAGTGGCCGCAGTGAAGGGGAGCACCATGAAGCTGGCATAGGTTTTGCAATCAAAACTAACCTAGTCAGTAAGCTGGTATGCCTGACAAAAAAGAACTAGAATGAAAAAAATGTTAAAATAACCCAAAGGAAAGTATAGTAAGCTCTTTCATCTATCATAGCACTGCACAAAATAATAGTCAGAAGGTATAATTGCTGGAAGAGGAGTCCAATAAATGGAACTAGCAAAAGCACAGACAAACAGATGGGAAATCATTGGTATCACAACAAAAGGGGGAAACTCAACTCAGTGCTTTAGTCAAAGAAGTCCCACACAGTGTCACAACCACTGATCACACTGATTGGGGGAATTACCAGAGATAATGCAATAACAGTAGTAGGAATTTGACCAAGAATGTCCCTGGTTGAGGAATAGAAGGGAAAACAACTAAGCACCCTAACCAAGGTAGCCCCAGGGAAAACAGAACATCTAATACTTTGATTAAGACAGTCTCAGTGGTAATAGAGACCACCAAATGCACTTTATCTGAGACTCTGACTGGGGACACTTAAGCCTGCCAACACTCTGAGTGTAGACATATGGAGTAGAAGCCAACAGAAGGAACTTGGAAAAGTGAGGTCAACACTAAATCCAGACACCTTTCTATCTAAATACATGGGAGAAGAGAGAGAGCCATTTTGGAACTCAGTCTCAGAGTAAGGAATTTAGGATTTAAGGCAGGAAAAAAATGAATAAATGCCAAAATATTATGATAAAGATTATAGCAATGAACCAAGATAAAGTCAAAACACAGAGTATAGCTCTGCACAACCTACAGAGAAAGAATTAAAGAAAATTACAGCTGGAAAGAACATTATAAAACCAAATTGTGATAGAGGCTGGAGGTGGTAGAGTGTACAGCAGTCTCTCAAATGCAGGTACAGATAGTTCTCTCAAATGCAGGTACAGATAGTCCAGTAGATCAACACATTCAACAGAAACCAAGTTTTCTGCATGCCCCAGCCCAGCAGCCATCATGCCTGGTAGCCTAGCTACTGGGAATTCTGTTGAGACTAGACAGGCAGCAGTCATGTACACCTTCTGTAGCAACAGACTGTTTCCACACAGACTCTAATATAGCAACCAAATCATATCTTTTGAAACATTAATATCACAGAGCAAAAGCTTTAAATATCATGAGGTTATCAAGTAATTTCATACACGACTCTAATTCCTGCCTTTGTGACGTCACGTCACCCTCCAAAATAGTGATATTCCTCTGGTTTCCTATTAAAAAACCATCAGGCAAATGATTCAATACCCTGTTTTCTGTATAAAACTATCCCCTTTGAGAATCTACAATGGCTCATTGTTGCTTACAATATTTTATTCTGCTTCTTACTAGGATCAAAGATTTAGAGATGGAAAGGACTTTAGAAGATGTCTAATCCTTTCATTTTACACATAAGGAAACTGAAGCATGGGCATGAGGGCATCAAGTGACTTCTTCAAACTCACATATACAGTATGCAAGTGAACCAAGATTTGAAACCAGGTCCTCTAATTCCTAATCTAACATTCTTTCCTTCTACCTCTTTTTATATGGTTTGGGGCAAATGACTTAACTTTTTTGGATCTCAATTTCTTCTTGTAAAATGAGTTTTTGTTGTTCGGTTGTCTTCAATTGTGTTTGATCCTTTGTGGCTTCGTTTAAGGTTTTTTTGGCAAAATTTCTGGAGTAGTTTGCCAATTCTTCTCGACCTCACTTTTTTTTACAGATGAGGGAACTGAGGCAAACAGGGTTAAGTGACTTGTGCAGGGTCACACAACTAGTAATTGTCTGAGGTCAGATTTGAATTCAAGACCATGAGTATTCCCTAACTCCAAGTCAGGAATTCTACTGTGCCACCTAACTGTAAAATGAGTTAGGTTACCTGTAATATCTCTAATGTTGGGAGCAGCTAGATGGTACAGGGGATAGAGTAATGGGCTTGGAATCCTTTTCATGAGTTCAAATCTATCCTCAGTAACTTATCAGCTATGTGATGCTGGGCAAGCCATCTAATCCTCTTTGCCTCAGTTTCCTCATCTATAAAATGACCTGGAGAAGAAAATGGGAAGCTACTCCAGTATCTTTGTCAGCAAAATTCTCAGTGGGATCATGAAGAGTTGGATATGACTTAAATGACACAAAATAATAATCTGTGATGTTTCTTCTTTTTCTGAATCCAAATGTCACCCAATTCCAATTCCTCATTCTGACATCTAGGGCCAATCTCATTCTAGCCCCATTTGACCTTTCTTAGCTTACTTTCTACCATTCAACATCATGTTCCAGTTCACTCAGAGTTCTTCACAGACCATCAGGACTATCATATAAGAGAGAGAGAGGAGAGAGAGAGAGAGAGAGAGAGAGAGAGAGAGAGAGAGAGAGAGAGAGAGAGAGAGAGAGAGAGCACTTTAACAAAGAGCTAGTGAGTTTCTCCGGTGTTTACAGCACTGCTAGGTGTGGAAGGAGATACCAAGATATATGATGCAATTCCTCCCCCCAAAGACACTAACCTATTTTGCAAGGGAGGACAAGTCATGAGGACAAATAAACATATTGCAAAGTAGAACTAAAGGATGAAAGAGCTAGAAAAAGCCTTAGAAATCATCTAAAACAATCTACTTATTTAACAAATGAGGTAACTGAGGCTTAGATTGGTTAAATGATTTGCTTAAGGTAATATGGCTAGTTGATGGGAGATGTAGGATTAGATCTCAGATCTCCTACTTTATACTGGTACATTTTTTACTTCAGTATATAGATAGTGAACACAAGAACATTAGAAAGAAAGAATCGGCTATGAAGATACAGAAAACAAAATGCTCCTTTCTGGATTAAGGAATTCTTTAAATCTATTTATTCAACAAGAACTTCATAAATGCCTTTTGCATTCAGAAGACTGTATTAGGTCCTCTGAGAAGTGACAAGACATGTTAATAAGGTGATGGTGAGGATATAGGTGCTTCACAAAGGAAATGGCATCTGAGCTGATCCTGAGAAAAGTGGACAGTCATTAAACAGGCAGAGATTTGGGGTGGGGTAAACATAGGATACACCATGGTCAAAAGTGAAGAGGAAGATAAGCTTGATAGATGTTCAGAAAATGGTGCTTTTTTGTTGAATTACATGGTGGTTAGATAAAGTGGAACAGGGAGTGAAACTGCAAAGAAATAGTGAAGCCAAGTTGTAATGCATCTTTGGATGCTAAACTAAAAAGTTTGGACTTTATTTCATGGGCAATGAGGAGTAATTTAAAGTTTTGTTGGGATGGAGTAGAAAAGCATAATCAGGTGTGCATGAGGAGTATTGATCCAGTCCACTGAACTGTGTAGAACACATTAGGCAACCAGTCAGATGACCATTGTAATAATCTATTTTGACAGCAAAAGAGTACTGAACTAAAGGAATTTCAGCAGATCTCTTACTAGATTGCAAATTCTGTTCTGTAGAAAATATGCTTTATTTATTTTTTATCACTTTCAGCCAGCCACAGATTCTTGAACACTATAGGGAATCAATAAATGAATTTATAATGTAGCTCAAATTAAAATTAATATAATTATGATTTTTCTTCTATGTCAGTTTATTTTTTCAGCCTTCCCCTTCTACTGTCAGCATTTCTCTTCTCTTTTCTCCCTTTGCCTCCCTCCTGTCTTGTTTTCAGGAAGATCAGTGATATACTTATTATATTTCATATTTTTTTGCTTTCCTTGAATAGCTTTTTATGTTCCTTGTTTCTATTCTAAAGTAGATGAAGAATGGATTGTTTTATTTTTCTGTAAAAAAATAGTTAAACTTTTATTCTACATGTTTGTTTTCTTTAGTGAAAGGGGATGAAAATGAAGCATTGTGTGCAAGACAGGTCACTGTTTGGCAACTAAATTGCCCATAACCCTTTCTGGGTCACAGTTTCAAGGAGGAGATGAATGCTTACAGTCCTAAGGGAACTGGAACACCGTGGAACAATAGTACTTGCTGTGCTAAAGGAGCAAGGGCAGTGAGAAGCAAAATGATTTGGGGCTGCAAGGAATCAGGGGCCATTTCTGGATTAAGACTATAGCATAGATAAGGAGATCAGTGACCACATCTATTCCCAGATCACACCACCATGGAAACATTTAAAATGTCTAACCTTTTTTGAAGTAGATCTGAAAAAAGTGCAAAATAGGCTAAAACTTGGAACAATCTCCCTCGCCTTCCAAATCCTCTTGCTCGTAATAGTGCCCAAATTCAATATATAGTTCAAAGTTAAGAAATAGACAGGAAAAAAATGAGCAAAGAGCAACTAAAAACACTTGACCATAAAAAATCAAGTATGATGAGAGGGAAAATGAAGACACAACACAGAAGAAGATAATAATATCAAAAGTACCACAAGGAAAATCTCAAAGAAAAATGCAAATTTGGACAAAAGCTCAAATAAAATTCTTAGAACAGCTTTAAAAAAAGAGTGAAAAATGTTTTTAAAAAGCAAATAAGATTGGTGGAGTGATGCAAGAAAATCATAAGAAAAAAATTATCAGTTTGGCAAAAAGAGACACTTAAGAAAATAACACATTAAAAAATAGAAGTGGTCAAAGGGGGCAAAAAGATATAAAGCTTTACTGAAGAGAAGAAATATTTACAAAGAAGATGCCAAATGGAAAAAGATACAACAGTTAACTAAAAAAAATAATAATTCCTTAAAACTTTGAATTGGTCAAGTAGTAGCTAATTACATCACAAGATATCAAGAAACAATAAAAGTAAAACAGAAAAAACAATAGAATGTGAACTATTTCATTGGAAAAATTAATTAGGCACAGAAAATAGATTGAAGAGAGATAATTTAGGAAGTATTGAACTACCCGAATCCCACGATCAAAAAAGGAGCCTACACATCATTTCAAGAAATTATTAATGAAAATTTCCAATATAACTTATAATGTAAGATAAATAAAAATGTAAAAGAATGAAACAATCACCATCTGAAAGAGATCACAAAATCAAAACTCTGAGGAATATTATGGCCAAATTCCAGAGCTCCCAGCTCAAAGAGAAAAGACTGCAAGCAGGTAAGAAGAGACTGGTCAAGTACCATAGAGCCACAGAGAGGATCAAACAATATTTAGGAGCTACCATGTTAAAAGACTTAAGATCTTGTATTATGATATTCTGGAAGGCAAACTAACTAAGACTGCAATCAGTTGTAATATACGTAGAAAAACTGAGTATAACCTTTTGAGGCAAGAAAAGGCTATTTAATGAAATAGAGAACTTTCAAGTGATGAAAAGAAAAGTGATAAACAGAAAAACTGACTTTCAAATACAGATTCTGGAGAAGTATAAAAAGATAAGCATTAAAGAGAAATCAGAAGGGCTTCAATAAGATATGAGAAGATGATACCTGCAATTGTTAAGAGTTGTATCATTGATAGATTTCTGGGATCCAAGATGGAGTAAGTAGTAAATTACTGTAATTCATATTCACTTCCAAACAACCATAAAGTAGCATTCCCAACAAATCCTGGAACAGCACAACCAAAAAGACAGGGCGAAACAATCCTTGAACCAAAAAACTCGAAAGATTGCAAGAAAGGTCTGTCTCACTCAGGTAGGGGAAGAATGAAGTCCAGGATGGGAATCATCCCAGCAAGCCAGCATTTTGCTGTCTAATGGCAGGAAACAAGTGGGAAATCCTGAGCCCCAGTGAAGTGGAGCAGGCAAAAGTCAATCCCAGGACAACCTCCTCCCTGCCCTCACACATGTGCCTTAGCAGGGGAACAGGAGAACATCCCCTCCCCTTTCAGCATAGCCTTGGGCAAACAGGCAACCTCCAGGGGCCAAATCACAATGTGCTTCAGTATCCTGCTAGATCTTGGCAGCCTACAGCAGCACCAGTCAATCCCACTCTACCCACTCAGTGCAGCACCAGACACAAGGATGCCCCATGGGGCTCAGGGCAACATCAATGGGGAGCCAGATAGTCAATTCCTGTAGCTCCTATTGCAAGAAACCTCAGAGAGTTCCCTTCCACACCAGGAACAGAGTTCAAGTTTAAAAGAAACAAAGAAGGTCAAAAAAGAGCAAAAAACAAAAAAAAATCTGATAAAAAGTTATAGTGACACAGATGATCAAGATACAAACTTGGAAGAGAATAAAAATATCAAAACATCTGTGGGCAAACCCCAAAGAAAAACAGAAAGTGATCTAAATCCCAGAAAGAACTCAGGAAAGAGTTCTAAGAGGAGTTTTAAAATAATAGGAGAGGTAGAAGAAAAAATGGGAAAAGAAATGTGAGTGATGCAGGAGAATTATGATAAAAGAGTCAACAATTTGGAAAAAGAAAACAATTGCTTAAAAATAAAATTGTCCAAAGGGAAAAGGAGATACAAAAATCCACTGAATAAAACAACATCCTAAAAAGTAAAATTGTCCAAATTGAAAAGGATGTACAAAAGCTGAAGAAAACAATTCCTTAAAAGTTATGGAATGCTAATGGAAGCTAATGACTCCATGAGACATCAAGAATCAATCAAAAAAATTCAAAAGAATAAATTGGAAATTGGAAATTGGAAATTGAGAGGATATTCAGTGATTGGGAACTGGCTGAATAAGCTGTGCTTTATGAATGTAATGGAATCCTATTGTGCAGTATAAAATGATGAATAGGCACATTTGAGAAAAACCTAGAAAGATGTATTTGAACTGATGAAAAGTGAAATTAGCAGCACCAGAAAAATGATGTACACTGTATCAGCAACACTGTGTGATGATCAACTATGAATGACTCAACTTGTCTCAGCAATACAATGATCCAAGACAAATACAAAGGACTTAGGAAAGATATTGTTATCCACAGCCAAGTAAAGAAATGATTCGCTATGAATGTAGATTGAAGCATCCTTTTATCACTTAATTTATTCTTCTTTGTATTTTTTCTTTTGATCTTTTTTCTTCTTCTACAACTATGACTAATATGGAAATACGTTTTACATGACACCTCATGTATCACCTATGTCAAATCACCTACCAGTTTAGGAAAGGGAAAGAAAGGAGAGAGAAAAATTTGGAACTCAAAGTCTTATAAAAATGAATGCACAAAAAATGTCTGGAGATGTAATAGCAAAAAATAAAATATTATTAAAATAATTGTATAACTATTAGGTCATGTAAAAAGAGTCTTCATAAAAAGAGGACATAGGTATTAATCAATTATCTTGGGAAGATCTAAAAAATAGCAAAGTACAAAAGAGGAACTGACTGGGAGAATGAGTAAGGGAGCAGAAGAATAGGACAAATCTCATATTTATATATACACCTCATATACCTCTTTTAAGAGGTGCACAAGGAATAGTTTCTACAATGGAGGAGGTGAGACTGATAGTGCTTGAATTGCTGCCACCTAAACTGGTTCAAAGATACAAGAATACATATGCACACTAAGCTGAGTATAGAAATCACACTTATCCAATAGTGAAGTAGCAGGGAAGAGGTAAAGAGAAAGGGAGGGGTGATAAGAGAGGACATATTAAGAGAAGTAGGTGTCAAAGGCAAAGCAGACTTTTGAGATGGGACAAGGTAAAAAAGAAGTACAACAGGTATGAATAAAAAATAGGAAAAAATTAGTCATTAAAACTGTGAATGTGAACGGGATGAAATCACCTATAAACAGATGCATATAGTAAGATGGGTTAGAAAGCAATTAAACAATATATTGTTTAGAAAAACATTTGAAACAGAAAGACACATATAAAGTTAAGACAAGAGGCTGCAGCTAAATCTATGATGTGCTAACTGAAGCAAAAAAGGCAAGATTAGCAATCACGATATCAGACAAAATTAGAGGAAAAGGAGACCCAGATAAAAGGGATAAACAGGAAAAATACACCTTGCTGAAAATGATCATAGACAATATCAACACTGGACATATACACAACAAATGGCATAGAATCCAAATTCTTAAAAGAAAATCTCAGCAAATTACAGGAGGAAATAGACAGTAAAAGTATACTAGTCAAGAACTTCAACTTTGAAATCTGAGACCTAGATAAATGTAATCACAAAATAAAAAAAAAGAAAGTATTTAAGAAGATGATTTTTTTTTTAAAGTTAGATATGACAGATCTCTGGAGAATACTGAATAAGAATCGAAAGGAGTATATAATTTTATCAGCCATACATGGTATATTCACAAGAAATTACCAGATATTGGGATATAAAAACCTCACAACCAAATACAGAAAAGCAAAAATATTAAATTCTTTTCAGATTGTAATGGAAAAACATTTACATTCAGTTAGGAATTCTGGAAGAATAGATTGAAAAAATAACTAGAAACTAAAGAGTCAAATTCAAAACATGTAGTTGGTCAAAGAATAAGTCTTGGAAATAATAAAATAAAAATTTCATTAATGAGAACTACAATGATGAGACAACAAACCAAAATTTAGGGAATGTGGGAAAAACAGAACTTATCAGAAAATTTAAGTCTCTAAATGTGCACATGAATAAAACTTAGAAAGAGCTGATCAATGAATTGGGCATGCAACTAAAAGAAGAATATCTACAAAAATAACGAGTAAAAAAATCTCCAATTAAACACCAAAATGAAAATCCTGAAAATCAAAGGAGATTTTAATAAAATTTAATGAAAAAAATATAACAAAACATTTAACTGATAAATAAAACTAGGACTTGGTTTTATTAAATAAAATAAAATAAAATAAGTTGTTTAACTTGTTTTTTTTTAAAGAAAGAGGAAAAGAAAATTATCATTCTTAAAAATGATAAGGATAGGCGGAGCCAAGATGGCGGAGTAGAAGGACGCATGTTTATGAGCTCCGAAACCAAAAGCCCATAGAATTAATGTAAAAAGAGTCCCCCATAACTTCTGGGTCAATACAAGGTGTGCAGAAACAGAGTGGAAGAGATTTCCGTTCCGGGGATCCCTGGAGACCCGTCCCCAGGGTCCAGAGCGCCCCGGAAAGTGGACCCCACCCCCAGCGCTGCCCTGGCCGCGGCCCCAGAGAAGCTGATCCGAGCAGGCTTCAGAGACGGAAGCTCCGGCAGCCGGGAAAGTCCCTCCGCCCACAGAAGCTACAGGACAGTGAGAGAGAAGGCCGGGCTGGAAGAGAGGGGAAGCAGGGCGTCTCCGTGACTCGGGCCCCCTCGGGAGGAAGCAGCGGTGGCAGGGACAGGGGCAGGAAGCGGCAGAGGCAGAGGTGTGGGCGGTGGCTGAGGCGGCAGTGGACCGGGACTAGGGAATCCCCCAGCAGCAGGCAAGATCTTCATTATGGAAGATTCCTGCATAAAACCTGACGGAGCTGAGCCTGGGAGACGGCCCTGCCCCCACCCCGCTCTGTTACTGAAGGCTTCTGCTTAAAGCCCCCAAGGGAGCTGGGCTTGGGAGGCGGGCCCCCCACCCCGCCCCCACCCGCTCCATTCCTGAAAGTCTCTGCATAAAGCCCCAGAGGGATCGGAGCCTGGGAGGCGGCCCTGCCTCCACCCCAGCACCTGAACTAAAGCTCACTGATTGACAGTCGGCAGGAGGAAAGCCCATTTAAATCTCAGAGGCCAAGCACTAGCTGGGAGGATCCAGGCGGGGGTGGAAAGGAATCTCAGAAGTCAAGTAACTGGCTGGGAAAATGCCTAGAAAAGGGAAGAAAAATAAGACTATAGAGAGTTTTTTCCAACAAATGCAAATGATCCCGACCTTCGGATCTGATGGCAAGGACGTATCCTTGCCATCAGGGAAAGATGTGAAGGGTGGGGCCTCAGTACCCCAGACACCCCAGGGGGGTGGCGGGTGGGCTCAGGCCCTGGAAGAGCTCAAAAAGGATTTTGAAAAGCAAGTTAGACAGGTGGAGGAAAAACTGGAAAGAGAAATGTCAGAGATGCAACAAAAGTATGAAAAACAGGTCAATACCTTGGTAAAGGAGACCCAAAAAAATGCTGAGGAAATTAACACCTTGAAAAATAGGCTCACCCAATTGGCAAAGGAGGTTCAAAAAGCCAATGAGGAGAAGAATGCTTTCAAAAGCAGAATGAGCCAAATGGAAAAAGAGGCTCAAAAGCTCACTGAATTTAATAGCTCTCTCAAAATTAGAATGGAACAGATGGAGTCTAATGACTTTATGAAAAACCAAGAAATCACCAAACAAAACCAAAAGAATGAAAAAATGGAAGAGAATGTGAAATATCTCATGGGAAAAACAACTGACCTGGAAAATAGATCCAGGAGAGACAATTTAAAAATTATGGGACTACCTGAAACTCATGATCAAAAAAAGAGCCTAGACATCATCTTCCATGAAATTATCAAGGAAAACTGCCCTGACATTCTAGAACCAGAGGGCAAAATAAGTATTGAAAGAATCCATCGATCACCACCTGAAAGAGATCCAAAAAGAGAAACTCCTAGGAACATTGTGGCCAAATTCCAGAACTCCCAGCTCAAGGAGAAAATCTTGCAAGCAGCTAGAAAGAAACAATTCCAGTACTGTGGAAATACAATCATGATAACTCAAGATCTAGCAGCTTCTACATTAAGGGATCGAAGGGCGTGGAATAGGATATTCTAGAAGTCAAAGGAACTAGGACTCAAACCAAGAATCACTTACCCAGCTAAACTGAGTATAATACTTCAAGGGAAAATATGGTCTTCCAATGAAACAGAGGACTTTCAATCATTCTTCATGAAAAAAACAGAGTTGAAAAGAAAATTTGACTTTCAAACACAAGAATGAGAAGAAGCATGAAAAAGGAAACAGCAAAGAGAAGTCTTAAGAGACTTACCAGAAGTGAACTGTTTACATTCATACAGGGAAAGACAATATTTCTAACTCTTAAAACTTTTCAGTATCTGGGTAGTTGGTGGGACCACACACACACATGTACACGCATGCACACACATACACACATGCACACACATACAGAGATAGAGAGCACAGATTGAACTGAATAGGATGGGACCATACCTTAAAAGAAACTAAGGTAAATGGTGAGAGAGAAATGTAGGGGGAGTAAAGAGAGGGAAAGGGAAGGGGGTAACTATATGTCATTTAAGAGGCAGGTAGGAGTTTTTCTTAGTGGAGGGAAAAAGAGGAGAGCTGAGAAAAAAAAAAAAAAAACAAGAAGTTTACCCTCATCACATTTGACTAAACGAAGGAGTGAAATGCACACTCATTTTGGTATGAAAACCTATCTTACAGTATAAGAAAGTGGGGGAGAAAGAGATATTGCAAGGGGGGGGAGGATGGAAGGGAGGGCAAAGGAGGAGGGAGCAATTTGAAGTCAACACTTGGGGAGGGACAGGATCAAAAGACAGAAGAGAAACAAGGAGGGGCAGGTTAGGAGGGATGGTAATCCAGTTAGTCTTACACAACACGACTATCAGGGAGGTCATTTGCAAAACTACACAGATATGGCCTATATTGAATTTCCTGCCATCCCAAAGGGAATGGGTGGGGAGGGAGGGATAGGGAGAATTTGGAGCTCAAAGTTTTAGGAACAACTGTTTAGTATTGTTGTTGCAACTAGGAAAGAAGACATACAGTTAAGGAGGAATAGAAAGTCATCTGGCCCTACAGGAGAAAAGAGAAGATGGAGACAAGAGAAGGGAGGGATGACAGAAGAGAGGGCAGATTGGAGATAGGGAAAATTAGATTGCTTGGGGTATTGGAGTGGGGGGAGGGGATAAAAGGGGAGAAAATTTGGAACCCAAAAATTTGTGAAAATGAATGTAAAAAATTAAATAAATAAATAAATGAAATTATAAAAAAAAAATGATAAGGATGAATGCACCACCACTAAAGATGAAATTAAAGCAATTATTAGGACTTATTTGGCCCACTATGTACCAGTATATTTGGCAATCTAAGTAAAATGATAAATACTTATGAATATATAAATTGCCCAGGCTAACTGACAGGGAAATAGAATACTCAAATAACTCTATTTAGAAAAAGAAATTGAACAATCCATAAATGAGCTTCCTAACAAAACATCCCCAGGACCAGATTGATTTATAAATGAAATTTAACAACCATTTAAGGAACAATTAATTCTACTATTATATAAACATTTTGAAAAAACAGGAAAAGAATTATACTAAGTTCTTTCTATGATAAATATGGTTTTGATACATAAACCATGGAAAGCAAAACAGAAAAAAAAACTATAGACCAAATTTCTTCATGAATATTAATTCTAAATATCACTT
Organism: Bettongia penicillata ogilbyi; assembly: GCA_023548195.1. Classification (NCBI taxonomy): domain Eukaryota; kingdom Metazoa; phylum Chordata; class Mammalia; order Diprotodontia; family Potoroidae; genus Bettongia; species Bettongia penicillata. The sequence continues at coordinate 313,599 of JAJHZJ010000268.1, read as the reverse complement.
AAATAAAATATAAGGATGTTACAGCCATATATCATAAAGATCAGACATTATGCTATTAATAGAGGACTGGATCAGTGTTAGGAAAAGGATAAACAAAATTTACCCTATCAATAACAAAATAAGCTATAGTGATTATAGCACTAGATGCAAAAAAAAAAAAGTTTGTGCCAAAATACAATACCCATTCCTAGTTTTAAAAAATACTAGAAAACATAGGAAAAATGAGGCCTTTATAAAAATGATGACTAGTATCTATCTAAAACAAAGAACAATGATTATTTGCAAAGGGAATAAACTTGGAGCTTTACAAGACATCAGTGGTGAGTCAAGGAGCCTGTTATCACATTTATTATTCGATATTGTATCAGTAATATAAGCTAAAACAAGAAAAAAGAAATTGAAGGATATTACCACACTCTATAGAGCATATAGTAGCATACTTTGAAAACTCTAGAAAATCAACTAAAAACTAGTTGAAACAATTGACAATTCTAGAAAAGTTAGAAGATAAAATAGACCCATATAAAAATCATCATTTCTATAACATACAAAAAAAAGAATAGTAGGAAGAGAAATCAAGAGAAATTCCATTTAAAATAAATGCAAATAAAATAAAATCTACCTAGCACAACAAACCCAAGAACTTGATGAATAGAATTACAAAACACCTTTTCATAAAAAAAAGGCAAATCTAAACAACTGAAAAATGTTAATCGTCATGGAAAGGCCAAGTTGATATAATAAAAATTAAAATTATATCTAAGTTAATTTTATTCAGTGTGATATGAACCACAATACCAAAGAATTATTATATAAAGCTAAAAAATTCATCTAATAAAGCAAAAGTTCAAGCATAGCAAGGGGAATCAGTCTTTTAAAATGCGAAGAAAAGCTGCCTAGTAGCATTAGATTTCAAACTATATTATAAAGTAACAAGCATCAAATCAATGTGGTACTGGTTAAAAAATACAGTACAAATTTGTGGAATAGATTAGGTAACAATATATACAAAAGTGAGTTTGATAAACCCAAATATTCAAACTTTGAGGGGAAGAACTCATTTTTTGACAAAATTTGCTGGGGAAACATTTGGACTGCTCTCTTCTGAACTGGTTCAAAGAGGGAAGAATAAATATATAGACTCACTCTACAGAAATCAATCTAAAAAAGCAGGAAATTAAAAGGGGAAGAGGTAAAGAAAAAGATAAAACTGAAAAGAGATTGCCTGTCAAGACTTATGGATAAGAAAAGAGATTACGACAAAAGCAAAGGAAGAATAATAGGAAATAAATTGGATAATTTTGATTACATGAAATATAAAAGTTTTTACACAAACCAAATTGCAGCCAAAATTAGAAGGAAAACAGGAAACTAGGAGAAAAGAAATTTACAGCAAATTTCTCTTCTAAAAACCTCATTTCTCCAATGTATAGGGAAAGAGGCCAAATCTATAAAAATAAGAGTCATTCCCTATTGATAAGTGGTCAAAGAATATGAACAATAAGTTTTTAAAAATATATTTTTATTTCTTTCATTATTTTCCATTTACATGTAAAAATATACAATTTAAAAAAAAATTGAGTTCCAAATTTTCTCCCTTCCTCTCATGTCTTATTTCCTCCTTGAGAAGGCAAGTAATTTAATACCAATTATGCATGTGAAATCATGCAAAACGTTATTTTCATATTAGTCAGGTTCCAAAAGAAAATGCAGACAAAAAGTTTTTAAAAAGTAAGCAAATTATTTATATATTTAGGATTCATCAGTTTGGTTTGTAAGTGGATAACATTTTTCATCGCAGGCTCTTTGGGACCGTCTTGGATCCCTGTCTTGATCAGTGTGGCTAACTTGAAAGTTTATTGCCATTACTGAGTACAATAGTCTCCTTATTCTGCTTACTTTACTTTGGATCAGTTCACATATGTCTTTCTACATTTTTCTAAAACCATCCTGTTCATCATTTCTTATATCAAAATAGCATTACATCACACCAAATTACTACAAATTATTCAGCCATTTTCTAAATCTTGGGAATTCCTTTGATTCCCAGTTCTTTGGCCCCACAAAATTACTGTATTTTTCAGAAGAAAAAAGAGATCAATAGTTAGAAGGACAACAATATCTAAATTCCTATTGCTTTAAGAATGCAAATCAAAATATCTTGGAGTTGCCATCTCATAGCTATCAGATCTGCTAATATGATTCCCAACTGACAAATATTGGAGGTCATGGGGAAAATTAGGGACACTAATGACCTATTGGTGGAGTGGTGAACTGATTCAAACATTCTGGAGAACAATTTGGAACTGTGCCCAAATGTAATTTTAATTATGTTAATGAGAGTTAAAGATCTTCCCTGCCTATTAATGGGTCTGCCCATTAAGAGAAGTTTGATTAGGGGAGATTTTTTTGTAGGAAGACACACACTTTTTGCTAATTTGTAATGAAACGTAGTAACAGCAAGGACCTCATCATACACAGAATGGTCTGTTGTACAGGTTCTTAGATCTGCATTTCTAAAAAGAAAGCAACTTTTCAGAGGTCAACAATCTACTTTAATCAAGTATACACACACACACACATATATATAATTCATTTAGTTTAGGGGAAAAAGCACCCTGAAATTCAGAGAAAATACAGAGAAATGAAGACCAACAGACAGGGCTTCCAACTGTCTGACCATAAATAATACATATATCACAGATCAACAGACAGATCCAACTGTCTGACCATACATACATACACAGTTACCAGAGAAAGAAGCACCAACATCTGCATTTTCAAGGCTGGTGGGGAGGGTTCCTTAGTGTCTACACAGAGTCCCATCTGGCCAAACACTTACAATGAGTAAGCCCCAAAGTAAAACCTCATACTGGAGCATTTATACACTTTTCAGAGCTGGAGGGCAGGACCCTCTGGCCCAGTGCCTCAATAGAAATTAACAAAATGTACTAAGGCCTATTAATTGGTCAGGGAAGCTCTTCTACTCTTCCCCCACCCACCATTAACCTTAAATTACCATTAGAGGCACTGAGTCTCAAGAGCTGTGATGCCCTCTGACTCTGAAAAATGTATATATAATATGAAGTATCTTACTGTTTTGGACCTTCCTCATTAGAAGTGTTTGTTCTGTCAAATGAGACTCTGGGTAGACACTAAGGAGCCCCCTGACTTTGAAAATGCAGATGTTGGTGCTTCTTTCTCTGGTCACTATGTATGGTATGTAATGGTCAGACAACTGGATCTATCTATTGATGTGGGATGTATGTATAGTATACAGTCAGACAGTTGGAAGCCCTGTCTATTGGCCTTTATTTCTCTGCTTCTATTTTCTCTGAAATTTAGGGTGCTGTCATTGAACTAAATGAATAATATTTGGTGTTCTACTGAAGTAGATTGTTGACCCCTCAAAAGTTTCTTTCCTTTTAGAAAAGCAGGTCTAAGAACCTATATGGCAGGTCCTCCTGTGTATGCTGGTAGTGGGTGAACATAAAGAATACACCAACACTCTTTCCTTTATTTGCAGTTATACTAGACTACAGAGTCAATGCAATGCTTTTAATATAGTTTAACTAGATTGTAGCCAATATATGGTTACAAAAAAATCCTACTCTTCACATCTTATGTAAAAATCAGACATGAACAATACAGAAAAATATTTTTAGCATTAGAAAATTTAGCATTTTCATATCTAGAATATAGTTAGACTAAAAGAGTATTCATAAATGATTCAACCTGGGAGGTTAACATTTCTAATTAAATGGTCTCAGGATCTATCCTTGGCCTAGTACTATTTATAATTTTACTGGAAACCTGGATAACATGCTTATATAATTTGCAAACAACACAAATCTAGGAGGAATAGCTAACAAACTGGTTGGCAATCAGGATAAAAAAAATAAATAAGGTTTAAATACTGGACCAAAATGAATACAGTAAAACCTAATGGAAATAATTATAAAGTTTTCTATTTCAAAAATACAAGGCAGTGAGAGCTGGCTTAGACCACAGTGTGCCTGAAAAAGTGAACTATAAACTCAGCAAGAGAACCAGTAAGAGTATAAAAGCTCAGCCTTGAAATTCAAGCTCTGCCTCAGACATATCCTGGCTGTATGAACAAGAGCAAGTCACTTAACTTCTCTGTGCCTCAGGCAATTCTTTATGTCTGTAAATTTTAGATGTATTGTTGAAATGAATCATTTTCCATGTTGGGAATGGAGAGAGTTTCCATGTTGGGAATCTCCCACACAGATGAAAATAATGGATAAATAGATAACTGAATGAATGAATGAAAGAGTAAGTAATTAAGATCCCACTATTGAATAATATTGACTTTTTTTTTGTTTTTGATCTGTGATTTCATATATAAATAGAAAACCCGGATGAAGATACTCCTTCATGTAATGAAGTAGTTTAATCATCTGCCTAGAATCAAATAGCCAATAGGTGTCAAAGGTAAAATTTAAATCCAGGTTATTATGACACTGCCTCTCAATAGTGTCATGTTAGACACTTAGAGCTAATGCCATCTTACATGGCATTAAGAGAGGCATAATATCCAGGACTAGAGAAGTGACAGTCTTACCTTACTTTTCCCTGTTCAGATCATATTTGTATACTATGCTTGGTTATGAGTGACACTTAAGGGATGATATTGATTATCTGGAGGACATCACGAGAAGGATAGTGAATACCTCAAAATCAAGTAATTTGGGAGGACATCACGAGAAGGATAGTGAATACCTCAAAATCAAGTAATTTGAGAATAAAGTGAAGAAACTGTCCCATGGTGAAGAGAATTAGTGGGAACAAGATGTAATTCAAGTATTCAAGTATTTGGAAGAATTACATATGGATGTGAGATTGGACTTGTATTGCTTTGGGCAAGAGGGGACTAGGAATAATGGGTAAAATTATGAAAAAATAATTTCTGGTCTGATGTAAAGAGGGAAATTGTTTAAAAAAATTTCTTACTGTGTTAGAAGTATCAAAAAGTGGAATGGACTGCCTTGATAGGTAATGAGTTCCTCCTCATTAGTTGCCCTCAATCAAAGTGAGATATGTTGTTCATATAGTTCTTGTTTATGTACTTGGACTCAGCACCCTTTAAGGTAACTTTTAATTTTGTGATTCTGGTAATCTTATAAACTCAGAAGTGGAAGGGATCTCACAGGTCATCTAGTTTAATGTGTATCTGAACAATAGATCATCTTTAATAGAGAGAATATACATCTTACTGTACTTTTGAATAGGTTCAAAGCACCATTTCAAACTGTACTGACTTTAGTAGGTCACACACACACAGATATGCACACACGCTCACATGCACACGCACACACACCCTTAAGAAATAGGGAAGGTAGTATACTATATTTAGGGAGAGATAATCATGTCTGTCTTCCAAAAATAGAAAACATATAGTTTGCTTCCATAGATACATATAGAAGATGGTAAAGTACATATACATAATACATTCTCTGTATTCTGGAAGATATGTATTCCATCCTATATATACATCCTATAAAGTACACACATGTATGCATATACATAAAAGGTAATTTTGGGATGCAGAACCTTAGTTCAGGTTAAGATACCAAAAAATACTCATCTATAGCTCTTTATTATAAGTTCAAATAGCATAAGCCTCATCATTCTCACTGGGATAACTGATGAGGAACAAGGTTTCTCAAGATTTTCACATACACATACACATACACACACACAGCACCTCTTGAAAAGCTGATGGTTGGTGAGGCATCATTTTCATAGATTTGTCCTAAAATTAGTTCATTAAGCTGATGCATTATTCACATGCTGACTCACTCACTAAAGTCCAAAAGCAATAACACAAATTACCCTTGAGAAAATATTTATTTTCAGAACATGAGGTCTGTAATCTTAACTCTGGTTTCATCAAGTTAGATGTTCTCTCATTTTATAGCTCTACAAAAAGGGTTCTCAGCTGGAGGCCATCTCCAAAGAATATTAGCAACCAATTTCAGGAATCTGCCATTTGATTTCATCTAGCCAGTGAATCTTGTTGAAAATACTTTTCTGGTAGGTTCTTCTCTCAGGGCTCATCAAATATTGCTGGTAGAAACTTTGTTCCCTTTAAATATTTCCTTTCTTCAGGTAACTGGGAATACCATATAAGTTGTAATGATAACTAGGATAATGAATGCACACTGTAGTCAGCTATTACCACTAGTAATTGGTGCACCTTTCATCTCCTGTCAAGCAGAGTAGTTGGGATTAGAACCAAAAGGCAGCTATCATCTCTCTCATTTCCTGATTCAGACAAAAGGCAAAAAAAAGTGCCTATCTGTGCTGAGAGGTGTCTGATCAAAGCCACAGAACCTGTCAGAAGCCAGCTCAGCTCAGTGGCCTGATTGCTCCTGAATACAGCACTGCCTTTGATCTGGGTGAAGACTAACCAGGGGGTTTTATTTATGTTTAAAAAAAAAACATAATCAGGGTTGTAACAGAGCAAAAGAAAAAGTGCCATTTTCTATTTGCCAACCAACTTTGCAACTTGATAAAGCAGAGGAAGATGGAATCATTTCTGGGCAAACTCAAAAATCTCTTAATAAATATCCTGTACCACACTCTTTGAACCCTCCCTCCCTGAATTTCCCCTTGTGCCTTGTAATGAGAGCAAGAGTAATAAATGTTTCACTGACATGAATAGGAACTATTTTCACCTCTCTGGAGAGAGGAAAGATTTCTGTAAAAATACAAAGGAATTCTACACACAAAATCAATTAATTCACAGTTTCAAGCACTTAAAAAAGCACATATAATCCACTTACTTTCCTAAGTGCTGAGTATAAAAAAGCAAAGCCATCAGCTCTCCTTAAGTATCTCACATTCTAATTGAGGTGGAGGGTCAGTATATATAAAGCATATAGAGAAGAAGGAAAGTAATCTTTGAGGTTATGGCACTAGCGTCTGAAAGGGAACAAGAAAGGCTTCCTTTGGAAGGGGACATTTGAAGTGAAGAAAGCCAAGGGTCCGAAAAGAATGAGTTGAGGAAGGTGAACATGCCAGTCATGGGTACAAACATTTCAGACACTAAGAGAGAGGAGATGGATTCATGAAGGAATAGTAAGTAGGTCAGCAGCTGGATTATAAAGAAATGTGAGTCATGCAACTAGATTATACTAAATATCCTTGTAGCTGACTTGGCTCTGGAGTGGTAGGCTTACGATAATGGCATGATACGTTAATATCCAGTGTTGGACCTCTATGCATTCTACTTCACTAATGGGCCCAGAAATAGTTTTTAAAATTAATGAGCAAAATGACATCAATACCAAAATTTCAATGAACTGCTCCAGGAAATTATTATGACTGATTGTGGAGTAAACCTTTTGGTGACATAATTGTATAGTCAACTAAAGCATGGAAAAACTACACAGTGCACTTTAAAATAAAGAAAACATTGGAGAATTATATACCTACATATACAAAATATAATATACATACACATATATAAATATATATACTATATGCTTATACGTACTTTTCACTCAGTATCTAGTTAATGCAACAGATTTTCTCAAACATATTTTTCAAGGTTATAGGGAAAAGATCTTTGTGAATTTTCCAACTCAATTCATTGCTTTCCCCACAACCACCATCTCCCTTCTCTTCTCCCTCCCTGCCAAGTATCCAGCTCAACTGTTCTGAGATTTTTGTTTAGTGAAGATGGAAAGCAAAATAGAGGTGAGGGGGAGAGAAAGAGTGAGACAGAGAGATAGAAACAGAGACAGAGAAAGACAAAGAGAATACATTTCGGCAGTTAAGTCTAGGGGGTCTGTGCCTATTTGTCCTTCCCCAATTAATATATAATTAATACTTTATAGTAAATACATGCTGAAAATGAAATGGTAATAGACTCCTGTTTACTTGGAAGAAAAAACTCTTTACAAAAGTATAAATTGTAAATAAAAAAGATATAAGGGTAAACAATGCCAATGAACTAAAATGAGTCATGATGAGGCAGAGGAGAGAGAAGATGTATAGAGAAGATAAATTGACTAGATCTTAGTGACAATAATAAAGAAATAACAAAATTCTGTCCAGGGAGATCATTCCTTAATAGTGGGTAAAGGAGTCAAACAAAGCTCTAACTCCATATGACTATCTTCACTTGAGATCAATATAACTTCCTTTGTGATTGGTTTACCTCTAGCACACACTCACCCTAATGCAGATCTCTTATCCCAATGCTTTCCACCACCCAGTTGAGGAAAAAATACCTACAATTTATTCACTCAAAAGAACTCAAAACCATGGTGAATATTGTAGGTGACTAAAGGAGCTTTCTAATTGTGAATTACATGTAAAGTCATTATTATATTGGAGAGATCTTATATGTAGGATTTATGGGAGTACATAGATAAGAACCATGCAGAATGAACAGGAAGGGATGCAACCTGTACTAAGGAGTACCACCATCACAGAAATTATGGATTCACTTAAAATTTGAAATATAGTAACAGGGAATTTCTATGTATGCTGTTTTTAAATCACTTCATTTCAATATTCTTTGCATTATGTGTACTTTTTCATCAATTTCAATAATTAATCTGAATATGAATAAATATATATTGAAATATATGCATGACAAATATATATTAAATGCTTATACATAGAATAATGTAATGTATATTATAACAATATTTCGGCCACATATATTGTTTATAATAATATTATATAAGATTTAAAGAAATATAATATCAGCAGGAGAATATGTATTAAAAGATGGATCTTTGTGGTCTAGAGTAGCTGGCATCTTTGAAAGCTCTGTACAAATTCCTAGCGATAATTAAGCTTTCTTTTATACTTTTATTCGGTTTGGGATCCAATTTGTCTATCTGCAAATGTTTATCTGAAGTACTGTGTTAATTACCTAAGTCAATAGACTGGCCACTAAACCAAAAACTACAGTCTATTCAATAGACAGTATTCATTCATTTAGTTTTCCCTCTATGGATTCATAGGTAATGTCTTTTATGTAAAAATGAACTTTATCAATGGAATCATGCAGCATTCTGGTCCTGATGCAATCAGTATAATACAATATAGTCCAAGAAACTGGACCATCTGATGGACTTCCCTATTTATAGTTATGTGCTGCAGTTAATAGGGACCTTGAATAGGAATACCTGGATAGAGATCCTTAGATCTGAATTCAAATCTAAGCTCAGATACTTTATAATTTTATGACCCTGGACAAGTTATTTAAATTCTATCTGTGTTAATTTTCTTATTTGTAAAATTACAGTAATAGTAGTAACTCCTTCCCAGGGTTGTTGTGAGGATCAAATGAAATAAAATATGTAAAGTATTTTGCAAAGCTTAAAGTACTATATAACTGCTTGCTAAGATGATATATATATATATATATATAAAACTGCTTGCTAAGATGATGATGATGATGAACTTAGGTATGATATCCTCTTTATAAATGTGAACAGTTTTTGGTAAACATACATTTCCCTTTCTGATTCTTGGCATTACATTTGTAATCACTGCATTGTGATAAAGTGCCATGTTGGTTGCACTAGTTTTTAATATATACATGAGAGACTTCTTGTTGGAAGAGGGTATTTAAGGTTAGGTTAGGTTCTGCTGAGCCAAGTACATTATTATGATGCACAAAAAATCAATGTAGCTGAATTTTTGTATTCTCTTCACCTTTCTGTAAATTGAGTGACTAAAAAGTTGTGGTCTTCTCTGCTTAATGATTTGTAAAAGTCATTCTATTATCCTCTTATATTTTCATCAAGGACATATTTGATATATGTACAGATCATTTTCATAAAAGTTTTATAAAGAAAAAAGCTATCATGTGATGGTTAAAGGCATATAGTATTTGTAAGGTGTTTTGCAAAATCTAAAGTACTACATAAAATAGGTATTATCATCAATCATCAAATGATTTTCTTTTGATTGTTTTTGAGAGAAGTTTTTTTTCCTGTTTATCATTTTTTTTTCACAGTAACAAACATTTCCTTGGAATAGGTCTGCTGTTTCCTGGTGGGACCTTGGGCAAGTCAATTAACCACACTAGGTCTAATTTCTGTCTTCTAAAAAAAATGGATAAGCTTTAAGTTTCCTTCAAGCTTTCAATTTATGATCTTAAGACCTTTCGAGCTCTACATCTGTGATTCTATGATGTTAGAGGTTGAAACTCTTAAAATTACATGCGGTATTATCAAGTCTTTGTCTTTTCTTCAAATTTAGAGAAGACAGAAATTTTCTCTATTGTTGGTCTGATTTAATAGAAAGTTATTTTGAAATGATATTTTCATCATTAAGCAGCCACTATCTGTAAAGATATTGTATTGTTTTGGCATTTGAGTGGTGGACAGTAAAATGGGTATATCAACAACCTTGTTCTTGAAGAAAGCATTCTAGGTATATAAGTGTGAGCCTTCTGATTTTCCTATAGACCTTGGCCATTTTCATTTCTTATATTTGAGTTATATTTTCCAACATCTTTCGCAAGGTCCACCTTCACATGTAAGTCAACAAATATCACACATTACTTTCAAGGAAATCATTTAGAGACATACTCTCCTGTTCCCCAAGAAATAGTTCCAGTGGGGACAACACAGGAAGAAATCAAAGCCAACAGAACATTCATGGAGTACAGTTTCATGTTTACCGAGAACATAAGAGAACATTCAATTTCATGCACAATCACTTAACTCTTTATTGCACTAACAGCTGATTTCTGAAGGGGTCTTTGACCTCCTTCTCCTTCCCCAACTCACCCAGCACAGTTGGAGTCACCATACTATACAAGACAAAGCAACAACGAAAATAATAAAAGTTAAGCAGCTGGAGAAGGAAACTTTCAGTTTGTATTTTTTTCTTTAAAACAATCACTCTCTTCCTTTGGAAGGCACTCAGCTAAGAAGGGAACAGGGGCTGGTATTTAGAGGATTGTGTAGAGTTCTTCACAACCTTTCTCTACTTTTTCATCATCCAAAGCTCTGTGTGTGTCAATTATTATCATGATGGTGTTTTCCAGACTGTAAGATAAATTGTGTCTAATGTATCCAGTGAAACCAACTCCATCTTTTCCAAAGAGTACCAATATTATTCTACTATACAAATATATCACAGTTTATTTGACTAATCCCAAATAATTGAATGCATGTCTTCTTTTAAGTCCTGCTCCAAATATTTCTTGTAAGATAACATTCCCTAGAATCTTGAGGACATCTTCCATCTTTTAACATTTTAAGATATAAATTTTAAGAATATCCTCTGGATTAGTGTCCAGAAAGTATTTAAAGACTTTTATCCAAACAAAATACAATAAATTAGAAAAATCCATTTCTAGAGCTCAAGGTTTAGAATCAACCTTTAAAATCAATTTTTCAGGAATTTAAAACTCATCATCTTCAAGGCAGAGAATACAAAGATGAAAAATTTGATTCTGATAGATTTCATACTGTTGGAATGTTTTCTATGACCAAATGTTTTCATCTTTCCCCCTCCTTCAGCTCTAAAAAGCTGTTGAATGCTATATAAAAGTAAAATAGTATTTTTTTAAAAATTTTGGAATGCAAAGGGAAAGACAATATGAACTAAAACATATGCTTGCTCTTCCAAACATTCCATAAAAGCAAATTGTTTTGATCTCATGAGGTCAGGGTGTTGAAATAAGGTTATCTTATGGTAGTGATTTTTAAAAATTATTTATTTTACTATTCATTATTGCACTAATAATGTAGTTCTTTTTACAAAGAAAGATTTAATCCTGGAGTCAAAGATCTAGTATTAAAATCTCTGTTCTTTTCCTTGCTATTTAATCTTGGGTAACTTCAGACAGGTTTCTACTCCCTCTTCCCTCTTCATAGGTGGTCTTTATTTTCTTCTTCTGTAAAGTGTGGATATTGTCATTATTATTGTTATCTTATACATATTCCTTTATTCACAAGATTATGGTAAGATTCAAATACAATATTATTTTTTAGAGTTTTTCACAAACTTTAAAGCTCTCCCTAAATGTCTTTCTTTTTTTTACTGGAGCCTTTTTGGGGTTGAAGAAAATTAGATCGAGCTTGAGGTCAGGCTGGTTTTGACTTATAGCTCAGACTTTTATTATATGTATGACCTTTATTTTCTTCATCTGTAAAATGGGGGTATTAATAACAATTATCTCCCAGAGTTGTTGTGGGGCTCAAATCAGAAAACTATCCAAATATGATCTGTGATTAGTAATGTTGTTTTATTTCAGAGACTTTTTAGTTCATCTTGAGTGACTGCCTTCTGCATTCTAGCAAGTGACTATATCTGTAGATGAAAAGAGTAAAAGATGAAGTAATCAATTCATCAATTAAATCATTTACTAAGTATTTTCTATGTTCCAGGCACTGTGTTAGGTGGTAGAGATTAAAAGAAAAGACAAAATAGTTGCTGCCCATAAGGATCATGCCTTATAATAGGAGAGAAAATATGTAAAAACATAGGTATACATACAGCCCATGTCAGGGTAATTACAATAATAATAGCAAGCATTTATATAGTGCCTGCCATGTCCCAAGTACTATATTAAGTACTTTACAACAAAATCTATAAAGCTGATAAAAAGTAACTTTGAGTGGGGAAAAGTACTGGGGAAAAATTTAAAAGTCCTTATGCAAAAGTATATAATTACTTTTAGTCTTTTAGGAAACTACAGATTCTCAAAGACAAATATATGGCATGGGGTCACCAGAGCAGTAGGACAGAGATGGAAGATTGGCATATCATGTATGAATAACAGCTTCTCTGGCTGGATCATCAAATATATGGAAGAAGTGATGTATAAAAAGACTGTAAAGGTAATTCATCCAAGGACATTCATGTTATAAGTAGCAAAGCCAACTCAATATATTGCCTCTCAAGTTTCATCAGAGCAAAATATTTTATATTGAAATATAGTTATGATTTCTTCAACATAGACACACACACAAACACAGATCACTGCTATTCTACATTTCAGTAGAGTAGTTTGGCCTTAATGATACAGAGCATTTCTTCAATTTGCTCCTTCTTTCAATCCTTGTAGACATAGCTTCAGAGATGTCAGTGAAAGGAACTGTCTTTCTTCCCCTCCCTTGAGAAGATTTCACTCATTTTTCTCAATATGCTGTCAAAACGTCAAGGCAGCTGCTATTAAAGTGTCAAGTAAAATCATCCTTACTTTCTTTCTATTTACTCTTACTGAAAACCAGAGGAGATGCAACATTAAACAATGATGATGAGACCCTGACAGAAACACAAACAATGGCATTTAGAGGTGAGGTAACTGACTAATCTTTTGCTGGACCATTCATAGAAGATCATTCAGAGGCATACAGAACAATTTCCTTCACTAGCCAGAAATCCATTCATGCAGTAAATACATAGGTAAGATGAAATAGAATGGGAAAAATATATATACTTATTCTCAGGGCTAGCAGGTCCTTGTGACAGTCAAGAATGAAGATTCATTTTCCATTTTTTTCCAGGCATTTAAAAATGCAAGGGATTATTGTGAAACATAGTTCACCTAAACCTCTCTTCCACTATTCCTACCTGAAAAATGAAAGAAGATATTTATAATCTTGAAGATTTCTGAATATAGATGCTTTTTTAAAGGGTTTTGAGATTCTTAAAGAAGTGCCATGTCATTGGGGAATAATCAATATTATGAATAATTAAGTTTATGTCTGTAATAGAAGTTACATGATTTATTTATAAAAAAGTATTTCTGAATTTTTTTGGCTGTGTGTACACATGGATAAAAGATTGATACTTCAATGGATATGTGATTTTGTCAATGTAAATATTCCCTTCACTGATAAAAAAGCTCAACCTATCCATAACCATCCTTTGCAAGACTTGTCCAAATTTTTCTCCTGTAAATCTGAAAGTTTCACTGGGAGGGAAACTCAAAAGTCAATCAGTAAATAATTGAGCTTTTATGAAGCACATATTTTGGGCCAGATACTGCACTAAGTGCTGGGGTGCAGAGAAAGGCAAATATAGTCTTTGCCCTAGAGGACCTCACATTCATGTCTGGAGAATTCCTCTTTCAACCCACATGGGAAAGAGTTTTCCAACTTTTATTGGAAGACTTTCTTCGATAAGAAAACCATTGCCTTTAGAGGCAACTTCTTACACTTTTGGGGTGATAAAATTTTCAAGAGAATTTTCCTTACACCAAATGAAAATCTGATACTTTGTGATTTTTACATATGTTCTTCTCCATTCTGTGGCCAAATATGATGAGACCATTCCTTTTTTTCACGTTAGCTTTTGAGATGTTTCAACACATCTATCAAGCATCCCTCTGACTCTCTTTTTTCTCTAGGTTAAAAAATATATTCAAGAATTTGAGGATATTCATATAGATGCTCTCTAGGTAATCAATATTCCATTATATGAGTCCACCCATGACCACATCAATATGGGTATTGCCTCCGGTGATACAGTTCAATACTTATCAATTCCATACCATTTTATATATATATATATATATATATATATATATATATATATATATATATATTATATATATATATATATATCATATCTAAATCCTTCCATTAGTTTTCCAAAGGGATTCTACCTAAGGAACTCATTGCATACTTTTTAATTTCCCTGATTTTCCAGGGATAGCAATAGAATATACACATCCATTGATTGAACCTTGCTGTGACTGGGTGGGGAGTCAATCTTTTAAATCAGACATTTCTTTGATGCTGTTCTTGATACTACTTCTTTTTCATCACTCATTATTTATAATTTATCTCATCCTGTTCATAAACACCATGGACTTCTCCTTCATCCTTTGGGTGATCCTGAACTCCAGTTCTTTGGAGAATATATTATTCTATGGATCATAGCCAGATAGCAACGCTGAAAAATATTTACATAAAAGAAAATTCACCTTCGTTTCTGAAAAAAGTTTAGAGGTCAACAAAAAGTCCTTTCCATATTTCAAAGAAGATCTAGCTTGCCTTCTTCTTTCTATGCCCTTCTAAGCCTTGTTCATTGTTTATTTGCTGTGTGTGCATACATATACATGTATGTGCTTATATATTTATGTATGTGTGTAGATACACATTCATACATTTATATTTCTATGTATGCATATGTGTGTATATGCATAGGCATATAAATAAAGTGTTATTAAATGTTTAGTAACAGGTTTTCAAAAAATGTATGTACAACATATTTTTTAAGTTTAATTTTCATTATTAACAATTTCAACATAACTTCCTTAATTCCATAAAATCAACAAAAGTATAAGTCAATTAACCCCAATTTGTAGTATTTGCTGATTTCCAAAGTATAAGTGCTCACACTGAAAATTCACAAATTGGTTCTTATAATCTAGTTCAGTCTGACTCCTGTATACCTCCGGCGTAAACTCCATAGTTTCTCCAATCAATTCACTGAAGTGAATAGTATAATATGGGCTATAGGTATTATTCATCCACTTTTTTTCTTTATGGATAATTAGACCAAACATATAAGCAATCCTAGATGTCATCAAGTAGGGTCTGGGGGAGAGGTGGAGCCAAGATGGCAGAATAAAAGTAGAGACTTTCCTGAGCTCTCCCAAAAAATCCTCCAAATACCTGGAAAAATGGTTCTAAATAAATTCTAGAGCTACAGAACTCAGAAAATGACAGAGTGAAACAAATCTCTAGCCCAAAACAACCTGTAAAGTTAACAAGAAGGGTTTTCACACTAGGCAGGGAGTGGAGCACTGTACAAACAGGGTCACACCAGCACAGATGAGCCAAAGCAGGCCTCAGGAGACTGAATCATTGGTAGTTGTGGCAATTTCCAGAAGTCTCAACCCACAAACACCAAAAAGATCAGTTTCAAAATTCTGTGAGACCTGTGTGAAAGAGGACCACATAGTCCAATCAGGTTCTTCCATAGCCACAGGGTGGTAGTGGTGGTAGTGATAGCACCTGGTGGCCATGGCAACAGCAGAAGCAACAGCAGAGGCTGCTTCCAGATCTCTGGGCCTACAGATGATAGGGGATCAAGAAGATGATACAAAATACCTGAAGCCTGAGACAGGATATCCACTCCAACCTCCAAACCCACTGCAAGCAGAATCCTACCTTGACAAAGAATTAAAAGTCAATTGTTTGACTGGAAAGTTCAGCAAACATCATAAAAGAAATCATGACTATAGAATCTTACTTTGGTGACAAGGAAGATCAAGGTATACCCATGGAGGACAACAGAGACAAAGGTTCAACATCAAAAGCCACAAAGAGGAATATGAATTTGTCACAGACCACGGAGGAGCTCAAAAGGGACTTTGAAAATCAAAGAAGAGAAATAGGGGAAAAATTGGGATGAGAAATGAGAGTGATTCAAGAAAATCATGAAAAATTAGTCAACAGTTTACTAAAGGAGACCCTAAAAAATATCGAAGAAAATAACACTTAAAAAACAATAGAGTAACCCAAATGGTAAAAGAAGTTCAAAAAGTCAATGAGGAGAAGAACGTCTCATGAAGCAGAATTGGTCAAAAGGAAGAATAGTTCCAAAAGCTCACTAGGGAAAATAATTCCTTCAAAGTTAAAATGAGGGAAATGGAACTGATGACTTTATAAGAAATCAAGAAGTTATAAAATAGAACCAAAAGAATGAAAAAAAAATAGAAGACAATGTGAAATATCTCACTGGAAAAACCACTGACCTGGAAAATAGATTCAGAAGAGATAATTTTAAAATTATTGGACTACCTGAAAGCCATAATCAAAATGAGAGCCTAGACATTGTTTTTCAAGGAATTATCAAGGATAACTCCCATGATATTCTAGAACCTAGGATAAAATAGGAATGGAAAGAATCCACCAATCACCTCTGGAAATAGCTCCTAAAAGAAAAACTCCTAGGATATTGTAGCCTCACTCCAGAGTTCTCAGTTCAAGGAGAAAATATTGCAAGCATCCAGAAAGAAATAATTCAAGTATCATGGAAATACAATCAGGATAATACAAGATCTACATTACGATGCACACATGATGTACATTAAGAGATTAAAAGGCTGGAAATATGATATCCTGGAGGTCCAAGGAACTAGGATTAAAATCAAGAATCACCTACCCAGCAAAAAATGAGTATACTCAGGAAATGTGTGTGTGTGTGCATTCTCTTTCAGGGAAAAAATGGACACTCAATGAAATAGAGGACTTTCAAGCATCCTTGATGAAATTACCAGAGCTGAATAGAAAATCTGGCTTTCAAATTCAAGAATAAAGAGAAGCATAAAAAGGCAAACAGGAAAGAGAAAAAATAAGTGACTTATTAAAAAGTTGAACTGTTTGCATTCCTCTACGGGGAGATGATATTTGTAACTCATAAGACCTTTCTCAGTATTAGGGTAGTTAGAAGAAATATAGCTAGATAGACAGATAGATAGATAGATACATGGATGGATGGATGGATGGATGGATTGATGGATGAATAGATAGATAGATGGATAGAGAGAGAGAGAGAGAGAGAGAGAGAGAGAGAGAGATAGGCAACACAGGGTGCATGGAATATGAAGGGATTATATCTAAAAAATAAAATTAAGGGGTGATAAAGGAATATATTGGGAGCAGAAAGTGAGAGGTAGAATGGGGTAAGTAATGTCATATAAGAGAGGGTTTAGTTAAAGGTATTATTAAAGATAAAAATCTAAATGATGGGTTCTATCAACAGAAGTGGGGCATTTGAAGAATAGATAGGATTTTTTAGAAAATCAAAATACAATATAAGAGCTCAGAAGACAGAAATTAAGCCTTGATATATTAATTTGGGAGCCATTGTCATAGAGATCATAATTGAGTCCATGGAACTTAATTAAATCATTAAAGGAGAGAGTGTAGAGAAAAAATGCAAATTATTCTGATGTAAAAAAGGCATAAATATAAGTAATCAATTGAGGTTGGAGGAAAAAAAAACTTTCCTAGCACTTCTTCAAATCCCAAGTCAATTTTCACAGTCTAGAAAAGAGAACCCAACATATTGGGTGGAGTCTTGTGACCCAGCCCAAGAAAAACATCTTCCCTGATAAAGAATCAATAGACTACATACCTTGCTTTTATGAAAATAGATTTAATTAACTTTTTCTCTTTTATGCTGTAATTTTTGAAGGAAACAAGAGTATGCTTCCCTTACTACAGTTTAAAATTGGTTGGTTGGTTGGTTGTTATCCTTTGTCTTTGAGGAGGACCAAAATGACATCACCATAATAAAGTGAAGTTTCATTGTCTCTGATTGTGTCTGATCAGACCAATATGAGTTCAGAAAGCTCTACCACAGATTGGGCACAGATAATCCCTGTGAACATTTGGGGTGGATACTACAAATTTGTGTATCCTGTCTTTACTTTGTGCTGTCTAACTTCTGCTTTGCGCATAGAGCAAAGCACCTTTTCTGATGTGGGCATGCCATGCTGAGTGGTCCTGTGCCAGTGTCTCCCATGTGGCACAGTCAAATCCAAAGTTCTTGAAAGAGACCTAGAGAGTGTCCTTGTATCATTTGTTCTGACCACCATGTGATCACCTGCCCCATGTGAATTCTCCATAAAATAATCTTTTTGGCAAGTATACATTTTGCATTCAAACAACATGGCCAGCCCATCAGAGTTGCACTCTCTGAAGCATAGTTCGAATGCTTGGCAGTTCAGCTGCACCAAGGACTTCAGTGTCTGGTACCTTATTCTGCCAGGTGAGCCTCAGAATCTTCCTAAGACAGTTCAAATGGAAGCAATTCAGTTTCCTGGCATGGCACTTATTTCACAGGCATACAACAACGAGGTCAGCACAATGGCTCAGTAGACCTTCTGTTTGGTTGTCAGTCTAATACCTCTCCTATCTCAAACTTTTGTTTGGAGCCTCCCAAACACTGAGCTCATTCTGGCAATGCATGCATCAGTCTCATTGTCAATGTGTACATCTCTGGGAAGTACACTACCAAGGTAAGTGAACATCCATAGCATTCAAAACTTCTCCATTTGTTGTAATCAGTGATTCCATGGTGTGGATGGTATGGTAGTGGCAGATGGAGCACTTGTGCTTTCTTAGTGTTAATTATTTGGCCAAAATTAGCACAGGCAGCAGAGAACTGATCCATACTTTGTTGCATCTCAGCTTCAGAGGCTGCATTGAGTGCACAAGCATCTACAAACACAAAATTGTGCACCAACACTCCCTCCACTTTGGTCTTGGCTTGTAGCCTTTTCAAATTGAAGAACTTACCATCATCAGTACATTAGTTGACCTTGATACTGTGCTCATCCTCGTTGAAAGCATTTGTCCACATGACTGAAAACACCATGCTAAAACCATGGGAGCAAGCACACAGTCTTATTTCACTCCATTAGTGACTGGGATGGCACAAGAGCATTTACCACCATCCAAAACCTGGGCAAACATGCCATCATGGGTACGTTACCGATGAACTTCTCTGGACAACCAAATCTTGATATAATTTTTCAATAAACCCTAAAGACTAACAGTGTCAAAGGCCTTGGTCAGATCTACAAACATTGTGTACAGACCTCTATTCCTGACATTTCTCCTGGAGTTGTTGGGCAGCAAACACCATATTGACAGTTCCGTGGCCCTTTCTGAAGCCACACTGGCTCTCAGGTATATGACCATCTTCCAGGTGAAGGATCAGCCTATTAAGGAGGACTCT
Organism: Bettongia penicillata ogilbyi; assembly: GCA_023548195.1. NCBI lineage: Eukaryota > Metazoa > Chordata > Mammalia > Diprotodontia > Potoroidae > Bettongia > Bettongia penicillata. Next base: position 293,889 of record JAJHZJ010000268.1, on the reverse strand, counting down.
AGCTAGAATTTTGCCAGTAATGAGTAAGATAGAGATCCCCTCTGTGATTGTCACAAGACAATCTATTCTCTTTACCTTTATAGAGATGGGCAATGAAGGCATTCTTGAACTCCTGTGGGATAACCTTCTCTTGCCGTATAATGTGGAAAATTTCAGTCAGCTTTTGTATGAGCAATGGTCCCCCTACCTTGTAAATCTCAGCTGGAATAGAATCAGCACCAGGTACTTTGCCACATGAAAGCTGCCTGATGGCTCTCAAAACCTCTTCTTCAGTTGGAAATTCAGCTAAGGAGGGACTGATTTCAACCCGAGGTCAATGGCCTCCACATTTATTGATGATGGTCTGTTGAGAACACTATGGAAGTGTTCAGCCCATCTCTCTAGGATCATGTCCTTATCACTAATCAATGTGGCTCCATCAGCACTAAGTAGTTCTGATGCACCATAGGTTTTTGGTTCATGAATAGCTTTCAGGGAATCATAAAAGCGTTTTGGATTGTTACTATCAGCATAAAACTGGATTTCATCCGCCTTCTTACTGAACCAGGAATCCTGCATCTCTCTAAGCTTTGCTTGTACTTTGATTTTGATGGAATTAAATGCTGACATTTAAGCGAGTCCTTTATCTTCATTCTGCCTTGGTTTCTTCATCTTCAAAGTAGGGATAAATGGTGTGAGGATAAAAGGAGATTGTAATATGCAAAGTCTTTGCAAAACTTTAAACTCCTTATTAAGGGTACCTATTATTATCATTATCATTTTTATCATTACCGTCAGCTTCTGTTCCTGTGACCATTATCTGTTTTTCAAAGTACAGCTTTCTTTTAATGTTTTGTTCAGTAGGTATTGTGTATTGTTTTCCTTTTTTTTTTCTGGTTCCTTCTCATCCTAAAAGATCCCTCCATTCCTGCAGTCTTCTCATCCTGAAAAATATCTTTCCTTTTTTAGTCCTTCCATTGGTCAGTATTACCAGAAACTCAATTTTGAGGAAATTCCTATGTCAAATTAACTTTACTACTCTCCTGGATCCTCTCCAGCCTCTGGGCTTTTGCATCATGTTCATACTCAGATGCCCTATATCTTACTCTCTCTGTCCTCCCAAACCATATACTCTTTTTAGATCCCCTTTCCCTTATTAGAATAAATACAAACTACTTAAGGGCAGGCACTGAATTCCTCTTTGCTTTGTACTGTATTTATATTCCGAGTGATTAGCACAGTGTCTGGAATATAGACTGGACATTTCATTTGCCTGTTTGATTTCCTTAGAGTCTATGCCTACTAGCATGATCACTAGGCTAAAAAGTATGGTAAGCTTATTTACCTTTCTTGCATAATTTCATTTTTAAAATATATCCATTTATTACACTAAATTATTTCCAATTACATGCACAATTTTAATTTTTTTTTAAGTTACAAATTATCTGCCTCCAACCAGTTTCCCCTACTCCTTAAGAAGGTAAGCAATATGAAATGGATTATACATATGAAATCATGCAAATCATATTTCCCTATTAGCCATCTTCCCACATAATTTGAAATTAAAATTTTAAAGGATCAGAACATTCCAAAGCTCCATTAGTCATGCATTAATGTTTATCTTCTCATTGCCCTTCTGACACTGATTGTTTCTATTTCTGTTTTTTTTTTCTTTTTTTCCAACTTATGGGGTGTAAGGAACAATTTAAGAATTTTTAAAATTTGAGCTTCTTTTATTATTAGTGAGTTAAGATATGTCTTCAAATAACCAATTGTAATTTGCAGTTTACTTTTGAGAAGTATTCATGCTTTTTTTTGGCCAATCATCTTGGGGAATGACAAACTTTTAAACTCCAACTTTGACATTTGGTCCATTTAGTTTCAGAAGTCCTCACAAGGTACAAGACCATTTTGCTAATTTGTTCCTGTGAGAAAAAGATCAGTCTAACAACTAGCCAGTTACAATGCTTAGATCTCTGGGTCTCAGATGAGGAAGTTTTGTGTTCAAATCCGGTCTCAAACATTTTCTAATTGTGCGACCTTGGGCAAACCATTCCACTTTTGTCTGCCTTGAGGTCTTCAAAGTAAAATGAGGTTAATAGCATCTACCTCCCAGAATTGTGATGGGCAAGATATTTATACAGCACTTAGTACAGTGCCTGGACAACTGCACAATGTAAGTGCTAGCTATTATAATTATTATTATTGTTCTTTAATTATGAGTTATAAACAGCTTTAAATAAAATGGCTTTTGATGATTTTCAACATTTTCAATTACATGGATGACAGGAAAAATGGGGGCTGCCCTATTAGTTTAAGAAAATCATGTTTGTTTTTTTCATAAATAAGAACAACATGGTACTATGAAAAGCATTAAATTTGTATTTGGAAGTCTGGGTTTCAAGTCCTGGGTCTACTAATTATACATATTTTTTGTGTGTGAAATTGGGTACACAATATCTGTTCTCTGGCCCTGTATTTGCCCAGCTATAAAAAAAGGTGTTGGACACTAAGAGGACTTTGGAATCCCTCTCATGTGTATAGACTATGATCTTAACAATCATTCGGATTAATTTTTTGAAGAAGAATTAAATCCATATCTACTTCTACAGTGGAATTTAAAGGCTACTTGCTTACAACTAATTTTTTTTCAGTCTAACAATGAATCTTCTGAATAGAAACTGATTAGACTCTTCCTCATGGGACATAAATTCTGTCTAGTTTAATAATGAAATATCTTTGTTCCAGTCATTTGACCCTTAAAAAAATATCTTTGGGACATGCAATAGATTATTAATTGTAGGATTGTATCAGAGGTCCCGAAAGAAGCTGTGACTTCCTGTGCATTCCTAAAGTAAGAAAGGCTCTGATTTGAGTGGCAGCCTAGTAAAATGGTGTTTGAAATATCTGATATTGTTGAAACTGATTTTTATGACCCAGAGTGAATTGCTTAATTTAGTTTCATTTTGGGGACCTCATTTACAAAAGAGGCATAAGTGCTTTAACAAGGCCTTGAAAATCAATTGCAAATAAACATCAATGTAAGGATGTTATAAATATGAAATGATATTTAACTATATCATTATCTTTGCAACCATTATCCATCATTAAATATAGTATGACATAGCCCACTAAACTGTTGGTCTTAGAGAACTTGGAAATCATAGGCAACAATAGACTGATAGGTCTTAGCTTTTTGACAAAGTACAAAGCTTTTTGTTATAAATAAAACATTTGTTAGAAAATGTACTTCCTGTGGATAAAAAAAAAAATCATGGGATAGATCATGTTATGTAAAACTTATTACAATCCCCTTTAGCAAATGAGTTTGTCCAGTAAGAAGAACTTACTAGATTTACAGCTATTTTATAGAAGGGAGTAGAGTCAATGATCCCGTAATTACATATTTATAGGACAGAAAGTCCCTGGGGACACTCCTGGGAATGTGAATTGTTTAGACTCTTTGAAAGAATGTAGTTCATTTTTATGTAGATGCTATGTGTTTTGTAATTTGTAAACTACATGCCTTCAAGCATGTTCCTAGTATATCCAACTTATTCAGGTAATTTTAAGATAACAAGAGCTTTGATTTAGTGCTAGAAAGGAAGTTTAAAGGTAGTAGCATCATCAGGATGTAGATTTAAACCTGGAAGAGATCTTATGTGTCATGTAGTCCAATGATCCACTCATTTATACAAGAGAATACTAAGGTCCAGAGAGGGTCTGTGAGTTGCCCAAGGTCAAACAGTAACTGGAGGAACAGAAATCAGACTCAGGTCTTCTGAGGTCAAATCCATCTCTCTTTCCAGTGAGCCATTCTGCCTCTTGGGACTTTGCTTTATTCATAGATTGATAAAAACCATGAATACCAAAATGAGAAAAGAGCTCAAAAGTCAACTATTACAGTCTGTAATAGAATATGAATCAACCATACTGACCTAATTGCTCTTCCACATACATTACATTTCATCTCCTCTCTCCATATACCACTGACTGCAATCTCCAACCCCCTTCAACTCAGCTTGTAATGCAGGCCCTCATTACTTCTAGGAATCTCCCATTTCTTTCAAAACCCAGCTTAAGCACTGCTTTGCAATTAATCCTTTTCTTATCCCCGTTAGAGCCCTCCCATACAAAAATTACAGTGCATTAGCTTTGTGTTCAGGAAACTGCTTATTGTGATGGATAAAGAGCTGATCTTGAGTCTGGAAGACTTGATTGTAAATTCCACCTATGACACCTTTGGGCTTTATCTTGGGCAAGTTATTTGATCCCTAAGTAACTTCTGCATTTAAAGAGTTAACTCTTCACCACCATGAACTCCCAAGTGGGGAGGGGGAGGAAGCAAACAATTAAACTATTTTACCTGGAGGTTGTCTTTCTCTTCAAACGCAAACTCCTTGAGGGCAGGACTCTTTCACTTTAGTCATTGTTATCACCAAGCTCAGCAAAGTGTCTGGAAAACGTACTTATCTAAGGTTCTCTTGGCAAAGATACTGGAATGGTTTGCCTTCTCCTTTATTTTACAAATGAAGAACTAAGACTCATAGGATTAAGTGTCTTGTGTCTGAGGCTAGATTTGAACTCAGGAAGAGGAATCATTCTGATTCGAAACTCAGTGCTTTATCCACTGTGTCACCTAACTCTCCCATTTGGGATAAAAAAGGATAATAAATGCTTCTTATAAATAAATCATGTATTTGTATATATATACACACACACATATGTACACAGACATACATATATGTTTATAAGTATGTATGCACATATGTCTGTGTGCACATATGTATGTGTGTATATGTCTATATCTCTCTCTATATCACTTAGAGTGTTTAAGGCACTTTGGTATAGGTAAATTCTGGGAATATAAAGACAAAAAGTGAAATAGCTTTTTGTACATGGTACTGGGAGAATATAGCCAGTACACATATTGTCTGTGCAGTAATTTGCAGTCAGTCTGACTCTTTATGACCAGATTTGGGTTTATCTTGGCAAAGATAAAGACGGGTTTGCTATTTTTATATTTGAGACAGAGTTAAGTGATTTGACCAGGGTCATACAGGTAATAAGTTTCTGAGACCAGATTTGAACTCACGAAGTCTTCCTGACTCCAGGTCTGAGACTCTATCCACTGTGATACTTAGCTGCCCATACATATATAGGAAAATTCAAGGCAAGTTGGAGACTTAATGAGGACAAAGTATTGAAAACTGGTGAAATAATGGAATGCCTCATAGATAGAGGAGATCAGCCTTGAAAGGAGATAAATACTGATAAAGATAGAATTGAACAGACAGCATTTTCCAAATATGTGATAGACATGCTAATATATAGAAATAATTAGTGAAACATCCACTTTGAGGAACAGCTAGTTCTATAACTTGGTTGATTAAAGGAAGCAATATAATTAAACTCAGAAAGGTAGATTAGAGTTATATTAAAGTTTAAAACAGCAGATGGAGGAATTTGCATTATTTCATACTCCAAAAAGCCATCAATGATGGTTCTAAGTGGGGAGGTGATACAGTCAAACCTATGCTTTAGGAATACAAGTTTTCAGTTTTATGAAGAACAGATTCAAGAAGACACAGATTCAAAGCAAGAAGACCAATGAGGAAGCAATTGAAGAGTCCTGGGAAAAGGGAGAAGAGACCAACAAAAACTATGTAGATAGAAAGAAGCAGAAAGATAAGGACACTTTTGGGAAAGGAATAAATCGTTCAAAAGTTATGAACTTTGGTGACTCAGATGGCGGTATTCTTGAAAGGAAAGGGGGATTTTGGCAATAGAGAATAGATTTAAGAAGAAAGGTTATACATTTTGAACTTACTAAGTTTGAATTGGTGGGACATCCAGGTAGATATTCCCAACAAGCACCTGCATATGTGGGGCTAGAGATCAGGAGTCATATGCATAAAAATGATAATTAAAGTAATGGTAGTCAATTAGATCACCAAGAGAGTTTAATTTAAATACAAGCTCCCTTTAGTAGAAGCAGCTAAGTGGTACAGTGGATAGACAATTGGGTTTAGAATCAGAAAAGCTTGAATTTGAATCAGCCTCAGATATTTATTAGCAGTATGATAATAGGCAAATCAAACCTCTTTCTGCCTCAGTTTTCTCAACTATAAAAATAATAAAACTTATCTCCCAGCATTGTTGTAAGAATCAAATGAGATAACATCAGAATGGTGTTTAGCAAATAGGAAGCACACAGTAAATGTTTTTTTTCCTTCATTTCATGATCAGTTTTTCCCTCCAGTTGTTAGTGTTATTTCCCAGAAATTATATTCTATTTATTTCATATACATTTTCATTTTATTTTGCTGAATATATGCTTTCCTCTTCAGAAGAATACAATTTTCTAATGAAAACAGACTCTTTATATTTGTACATGTAGTGTATAGCACAGTGTTGGTTATATAGTAAGCTCTTGGCAAATACTGGTTTTATTCCTTGTAATTTAAGAAGCCCAAAACAGAGCCTTAGGAAATATCTTAATTTGGAGGTCAGGGTGGATGACGACCTAGCCAGAAAAATAGGACAAGAATGAGGACAGTGCATTTCAGAAAAGTCAAAGGAAGAGAAAGGATGGATGTGGTGGTGAAGTATGGCAAAAATTGCAGAGAACTCAAGAAGGAGGAGTGAGATAGTGTCATTGGATTGAACAATTTAGAGATTATTGATGATGCTGGAAAGAGTTGTTACAATTTAGTGGGAAAGCTGAGAGTTTAATTGTAAGGGGTGGAGATATGGAGTAGGCAATGAGGAAATATTGGCATCAATAAAAGACAGTGTTTTTCAAAAATTTGCAAGTTAAATGGAAAAAATACATAAAATAGTAGTTTGATGGCAAAGTCAAGTGTAAATTGTCACTTGATTAAATTATTTTTCTTTATTTTAAGGATAGAAAGAAAAACCAGGAATGTTTGTAAGTAGCAGAGAAAGATCCAATAGAAAGAAAAACTGAAAATGAGAAATGCAATGGTAAAATTTCCTTATGAGTGGGGAAATATATGAAATCGAAGGCATGAATGGATAGGTTTACTTTGACAAGGAAAAAAGATAACCTCTTCTCTGCTGACTGGGACAAAGCAAGAAAAAAAGGAGAAGATTCGGAGGTTTTCTGAGGTATAGATTAAGGAAGATAAGGCAGCTCACTACAGATAGGCTTGAGGGTCTCCTTAAATTGGAAAAAGAGAACATTTGATAAAAGGGTGAGTGGGGTTGGCATAGAGAGACTGAATAAAGTAGAGAAGATTCACAGCATTCATTGTGTTAATATTGTGAAGTCAGATGAGAATGAGTAAAAAGAATTGCAATGCAATCATGAAGAGTCAGTGGACCCTCTTAGCAAGGTTTTAATACTTCTTTGAATAGTGTTCAGTCACATGGGTACATAAACAAAGAAGGCGGATGGTAAGAGAATGATAGCTGAGTACTGGCAAATTATAGATGGCAACATTAAATGGACACAAATTCAAAGGTGGATGGTATATAAATGAATCCGCAAAATATAGTTACAAGTCTGTGGTGGGAGTAAAAGTAGATCATAGTATGAAAAATAGAGGAAGGGGCTGGGGTCTGTAATGAGAAAGAATAATAGGTTTAGAAGACAGACTGAAGAGAGGGAGAGAAAGGAAGTTATAAAGGGAACTTTAGTGTTTGAGGTAAAGCAAATAGCAGCAGATAGAATATAAACTCTTGGAAAAGAACGAGAAGAACAAAACAATGGAAACTTTATGCTGTGGAACTATAATGACCAAACTTGACTCCAAAGAAGAGATACCAGAAGGCAGAGGTGAGGGGCAGTGGGTGCAGATCATTGTAAAAATTTGTCAGACTTTTTTGTTCTGTGACTTAGATTTGCTAAACATTTTTTTTTTTATTTTTGTTAGAATGCATTGCCATCTGGGAAAGAAAGGAGAGGGTTATGTGGGGAAATAGAGGTGATATAAAACACACAAAACATATATGTATTTTTTAAAATATAGGTTCCTTGAGAGCAGGGTTTTTTTTGTCTTTGTATCCTCTCACACAATACCCTCCCCCTGAACCTAGTACAGTGTGCTCTGCAAAGTAGGTAGTTTAATGATTATTTGTTGAATTAAAATAAATGAAGGCAAGTTTTTTTTTCAATTAAGTAATTCAATTCTGAATTATCTAGGAAAGGAGGGAAAGTAAAAGGATGGAATGAGTGCCAAAGAAGGAGAGATTACATAGAGATTGTGACAAAGGAATGATCTGATAGTCTTGGTGGGAGTTAGTTGAATGTCACTTCCTCTTCCTGGTCCTGCCCATCAGAAGCAGGAAAGATCTATACTAGACAACAATGCAGTACAGAATATGGTATTTGTTCATTAATTCATACATTAATTTGTTTCTGTTTAATTGTGCTTTGAGAAAACCAGGTTATCATAACTATCAGAGGATGGAAAAATTGAAACAGGAAGTATATAGAATATAAACTCCTTGAAGAGAGGGAATATTCAGTATCCTCGAAGCATTCCTGGTGTCTAACAGAGAACCTGGCACATTTTTGTTGTTCAATTGTTTCAGTCATGTCTGACCCTTTAAGACCCCATTTGAGGTCTTCATGGCAAAGATAATGGAGTGGTTTGCCATTTCCTTCTCCAGATCATTTTCCAGATAAGAAAACTAAGGCAATCTGGGTTGAGTCATACCCAGAGTCACAAAACTAGTTTATGAGGCCATATTTGAACTCAGGAAGAGATGTCTTCCTAACTCCTGGTCTAGTATTCTATCCTACCTTCCCCTGGCACATAGATGATGTTTAATAGATGTTTGCTGATTTATTAATCAATGATAAAAGTGGGTTTCTGAAAAATAGAGGAGGATTTCAGAAAATAGAAGGGATTAGGAGGACAGAAAACACAATAGGCTCTCTGGAAGGCTACTCTCAGATAGAAAAGAATAAGAGTGTGAGGAGAGGTAGCAGAGAAAAACATCTTCATCTGAGTAGATAATTACTTTGAAATATGGGGATAAAAGAAATAGCTAAGAATTTACCAGTATGGGGTAAAGGGATAATGAGGATTTTAGGGCCCCAATATCTTAGAGTCCAAACAGCTAAAAATAGTATCAATTTGGGAGGGTGACAGTTTCCATAGCTTCTCCTTTTCTGTACAAGGGACCCGGGGATGAAGTCTTGCACCTAAATCAGTGAATAGTTTAGGATCATAAATTTAGGGATGAAACGTCAATACATGCCATCAAATTCAACTTGTTCATTTTAAATGAGAGAAGAGAAGTTTAGACAGGTCAAGTGATTTGTCTATATTTTTACAATTAGTTCAATTCTGAGGCAAGATTTGAGCTCAGGTCTTCCTGTCTCCAAGAGCCACAGAACACAGAACCAGTAACCAAGACCCTAGCTCCCAACACAAGAAATATTGGACAAAGCTTACTGTGCCTCAGAAGCAGAAATCCACTTTAAAATCCAAGAAAAAGGCAATTACCATGAGTAAGAAGTAAATTAGAAAAGCAAAGAACATAGAATCTTATTACAGAGACAGGGAAGAACAAAATAGGGATTCAGAAGAAGACAACACTGACACTGTACCCACATCTGAAATGTCAAAAGGGAATATTAGCTGATCAAAGAACACTCTTCTAAGAGCACAAGGAGGAATTGCAAAAGTCAAATTAAAGAGGTAGAAGAAAAACTGACCAATGATTTTTAAAATACAATCAGCTTTTTAAGAAGTAAAATTGTCCAAATGGATAAGGAGATGCAAAACCTAACTGAAGAAAATACCTCTTTTAAAAAGGAGGTACAAAAACTAACTGAAGAAAGCAATTTGTTAAAAATTAGAATTGGGCAAGTAGAAATTAATGGCTCCATGTGGCATCAAGAATAAGTCAAATAAAATCTAAATAATGAAAAAAGAGAGAAGAAAAGGTAAAATATCTCATTGGAAGAACAACTGACCTGGAAAATAGATTCAGGAAAGAAAATCTAAGAATTATTGGTCTACAAGAAAGCCATGATGAAAACAAAAAAAGAAGGGTGGAGCCAAGATGACGGAGTAAGAGCAATGACTCACTTAAGCTCTCAGACAAACTCCTTCAGGTACCTCTGAAAGGAGAATCTGACCAAATTTTGGAGGTGCAGAATCCTGTGGGAGACAGATTGTGACAGATTCGGAGCTCAGGTTGGACTGGAAGGTCCATGGGAAGGATCTGTTCTGTAGGGGTGAGCGCAGCAAAGCAGAAGGGACCCAAGAAACCTGAGTGGTGCACGGAACCAGAGGAGCAGCACCGAGAGCAGGAGACAAGCCAAACTGGGTCAGTGAGAGCCACCAAGAGCCAGATATCAGCACAGCAGCTCCTGAGACTTTCAGCCCGAAGATCAAACTTCGGTAAGTCATCTACTTGAACTTCCGGGAGCCAAGATGGTGGAGGGATCAGTAAATGCTCTCTCCTCCTCCCTTGATGACCATGAAAGAACCATAAAATATTTCCCCAGAAAAATCCTAGATCAGCAGGAATAGCAGAAGGAGGCCAATAGTCTCATAACACCTGAGATGAGGAAAATAGCTAAGGGGGATTCCTACTATGGTGGCAGAGGCAAACGGGAAGGACAGCGGACCCAGGGCGGAGAAAACTCACACTAGGACCCAGGCAAGCCTCATTGCCAGGAGAGGAGCCCCAGGAGGGGTGGGAACATGCATTAGCATCTAGGCGTGCCTCAGCTGTCCAGGAGAATCAGAAAGACAATAGGGCAGCTGGGATTACCAGCACCTGATCTTGCCTTTTCCCCAATTCAGCTGAGGAGATCTCCTGTGACCATACCACTCCTCCCCCACACTTAACAAGCTAAACCCAGGGCTGATCAGGGAAACACCAAACAAAAACTTGCTTTTAGTTTTTTCACACATCAGCTCAGCAAAAAGTTCTCTAGCTTCTGACTGAAAGAACCAGAAGCCACAACACTCAATCAACATCATGAACAGGAAAAAGCAGAGGGGAGAAAGAACCATAGAATCTTTTTAAGGGGATAAGGACCAAAACACAAAGACCAAAGAGGTCAGAGCTGAGACTGTACTTACATCTGAAACTTCAGAAGGGACTATGAACTGCTCGCAAGCACAAGCAGCTCTCCTGGAACAGCTGAAGAAGGAAATAGAAGATAAACTGGCCAATGATTTTAAAATTTTGATAAAGGAATTCACTGATGAGAACATCTCTTTGAAAAGGAAAATTGAACAAATGGAAAAGGAAAATAACTCCCTAAAAGGTCAAATGGAAAAGCAAACCCAAAACCTAACTGGGAAAATTGGTTGAATGGAAAAGGAAGTACAAAAATTAACTGGAGAAAATAGCTCCTTAAAAGGAAAAATTATGCAGATGGAAAAGGAGATGCAAAAGTTAATGGAAGAAAACCATTTGATAAAGATTAGAATTGGGCAAGTAGAAACTAATAACTCAATGAGACAGCAAGAATCAGTCAAACAAAATCTAAAGAATGAAAAGATAGAAGAAAATGTAAAATATCTAATTGGAAAAACAACTGACATGGAAAATAGATCCAGAAGAGAAAACTTAAGAATTATTGGCCTGCCAGAAACCCATGATAGAGAAAAGAGCCTGGACAATATCTTCCAGGAAATCATCAAGGAAAACTGCCCAGGAGTACTAGATTCAGAAGGCAAAAAGTCATCAAAAGAATCCACTGTTCCCCTCCTGAAAGGGATCCCAAACTCAAAACCACAAGAAATATAGTTGCCAAATTCCAGAGCTATCAAGTGAAGGAGAAAATATTACAAGCAGCCAGAAAGAAACAATTTAAATATCAAGGAGATACAGTCAGGATTGCACAGGACCTTGCAGCTTGTACATTAAAAGACTGAAAGAATTGGAACCCAATATTCCATAAGGCAAAGGAGTTGGGACTACAACCAAGGATCAACTACCCAGCAAAGTTCAGCATAACATTTTTGATCTAAGGGTAAACTGGGAGAAAGAAAGAAAAAAAAAACTTGTTATTTAATATGAGCAAACTGTTTACATCACTATTTGGGAGAATGATGTTTGTTGATCTTGAGATTAGGAATTAAATAATCTAATCCTACAGAATGAGTGTAAATTTTACCTCAGCACTCCCTGATTCCAGTTCCAACATTCTATCAACTGTAACACCTATTAGAATATAATCTCTTTCAATGACAAAACTTGCCTTTCTTTGCAGCCCCAGAACTTAGCAGAGTGTCTGTAGCACAGGTGCTTAATAAATAATTGTTAACTGATCAATTGACTGAAAAGGAGTAGATTAGCCCATGGTCAGAAAAAAGGGGAACAAGTCCTTAGCTTCAGTATTGCATTGGCATTCATGAAATCTTATGTTCCAGTTCTCTTGCTCATTGAACAGATCATTTATAGAAAGTTACAGAAAGATTAGTAGAAGAATCACACAAGATCCAGATGGATGTGATAGATTTTCACTTACGCTAATAGAGCAAGTACTTATAGTGATGACTTCATTTATCCATAAAGAATTGAACCATTTCCCCAACAATTAGGTGACTTGTTTGCATCACACACTAAAGGCAGGCTGTATTTAAAAAGTCAAGTGTAATAAGAATAAATTTTAGTACCTTAACAAAATAGGAGGAATAATTTAGCATAACTGACATTTTGTTTTAAACCTCCATTTTGTTTTTAAGTAATTGAGAGCAAGCTGTTTTCCTGTAAATTATTTTTCAATAATAAGTGTTTTGTGATGTTATACAGTATGGAACATGTATGTATTCTTAAACAACTGATAACTATATGTGATCTCTCTGATAAGAAATACCAAAAATGAAAAAATATTTTTAAAAATAATTTTGAAATAAACTACCAATCAAATGACCTTAGGAACACCCCTAAGTGAAAATATTAGTATCCACGAGCAACCCCACCCATAAGTCTATTCCAAGATTTTACCTCAGACCCACTTCTTTACCACACTAGAGATTTAAGCAGTTGTTTTAACCTGAAGACAGTGCTGACTGATGGAGACTTGCTGGGTGAGCACCTTAGATGCAGACATATGACTTTTGATTGGATAGGAAGAGAAATTTTTTGCAAGTCCAATAGAAAACAAGGTTATCCAAGTCTCTAAGACACAGGTAGGTGGTATGCTTATAAAGGTTATTTTTTTGTACATTTTTTTTGTATATTTTGATGAATAAAGATTGATTATATGCTTTAAGAAGTAGAAATTTATTAGTGTTTCCATCCACTAGTTAGTATAAGTAACTGTAAGTCAGTTGGAAATATATATATTATTATATATAATAAATATAATATATACCATAAAAGCATCTTCAATCTGTCAAATCAAATCAGAAATTTATCCTCTATTTTTTTGTTGACTTTCATGATTCAGTGGCTGGGAATTTAGGCACTAATGTCCTATTTTAAATTATTGGGTACAAAAATAATGATAGAACTTGACCAGAATCAATATTTTAATCCAAATCAAATTTGTTTAAGGTACCATGATTAAATAGTGGAATTAATTTTGAGGAGTCTTCCCGGCTGGAGGTTAGAAAAAAAATCTTTCATTTTACCTTCTCCTTTGTCATATAAACACTATGACTCACTGTCTAAAACTCAGATCAACATCTTTTATTTATCTCACATTTTTGCTCCCAGTGGAATCCAAAGCTGTGAAGAAATGAAACTCAGTCATTTTTACCAAATACTATTTTTATTATTATATTTATAGATTGTTTTCTTTCTTTTTAATAGCCTCGAGGCACAGACAACCCCTAACATTATATTTCTAAATCTAAGGACAACAGCGCTCTTGGCATTTATGCAGACATGCACAAAGCATCTCCTCTCCATTTCAAAATTTTGAGGACAGAGATGAAGGAGACAAGATGGAAATAGATATGAGTGAAATCTGCCTTTCTTCCTTTGTAATTCCTCAAGTTATAGTCAACAGCATCAGCATCCACTGAGAAGCAAGATGATGATGAAATAATTTTTGAATTTCTAGTGCTAGCATATAAGAAATGTTCAAAATGAAGATCTCATCTTTGCCTGAAAGGAGCACATAATAATTTTATTTCCACAAATAAATGTCTAATTAGTACAGAATCTACTGTTCTAGGAACTGGAAAGATGTGCATTTTCAATGTGAAACTATCTCTACACTCATTTACTCAAGTTAGAAGGGGAATATGATACATAAGACATAATTGTTCCACAAAATGATAGATGTACAAAACGTACAACCTGAAATGTGAGAGAGCCTAGGTAGAGGCTCACTGAAATGGCAGTTATTGAACTGGAATTAAAGGTATTAACAGGAGTTTCTTTGAGGGAATGGTCGTAGAGTCATCAATTTAGAAATGGAAAGAAATTATAACTCACCTAGTACCCCCCATCATTTCAGAGCTAAGTAAATTGAGATCCTGAGAGATACCACAGGTAGGAGAATAGGAAAGCTAGAATTTGAATCTGGGTCCTCTGATTTCCAACTCAGCACCTTTGCATAATCATATCTTATATACAAAAATTCATAGAATTTAAAGTTTGTAAAGAACATGAAGCAGCCATTTAGTCTAAATCACAGAAAAGAAATCCCCAATACAATATAAAAATAGTCACTAGCTGCTGCTTGAAAATTTCAAGGAGGTTGAACTCACCACATCTCAAGATAACCCAATGCACTTTTGGTGGCACTCAGCATAGTGCTAGGCACATAGCACTTGCTATGTTTGTTGTTTGATTAATAGAGCAACTGTTCAAAATGACAGGGAATTTTTCCTGACATCAAGTCTAAATTAACTTCTTTGCCATATTCATCCAATGATCCTGAATTCTGCCATTTGAGGCTCATCAAAACTAATCTTAACTCTTATCCACGTGATAATTTCTCAAACACTTGAAAGAAGGTCTCATCTCTCCTTTCCATCCAGTATGTTCTCTTCTTCCAAGTTAAACATGCTCCTTCTTTAAAGAAAATAAATTAATTTTTAATATTGAAATAAATAATGAAGTATTTATCTTTCTCTCATTCTCATAAACCTCTTGTAATCAATCAAACAAATATGAAGGCCAGAGAGAGATGGAAATAGAAAGAAAGACAAAAACACAGAGACAAAGAAACAAAGAGAAAGAGGGTGGAGAAAGACAGAAAGAAATAGAAGGAAAAGGAGGAGGAGGAGAGAGGGAAGGAAGAAGAGAGAGAGAGAGAGAAAGATAAAGAGAGACAGAGAGAGAGGGAGAGCGAGAGGAAGGAGAAATTCTCATTGAATACATACATTTGCAAGAAAAGCAAATTCCTTCATTGGTCTTGATCTAAAATGTGCCTATCATTCTGCATTCCAAATCTATCACCTCCCTGAGTAACATTAACAAATTAAGGAATAAAGCATTTAACTGGTTATTGTATACAAAAAATTCTTTTAAGCGTTAGGGATACTATTGTTGGTTGAGTTCTACATTGATCCCTGGCATTCTGGAGAACAATTTGAAACTGCCCAAAGGGCTATAAAACTGTGCCTACCTTTGATCCAGCAATACCACGACTAGGTCTGCATCTGAAAGACATCATTAAAAAGAGAAAAGGACCTACATGTACCAAAATGCTCATAGCAGGTCTTTTGTAGTGGCAAAGAATTGGAAACTGAGGGGATGCCCATCAATTGTGGAATGTCTGAACAAATTGGAGTACATGAATATAATGGAATTGTATTGTGCTATGAGAAACGAGAAGCAGTCAGATTTAAGAAAAACTTGGAAATACTAACATGAGCAGATGCTGAATGAGGTAAGCAGAATCAGGAGAACATTGTAAACAATAATAGCCACATTGAGAGATGACCAAATTTGATAGACTTAGCTCTTCTCAGTGATGAAATGATCTAAGACAATTCCAAAAGACTCATGATGGAAAATACTATCCATATCCAGAGAACCAAATATAGAGTCGGAATACAGACTGAAGCATACTATTGTCTCTTTTTTTCTTTCTTGTGGTTTTTTTTTTCCTTTTGTTCGGATTCTTCTTTCACAATATTTCTAATGTGGAAATGTTTTTAAAAGATAAATTTAAAAATAAAAAATAGCTAGAGATGCAAACTGGAAATAAGAGTTCCATGTTCCAAAAGCTCCTTTTCTAATGGAGGAACCAACGTATGTAGAATATTTCAACTCGAAGTCAAATCCTTTAATGTTCAGAAGCAAAGCACATGGTAATAATATCTGCCTTAAGCATCATCCCCACGATAACATAATGTCAGTTTCTGATGCTGAACCATTCCACAGTGCCAAAGAATTTAGTGGCCACAGTATTCTATCTGGGTCTTCAGAAACTGTAGCTTCTGCATTGGTATGTATCATCATTGACTCCCCAAGCAATTTGTCTGTCATTGCGTTGATCAAAGCTACCATGACTAAGTTGTTTTTCTTTATAATGTCATCATATTCTTAAAGTTCATTCCTATTTCATTCAACCAATCCTCAAACATATGGTCTCCTCACAATTCTCATTACATTCCTCTCAATGAGCATCAGTTTCTCCCTGACTTTCCTAAAATGTGGAGTCTAGAACTAAATACTTTAATCAAGATATGATTATATCATATATGAGAATATACTGGGACTACAACATCATTCTGGACCGATGATGGCAAAGATTGAATTAACAGTTTTGCTTTCTATTGCACATTTTTTCATATTAATTTCTCAATCCAGAATAGCTATCTAACAATACCTCCCAATCTCATATTTTTGAAGTTGATTTTTTAAACCCAAACATGGAATTTTACTTTCATAATATTAAATTAAATAAGATAAAGAACTCTCTCTGTCTTGAATAATTTATTATGGTTTTTGTTTTGTCTTGTTTTGATAGAAAAATTCATCAACAGGAGCCCAGCCTCTTGATGTTAAGCTTCTCTTAGCTTGGCTGAACTGTGGATGACATATGTATATGACTAAATGCAAAGTTTTCCAGCTTGGTAGGACCTGTCAGATTATAGATTGGTGGAATTGTTTTCAGCAACTTAGAACCACTTCTATGACATTTTGTGGGCATTGTAGAAGATACATGTTATCATGTGGGTATAAATAAATCCAAAGAAACAAATTTGCATGAATAAAACTTTCTTTGACCATTCGTGAAAATGCTGCACTAACTCAAGGAATACATAATACCCCCTATGATTTAGTCTAAAACTACATTTTAGTTATTAGAAAGAAATATAATAAATCCATACAGACCCATTGGGGATGTTACAATGACATACAACTAATTATATATCCTTTTGTTGTCTCAAAAAGTGAAATAAAACATCATCATTTTAAATGTGGAAAAAAGAGAAATAGGCTTATTGTATATCGATGCCCTCAGAGTCCAGCTCTAATTGGGAACATGAGTGTGTTTGGTGAGACTTCTTTTCTACTTTATACCCTGCTTCCAGGATTGCACCCTCATTGGCCAGTTCTTACCCTACCACTTTACAAATAATTTCCTTCCTTCTTTCCAAAAGAGTTGCAATCTGTGTCAATTTAATTTTGCACTAAAAATCGAAGTGAATTGCTCAAGGAATAGCATTAATATTTTGGTATGAAGAACCAATCAGACATCTTTGAAATCATCACAAGTTCAGTCAGATTAGACTGGTTTTAATGTGTCTAAATTGGGAATAATTATGTAGAGAGTAGGACAATTTGTGTGTTCTTAATTTTATTTTAAACAAAAGTTACTTAAACACATAATAAGCAAATCTGTGTAATGGTGGAATTTTGGATTGCCATTGTCCCTAGTATGCATCTAATGCATCAGAAATATTAGGCAAACACACAGGTCCTTTTGGCTTTTGAATACTCTACCCAAAACAGTATTTTTGAGATACTAAATTATAACAGTCCTCAAAAAGAAAAATGTAGCATTCTGTGAGCACAGGTGTATTCACACACATCAGAAAATTGAGATTCAATTCAGAAGGCAATATTGGAAATAATCTGAGCTGGCACTCAATCCTGCCATGGCTGAAATAGTACAAGAAATGACTTTGAAGGTGATTTTACCATTTTTTTAGTTCATTCCATATGACTGAAGCTATCAACATGGACTGAACGGGAAAAGTCACATAAAATTCATGGCTTATGTCATTTCAGCCAAACCACAGTCTGAAAGGCATCTCCACCAAACATTTCAATAAAACATCATACACAAAAGACAGTATAGAACTCAACACTGAAACCATAAAACTGTGTCTTCTTTGACCTTTCAAAAAAGGAGGGGGACATGAGTAAAATCTCCATTGGCTTTTCTTATTGATCAAATAAAGTCTTAAGTAGAATTTAATTTTTATTTATATGATAGTGACTTTCTTTAAATTCTTTATTATTTAATTTTTTAAAATGAATCATATTATAAAAGCATTTTGGAGAAGCACTATGATGTGGCAAGAGACTGTTAGACCTGGAATCAGGAAGATCTGTGTTTATATCTACACTATGACACTAGTTGGGTAACTGTTCTGGAAAGGTCACTTCTCTCTTTGAGCATCAGATACCTAAGTTGTAAAAAATAATAATCACCCATGTCATTGCTATGCTAAAGAAATTCCAGATAACTATAATATGTAAGTATAAATATACAAGGTGAGGGTAGGGAAGGACGCTCTGATTAATTGAGTTTGTCTTGGCCTATTTGATGAAATTAAAAACTACAATGTGCAGAAAATTTTTTTAAAAAAGTAAGATACAATGGGAAGGTGATAGGAATAAAAGAAGTGTTGAGATCTTAAAGGAAGTATAAAGAAATCTTTATATGGCACCTTTATCAAGAGGGAAGAAATTCTTCAATGAGTTTAATATAAATTTAAAGTGTTGAGGCACTGGTTGCCTGAAGAATTAGCAACATCACCACCACTACACTCAGCCACCTAGTTGCATTCAAAAAGCAATTCTTGAATGCAATAGGAGATAGTATCTAAGAAATTATTTGAGCAGAATCATCATAGTAGACAAGGAAAGAGATAGCTATGGATCTTTTTTCCCTTTTTTATTTGATTATAATCAAGAAAAGAATCAGTTGTGGAAGAAGAGCTTAGTTCTTAAGAGAAAATCAATCTTTGCCTTTCACTTTACACCTCTTCTATAAATTCATTAGGAGATAAGAAGAGGAGATTTCCTTTTCCTCCATTCCCCTCAACAATGACACCTTGTCATTCATGCAGGAGATGTCGTATTCAGCAGTTAGTAGGTCCACAGAAGCCATTTGTAGGTACTAGGGAGTAAGTTACTGAGAGTAGCAGGCCTAAAGAGAAGATCTGAAGGTCTGCCTAACAAACACACTCTTCCTAGAGATGATCAGTGAGAGGATATCTCAAGTAGGGAAAAGACAGATGAGCTGGTCGCTGTCAGGAGCAAGAGTAGCGTTGGCCATATATATTCTTAAGTATTTAGTACTCTACTAATGTATTTTATGTGCCTACAGCAAATAATGAAACCATGCAGATTGTTTCCACTGAACATTTGTTATCCAATTGTAACAGGCCCCTCACTGTAGCAAATCAGTCGTTCTACTCCTTCATAATCAATTCATTGATCCACTCACCACAACTATTTCACACTTTACAGTTTCCAGGGAGCCTCATCTAAACCTTTCAACTAAAGCCTGTCAAATTCTTTGAAAAAGGAATATATTCTGAAATCTCCTTTTTCCCTCCCCCTTATTTCATATGAGACATTTTCCTCACCATGTCCTCCTTCACTGTAGTCTCCTCTGAAGACATGGTCCTTCTTTGACAGCATTACATAGTCAATTACTCCAATTCTCTCACATTCCTCAATCACACTCTCTATTACCTTAACTCTCAATCTTATCTTCAGTCTCTATCTATAGGCACCTTCCTTTTTGCATAAAACCATGTTTAAAAAAGACTCTCACTTGATCCCACAATTCCCATTAATTATCACCCTATTCTTCTTTGCCTCTTTTCAAGTAAACACTTGAAAAAGCCATCTCCATAAACTAACTCCATTTCTTCTCCTCTCATTCTTTTCTACATCTTGTGCAAACTGGTTTCTGGGTCTCCTACTAATCAAAGTTACTAATGATATCTTTTTTTTTAAAAATTTAAATTTACTCAATTATTTTTAGTTTTCGACATTCATTTCCATAAGATGTTGAGTTTCAAATTTTCTCCCATCTTTTCCCTCTCCCTACCCTAGGATGACATACATTTTGATCACCCCTTCCCCAGTCTGCCTTCCCTCTTATCATCTCCCCTCTTATCCACTTCCCCTTTACTTTATTTTTTTTCTTTTTCTTTTCTTTTCTTTTTTATTGTATTTATTTATTTTTAGATTTTGATATTCATTTCCTCACAATTTTGAGTCCCAATTTTTCTCCCTATCTCTCCCCTCCCCACCTCATAATACCTTGCAATCTGACTACCCTTTCCCTCAATGTACCCTCCCTTCTATCACACCCCATCCTCCTCTTATCTCCACTTTCTCTCTTTTCTTGTAGGGCAAGATAAATTTCTATACCCCATTACCTGTGTTTCTTATTTCCCAGTTATATGTAATAACAATTCTCAATATTCATTTCTAATACTTCAAATTCCAACTTTACTCCCTCCCTGCCTCCCTACCCATCCCCACTGAGAAGGCAAGCAATTCAGTACAGGCTACATATGTGTCAGTTTGCAAAAGACTTCCATAGTAATCATTGGGTGTAATACTAACTATATTACCCTCTATCCCACCCTGTCTCCCTTTTTTTATTCTCTCATTCAACCTTGTCCCTTCTCAAAAGTGTTTACTTCTAGTTACTCCCTTCTGCCATTTGCCCTCCCTTCAGTCATCCCCATCATCCCACTTGTCCCCTCCTCCCCTACTTTCCTGTAGTGTAAGACAGATTTTTTCATACCAAATTTGGTGAGCATGTTATTCCCTCCTTAAGCCATATGTGAAGAGGGTAAACTTAATTTCCTCCCTCTTACCTTCTCCCTTTTCTCCTCCATTGAACAAGACTTTTCTTATCTCTTTTATGAGTCATAACATGCTCCATTCCTTTTCTCCCTTTCCCCTCTCAGTTTTTCCTCCCTCACCCCTTAATTTTTATTTTATTTTTTTAATAAATGTCATCTCTTCTGATTCAACTCTACCTGTACTCTGTGTGTGTGTGTGTGTGTGTAATCCCTCCACCTATCCAATATTGAGAAAAGTCTCAAGAGTTACAAATATTATTTTTCCATGTAGGAATGTAAACAGTTCAGCTTTAGAAAGTCTTTCATGATTCTCTTTCCTGTTTACCTTTTCATGTTTCTCTTGATTCTTGTGTCTGAAAGTCAAATTTTCTATTCAGTTCTGGTCTTTTCATCATGAATGTGTGAAAGTTCTCTAAATCACTGAATGAACATTTATTCCCTTAAAATATTTTACTCAGTTTTGCTAGGTAGGTGATTCTTGGTTTTAATCCCAGTTGCTTTGAATTCTGGAATATCCTATTCCAAGTCCTTCAGTCTCTTAAGGTAGAAGCTTTCAGATCCTGTGTTATCCTGATTGTATTTCTACCATACTTGAATTGTTTCTTTCTAGCTGCTTGCAATATTTTCTCCTTGACCTGGGAACTCTGAAATTTGGCCACAATATTCCTAGGAGTTTCTCTTTTTGTGTCTCAGGAAGCAATTGGTGGATTCTTTCAATATTTATTTTGTCCTCTGATTCTAGAATATTAGGGCAGTTTTCCTTGATAATTTCATGGAAGATAATGTCATTGTCTCTCCTGCATCTATTTTCCAGGTGAGTTGTTTTTCTAATGGGATGTTTCACATTATCTTCTATTTTTTCAAACTTTTGGCTTTCTTTCCTAACTTATTGGTTTATCTCATAGTCATTAGCTTCCCAGAACTTGATTCTCTCTTTTAAAGAACTGTTTTGTTCAGTGAGTCTTTGAACCTTCTTTTCCATTTGGCTAATTCTACTTTTTAAAGCCTCCTTTTTCTCATTGGCTTTTTGGGCCTCTTTTTCCAATTGAGTTAGACTCTTTTTAAAGGTGTTATTTGCCTCAGCATTTTTTTGGCTCTCCTTTAGCAGGCTGCTGACATGCTTTTCAAGCTCTTCTATGGCCTGAACCCATTTCATATTCATTTTGGAGGTACTGGAGGTAGAGTCCTTGACTTCCTCTGATAGAATTCCTTGTTCTTCCTCATCTGAAAGGATGGAAGGAAACACCTGTTCTCCAAGAAAGTAACCTTTGATAGTCTTATTTTTTTCCATTTTTTTGGGCATTTTTCCCAGACAGTTACTTGACTTCTGAATCTTCAGAAGTCAAGAGGAGGGTCCTAATTCTCCTCCTTTCCCCAGTATAGTGCTCAGTGATGAGATTCAGATCAACTGTTCAACTCTCCCAGGGTTTTGGGTGGGACAGGGCAACCAGTGAGGGCTATGGTTCAGGTCAACTGCTCTTTCCCCCAGGGGCTTCAAGTTGAGCTGCCTGGACAATGGACCCAGGATGCTTCTGCAGCCAGTGTAGCTGTCCACCTCCCACTGCTGCCACAACCTGGGGTCAGTGTTGGGAGCATCTTGTTCCCCTCTCTCCCAGCTGAGAAGCCCTCCCACACTGACATTTGGAGCTTTCTTTGTCGCTTATGGGTTGAGGGACCTACAACCCTCCCTGAAGGGAATTCTGCCCCAGAGCTTTCTTCAGGTCCTGTTTCTCCCAGTGCTGCATGGCCAGGACTGGGATCTACTCTGCTCAATGTCCTGTGAGACAGACCTTTCCTGTAGGCCTTTCAGGTTAACGTTGGTTGGAAACCTCTTTCACTCTATTGTTCTATGGCTTCTACTGCTCTACAATTTGCTGAAAGTCACTTTTTACAGGTATTTTGTGGGTTGTGGAGGAAGCACTAGAGTATATGCATCTTTCTATTCTGCCATCTTGTCTCTGCCCTCCCCTTTACTTTCTTGAAGCACAAGATACATTTCTATACTCCATTGCCTATATCTATATCTATATCTATATAATATCCCAATTCCATGTAAAAACAATTTTTAACATTTGTTTTGCTAACTTTGAATTCCAAATTCTCTCCATTCTTCCTTTCCCATACAACCTATTGAGAAGGCAAGCAATTAAATATAGGTTATACATGTATAGTTATAAAAAACACCTCCATAATAGTCATGTTTTGAAAGATGAACCATATTTCTTCCCATCCTATCCTATCCCTAAATTGTTTTATTTTCTCTTTTGACCCTGTTTCTTTTCTAAAATGTCTGACTACTCCTTCCTCCAATCTGCCCTCCATGCTATCATTTTCCCCTTCCCTGCTTATCCACTTCCCCCTTGCTTTTCTATAGTGTAACATATCCACCTGAATGTGTGTGTGTGTGTGTGTGTGTGCGTGTGTCTGTGTTATTCCCTCCTGAAGCCAAAGCTGATGAGAGTAAGGTTCACTCATTCCTTCTCACATACCTCCTCTTCCCCTCCATTTTAAAATCATTTTCTTGCCTCTTTTATGTGAGATAATTTACCACATACTATGTCTTCCTTTCTCCTCCCTGTATATTTCTTCTCATTAATTTTTTTTAGATATCATCCCATCATATTCAACTCACCCTATGCTCTTTTTTTTTTCTTTCTTTCTTTCACCCTATCTAGCTACCTAGCTAGCTGACTAGCTAGTTATCTAGCTATCTATTTCATCCAACTACCCTAATACCAAGAAATACCAAGAAACTACCCTAATATTCGAGCTGCAAATATCATCATTCCATGCAGGAATGTGAACAGTTCAACTTTAAATAAGTCTCTTATGATTTCTCTGTTCCATTTACCTTTTTATGCTTCTCTTGATTCTTGTATTTGAAAGCCAAATTTTCTATTCATCTCTGTTTTTTTCAACACGAGTGCTCGAGAGTTCACTATTTCATTGAATATCCATTTTTCCCCCTGAAGAACTATACTCAGTTTTGCTGGGTATTGTTTTTAACCATAGTTCCTCTGACCTCTACAATATCATTTTCCAAAGCCTTTGATCCCTTAATACAGAAGCTACTAGATCTTGTGTTATCCTAATTTCCACAGTTCTCAAATTGTTTCTTTCTGACTGCTTGCAATATTTTCTCCTTGATCCAGGAACTATGGAATTTGATGACAGTATTCCTTGAAGTTTTCCTTTTAGTATCTTTTTCCAAAGGAAATTGGTTGATTCTTTCAATTTCTCTCATGCCCTCTTGTTCTAGAATATCAGGGCAGTTTTCCTTGATAATTTCTTGAAAGATGGTGTCTAGACTCTTTTTTTTTTTATCATGCCTTTCAGGTAGTCTGATAATTTTTTTAAATTTTCTCTCCTAGATTTATTTCCCAGGTCAGTGGTTTTTTTCAGTGAGATATTTCACATTGTCTTCTATTTTTTTGATTCTTTTTATTCTGTTTTATAACTTCTTGATTTCTCATAAAGTCATTAGCTTCCATTCACTCCATTCTAATTTTTGAAGGAATTATTTTCATCAGTGAGCTTTTGGAACTCCTTTTCCATTTGGCAAATTCTGCTTTTTAAGACATTCTTCTCCTCAATTACTTTTTGAGCTTCTTTTGCCTTTTAGGTTAGTCTATTTTTTAATTTGAGGCATTTCTTTTAGCAAGCTATTCACTCAATTTTCATGTTTTTCTTGCATCTCTCTCATTTCTCTTCCCAATTTTTCCTCTACTTCTCTTACTTGATTTTCAAAATCCTTTTTGAGCTCCTCCATGTCCTGCAACCAATTCATATTCCTCTTTGATTCTTTTGGTGTAGGAACTTTGACTCTGTTGAAATCTTCTGGTAGTATGCCCTGATCTTCCTTGTCACCAAAGTAAGATTCTATACTCTGAGTTATTTTATGATGCTTATTCATTCTCCCAGCCAAACACTTGACTTTCTACTTCTTTATCAAGTTAGAAGTCTGCATCCAGCAGGGGTGGAGGTGGGCATGAGTGTATTGTCCCAGGCTTCATGGATTTTATATCAGCTACTTGATCCCCTACCATCTGTGCACCCAGAGCTGCATAAACTGCCTGAATCACTGATGCTGCTACTGCTCCTGCTGCTGCTGCCCTTGCCACTAGCACCACTCAAGGGCTTGGGCCATACCCAGCCAGACTATGTGCTTCTCTTTCAGCCAGTTCCCACAGAGCTTTCCCATTGACCTTTTTGGGGTTTGTGTGTTGAAAAGTCTAGAAACTGCCACAGCTGTCAATGATTCAGTCCCCTGAGGCCTGCTCTGGCCCTTCTGTGCCCATGTAGCTCACAGGACTGTACTCTTCTCCTTGCCCACGGTGATAGACCTTTCCTGTCAACTTTCCAAGTTGTCTTGAGCTGAGGATTTGTTTCATTCTATAATTTTGTGGGTTCTATCACTCTAGAATTTGTTTAAAGTCATTTTTACAGATATTTGGAGGGTTTGGGGGGAGAGTTCAGAAAAGTCCCTGTTTCTACTCTGTCATCTTGGTTCTACCCCCATCACCCCATAATGCTCTCTTAATTTGTGAAATCTGATGTCCTTTACTCAATATTCATCCTTTTTGAAGGTTTTGTAGCATTTAATACCATTGATCACCTCTTCCTGGATATTCTTTATCCTATACATTTTGTGAAACTTTTTCTCCCTTGTTCATGGTCTTTCTGTATGACTGTTACTTCTCATTCTCCTTTGTTGAATTTATGTCACAATCCATAATTATTAGTATGTTGTAAGCCTATTTCCTTGACTCTATTTCATAATCTTACTTGATGATTTTAATAGATACCATGAGTTCAATTGTTATCTCTGCAGGTGATTCTCAGGTCTATAAATTTAGCCTTAGTGTCTCTCCTGAACTATGGTCTTAGTTTACCAACTGCTTTATGAGCATTTTTAATTCAATGTCCCATAAGCATCCCAAACTAAACATACCCAAAAGAGAAGTCATTTCCCCCCAAATTTCCCCGTTTCCAAAATTCTCATTTTCTGAAGGCTCTACAATTACCCCAGTCATTCATCCTCATCCCATCAGTGTAATCCTTAAGTCTTCAATTGTTCACACTCATCCAATGTATCTAATCACTTGCCAAATGTTGTCATTTCTATCTTTACATGTCTCATACAAGTCCCCTTGTCTACTGACTTTTCATCATACTAATTCAAGCTTTCATCATTTCTTCACCTACCATTTACAACTGTCTTCATATTGTTTTTCCAGCTTTGATTCCTTCCTGTTCCCAAAACACTCAGTTTCCAAAATGATCTTTCTAAAGTTGATTTCTGACCATGCTAACAATCTTCCTCCCTACCCCTCACTCAAGAAATTTCAATTGCTCCCTATTACCTCTATGGATGCAGGGCAACTAGATGGCAGAGGGGATAGAATGTTGCATTTGAAGTCAGGAAGACTCATCTTCCAGATTTCAAATCTAGCCTCAGACACTTACTAGTTGTGCAACCCTGGTAAGTCACTTAATTCTGTTTGCCTCAGTATCTTCATTTGTAAAAATAATTTGGAGAAGGAAATGCCAAACCACTCCAGCATCTTTGCCAAGAAAGCCCTAAATGTGGTCACAAAGAGGCAGAGATAATTAAACAACAAGTTCTAGGAGCCTATATTAATTCTTCCATTTGGCCTTTAAAATGCTGTATAACAATACCCTTTTCCTACATTTTCATTCTCCCTACATTTTGATTGCTTCCCTATACTCTAACAGTGAAAGCGTATGATCTACTTGATAGTCAAACATAATGACACTCCATATCCCATATCTGTACCTTTGTTTTAGCTGTCAACTCTAATTAGAATGTTCTTCTTTCTTACCTCTTTCTCTTAGAATCTTTGCCTTCCCTCAAGACTCAGTTTAAATGCCATGATTTGCAAGAGATTTTCCCTAGTCCAACTAACTTTTAGTGTTTTCTCTTCTGGGGTAAACTTTCATTTTCTCTATACATATTTTACCCATTATATTTCCAATTCGAATATTACTTCTCTGAGGGAAG
This sequence comes from Bettongia penicillata ogilbyi, assembly GCA_023548195.1. Classification (NCBI taxonomy): domain Eukaryota; kingdom Metazoa; phylum Chordata; class Mammalia; order Diprotodontia; family Potoroidae; genus Bettongia; species Bettongia penicillata. Next base: position 266,916 of record JAJHZJ010000268.1, on the reverse strand, counting down.
GAATTTTTTTATGTGTATGTGTGTGTGTGTGTGTATGTTTCACAAAACTCAACAAAATGCCTATTTTATTAGAAGAGCTTAGCAATGCAAGCACTTTTCAACTTTCTGACTGAAAGTTCACTCTTCCTACCAATACTGAGATATTTGTGAGGAAATATGCCCCAGGTGTATAGAAAGCATATTTTGTTATTTCTGTTCAAGTTGTACCATTTCAGGAAATGTTTTACTTTGAGATGATTATGTCAATTGGCTGATTATTGAAAGTAAAGTTTTCTTCCTCATTAGAAGGCAATGTCATTGAGAGCAAAGATAGTTTCATATGAGACGGTGTCTCATATATATTGGACATCTAATAAATGACTGTTGATTGAATTGCTAATTAATTTATGAAACTATGAAATGGAACATGCGCACCCAATTCTTTGGACACCTAACAAAAAGACCACAATGACAGTGGAAATTGAGATTTTACTCATACCTTAATAAGGTACATCAGGTATAGGGCAAATGTTACAAAAAATACAGAGAGAAGTCAGAAAAGGGATTCAGAAGCAAGAAGCATGAGAACAAGGGATAAGTTGGTCAAGAAAGCAAACAGTGGTAGGGAAGAGGAAGGAGAGGGGAAGACAACAGATATTACTCATGTAACCATGGATTAGGATTGAGAGCATCTGGCAGCATGGACCTGATGGAGATGGAAGAGGACTGAAGGGGAGGAGGATTGGGAATAGGAGTTGAGGTCTCATTTTATAGAGTTTTGAAGAGAAAGACAAATTCTTATTCTTGTCTCCTTGGGATTAATTAGTCCATTAATATAGTCAAATCTTTTCAATGTTATCAATAAAATTTTAATATATCCACATCTTCTCAAAGTTATCAGCACCATTTGGTGATCTGCTGGTCTTCTAGAACTTAACAAAAGTTTATTTCCCATAGGACTAAAAGGTACTGATAATAAAGTCTACATGGTTTCAAATGATATAAGGATCCAACACAAATTAACAGGTTAATGATTTTTGGTTAATTCATGATACAATTTCTAAATGCTGTTTCTTTTATCTTTGTGATAGTTTGTACATGACTTCTAGCTTCTTTGCAATTATACTTTCATACTTTCTGAAACTAATGATTTGTATTGACTACTTATAAACTTATTCTTCTGGATAAAGGAAAGGTTGGCATTCAAGGAGACCAGAACAAAATACAACTTTAACGTATTCATTAATAATTTCATTGATTTGCCACAAATAAAGGGGGAAGACTAGATAGGCAGCTACAATTGAGACAGCTGCACCTGCATCTCCCATCAAACACCCATGAACTATTAACAAAGAAGGCAAAATGGAGTAGTTTTTACCCTCAAGGAGCTAATAATCTATGTTAAATGATGTGCATTTTTGTTCACTTGGGAAGTAAATGTTAGGGCAGATTTGAATCGGGTCTCCTGACTCAGGACTCAGCACTCTTTCTTCAATGAATTATATTCGTTTTCATATATTTCCACATCTTCCCTATCTTTCCTCCCCTTATTATTCCTTAAACAGAAAATGAATCTATACCTGCAAGTCGTGACTTGCACATACACACATACTCCTACACACACATACACACACACACTCACATACATACTCACGCACATAAACACTTCCATCAAAAACTAAAGGATTAGAGGGTAGGGAGCAAATTGTCTCCCATGAATTCAATTCCTATTACTCCTTGCTCACTGGTTCCAGTTTCTTTATAGTGTGTGTTGCTAACTTCTGGGCCCTATGTCCACCCCAGATCTCAGAGAATTGTTCCATCCTTCTTTCCTGAGGTGTTATCACTGGCATCACTCAAAACTCTCCCACTTTGTGGGACCCTGGGTCTTGACTCATAAAGCTGCCCTAAAATGATATGGCCCCTGAACTAGTGTGACAATGAGGTTTTCCCTGAAGTGATGTTCAACTGAATATGAATATAATTCCACATTTATGATGAATCAGTGGAACTCAGCCATCAAAATTAAGCAGAAAATGGTGTTGTCTAATGCCAATCTTTATTCTCCTTGTTTTCTCACCTCCTTAGAAAGCTGGCCAGAGAGAAGTTATATGTGCATCCCACAAGGTGTTCACATAGCTAGAAAATGGCAGAATTGAGTTTTGAACCTAGATTCTTTGGCAGTAAATCCAGTCCATTCAGGCCAACATTCAGGTCTATTTTAATTTGTCCTATGCTCTTAGACTAATTATGTCATGTGAATTCATTTGAGAATCAGATCTTTTAGAGTATTAGTATGATGTTTATATCTTTTGTGTTGGAGACTACTAGTCTTCAGTATAATTGACCACTTTTCAATTTACCACTTTTCATTGACCACTTTCCTCCCTTTGTCTTCTGCACCAATGCATTGCTGAAATGACATTCACTATAAAAAATGCAGGAAGTTACTCTTCCTACACTTTCTTGCTTCAATTAGCTCTACAACTGAGTACGTCAATGACATGCGATTCCTGCTACATTAAGCAGACAGAAATCATCTAAAATTTATAGTTCTACTCTTAGTTTTGGAGCAATTAGTTTTATGAGTCTTTGACTGTGGTCATACCAATACCACTGCAAGTTACAGACTTCAGATTTTAAGATTTTAAGTCCAGTAATGCCTCACTTTAGTATTTTTAGGAGTTTGACACCATATTCCACTAGGCAATTCAATTTCATTTAAGGACATCATAGTGCTATTCTCCCTTCAGAAAGAACACATCCTGTGTCATAACTGACATTTATATAGTACTTCAGAGTTTGTAAAGTGATATGTATATATACGTATACATCTGCACATATACACACACACATATAAATATACACATATGTGCAGAGAGATCTACGTACATATATAGAGATCTATGTATAGATTATAGATAGGTAGATTATATATCTAATATACAGATATAAATATACCTATGGGTATATATACATTCAGATATATGTATATATGTGTAAATATATAATGTATACAAACACACACATATATTTTATATATACATATATATGTATAATCTTACTTGATCTGCACAATGACCCTTCAAAGTGGGAAATATAAGACATAATTCTCTTCACATTTCAGATGAACAAAGTATATTCAGATAGTTTAAGTAGTTTTCTTGTGGTGATGATGCTACTAAATATGAAAGGTGGGATACTACATCAGATCTTCTTGATATGTTGTTAAGCAATCCATAACTTATTCAATTTATTAACCAATAGTCGCTAATTATATGCTTACTGTGTTCTAGGTATAGCATTAGACTCTGAAGATACAAATACACAAGCAAAACATTCTCTGTTCTCAAGCTCATTTTTTTTAACATGTGCATATGTATATATTTATATATATATATATGTATATAGAGCAAAATATAAAGCAAGCAGAAACAAGGTGAGGAGAGGTCTTAGTAACTAAGGGAGCTGGAAGTCTCAATCAGGTGGAACTTGAGTTAAGTGTGAAGGAAATTAGGAATTTCAATGGCAGAGATGAAAAAGGAAAGTAGTACAGCTATAGGGGACAGATAATGCAAAGGCACAGAAATGGTATATATGGTGGTTTGTGTGAGAAAGCACAAGAGGGCCAATTTGACCAGACCGTAAAGCAGAGGAAGCATCCAACCTCTCAATTTCACCCACTGTCTGGAAAGACATCAAGCATTTATTATATTCCTCTTATGTGTCAGGCACTGTGCCAAACAGTAAGGATACAAAAAAGGCAATAATCTTTCCCCTGTTCTCGTATTCAAAGCAGTGAGACAAGATGCAAATTAACTCTATGTATACAAGATGGTGGCTTGGTTGTTGTTCTTCATCTTCAAAGAAGACCAAAATTACATCACCATTGCAAAGTGAAATTTCAGTGTGTCCCACTGTGGCTGATCAGACCAATATGAGCTTGAAATGCTCTCCCACAGGTTGGGCACAGATAATCCACATGAATGCTTGGGGTGGATACCTCAGATTTGCACATCCTGCATTTGTGCTGTCTCAATTCTGCTTTACTCAAAGAGCACAGCATCTTTTCTTCTGTGGTCTCACCATGCTGAGTAGCCTTGTGCCAGTGTCTCACATGTTGCACAGTCAAATTCAAAGTTCTTGAGAGAGACCTTGAGAGTATCCTTGTATCGTTTCTTCTGGGCACCATGCGATCACCTGCCCCATTCAAGTTCTCCATAAAATAGTCTTTCTGGCAAGCGTACACGTTGCATTCAAACAACGTGGCCAGCCCACTGGAGCTGCATTCTCTGAAGCATAGTTGGAAATACCTGGCAGTTCAGCTCCAGCAAGGACTTCAGTGTCTGGTACCTTATCCTGCCAGGTGATCCTCAGAATCTTCCTAAGACAGTTCAAATGAAAGCAATTCAGCTTCTTGGCATGGCACTTGGTACACTGTCCATGTCTCACAAGCATATAACAATGAGGTCAGCACAACTGCTCTGTAGACCTTCAGTTTGGTAGTCAGTCTAATACCTCTTCTCTCCCAAACTTTTCTTCACAGCCTCCCAAACACTGAGATAGCTCTGGCAATGCCTGCATCACCCTCATTGTCAATGTGTACATCCCTGGAAAGTACACTACCAAGGTAAGTGAACTTATCCACAGCATTCAAAACTTCTCCATTTGTTGTAACCAGTGGTTCTATATATGGATGGTGTGATGGTGGTTGATGGAGCACCTGTATTTTTTTGTGTTAATTATTAGGCCAAAATTAGCACAGGCAGCAGAAAATTGATCCATGTTTTGTTGCATCTCAACAATTGGGTGCACAATCATCTGCAAACAGAAAATCATGCACCAATACTCCCTCCACTTTGGTCTTGGTTTGTAGCCTTTTCAAATTGAAGAAATTACCATCAGTACAACAGTTGACCTTGATGCCATGTTCACCCTCGTTGAAAGCATTTGTCCACATGACTGTAAACATCATGCTAAAAAGCATGAAAGCAAGCACACAGCCCTGTTTAATTCCATTGGTGACTAAGAAGGCATGAAAGCTTTGTCTATTATCCAGAATCCAGACAAACATGCCATCATGAAACTGACATACAATGTTGATGAACTTCTCCGAGCAACCAAATTTTGACATAATTTTCCATAAGCCCTCTCAACTAACAGAGTCAAAGACCGTAGTCAGATGTACAAATGTTGTGTACAGACCTCTGTTCTGCTCCTGGCATTTCTCCTGGAATTGTTAGGCAGCAAACACCATTTTGACTGTTTCTCCACCCTTTCTGAAGCCGCACTGGCTCTCAGGTTTATGACCATCTTCCAGGTGAAGGATCAGCCTATTAAGGAGGACTGTAGCAAGAATTTGGTCAGCAATGACTAAAAGAGAGATCCCCCTGTTATTGTTGCAGGACAATCTATTCTCTTTACCCTTATAGAGATAAACAATGGAGGCATCTTTGAACTCCTAGGGGATAACCTCTTGCCATAAAACCTGGAAAATTTCATCCAGCCTTTGTGTGAGCAATGGTCCCCCTACCTTGTAAATCTCAGCTGGGATAGAATCAGCACTAGGTGTTTTGCCACATGAAAGGAGTCTAATGGCACTCAAAACCTCTTCTTCAGTTGGAAGTTCAGCTAAGGAGCGATTGACTTCAACCTGATTGCATTCATCAAAAGTGATGCCCCCAAGGCAAAATTACTACCAGAAGAATTAATGTCAACAAATTAGAGCTCTTCTCTGAGAGTGAACAGTTTGCTGCTGATTTGGAGGGAAAGTTGAGCCAACACACAGTTGGAAACAGTGGAGCAGAAAAGGAGTAGGTAGCTCTCAGAGCATTGCATTTGCTCATCTGGGTCAGAGCATTTGCAAACACCAAGACAGTTTTGATGAAAATGATGGGGAAAGTCAGAAGCTGCTAAACGAGATTTGAGAACTCCACAGGATTTACCAGCAGGATAGTTCATCCACCTCTAAGAAGGCAGCATTTAATTCCATCAAAAGCAAACTACAAGCAAAGCTTAGAGAGAGATGCAGGATTCCTGGCTCAGTAAGAAGGCAGATGAAATTCAGTTTTGTGCTGATAGTAACAATCCAAACTGCTTTTATGATTCCCTGAAAGCCATTTATGGACCAAAAACCTATGGTGCATCACAACTACTCAGTGCTAATGGACTCACACTGATTAGTGATAAGGACATGATCCTAGAGAGATGGGGTGAATACTTTCATAGTGTTCTCAACAGATCATCACATACAAGATACATACATTGTGAATGGGAAGCAATCTCAGAAGGAAAATATTTTGGCGAAAGGAGATAAGAAAAGGTCTCCTACAGGATGGAGGTGCCAATAAATGTAAGCTGAATTAATTTGAATTTTATTAAACAAATCACTGAATTTGGAGCCCATAGGACCTGAGTTCAAATCCTGACTCTGCCACTTACTGTTTCTCTGCAAGTCACTAAAGCTCTCAAGCCTTCAATTTCTTTATCCCTAGAACAAGGAAGTCAGATTCGTTGTTTTTTAAGATTTCTTACAATCGTAAATTTTTGATCCTATAAATTTATACTCTGATATATTTTCTCTGACTTTGTATGGTTTCTAGGTAGGTTGAGCAGTGGCTAGAGCATTGGTCCTGAAGTCAGGAAGACGCAAGTCCAAATCTGGCCTCAAAAATTTAGTACCTGTGTGACCCAGCACAAATCATTTCATTTTTCTTTGCCTAAATTTCCTCAGCAGTAAAATGAGGTGAATAATAATATCTACATCTCAGGGTTATTGTGAGGATCAAATGACATAATGTTTGTCGAGTACTTTATATAGTACTTAGCACATCCTGTTGTTCAGTCATTTTTCAGTGTTGTCTGACTTTTCATGACCCCATTGGGGTTTTCTTGGCAAATATGCTGCCCATAAATTTAATAATTCCATGTTGTTTAAATCATATAGTTAACTAGAAGAGACCTTAGAGGTTATCTTGTCCAATTCTGTTATTTTATACATATGGAAACTGAGCTCCAGAGAAGGGAAAGAACTTGCCACCTTCAGGAATAAGCAATACTCTAACTTTTTTTAAGATCAATTAAGTAACGAATTTATTTTTATTTTTCAGTATTTACTTTTATAAAATGTTGAGTTCTAAAATTTTCCCCTCCTTCCCCTCTCCCCTTCTCCCCCTCTCCTGGCCAAGATGGCATGCAATATGATATAGGCTATGTATGTATAATCATATTAAACATTTCCCCATTAGTCATTTTCCAAAAGAAGAATCAGAACAAAAGGAACAAAAAAATGAGAAAGAAAAAACAAATAAAAAAGAGAGACAATATAGTATGCTTTGATGTGCATTCTGACTCCATAGTTCTTTCTCAGAATGGGCATAGCATTTTCCACTATGAGTCTTTTGGAATTGTCTTAGATGTCTGCATTGGTGAGAAGAGCTAAATCTATCAAAGCTGATCGTTGCACAGTGTTGCTGTTACTATGTACAATGTTCTCCTGGTTCTGTTCTCTTCACTCAACATCAGTTCATGTAAGTCTTTTCAGCTTTTTCTGAAATCTGCCTGCTCATCATTTCTTATGTAACAATATTATTCCATCACATTCATACACTACAACTTTTTCAGCCATTCCCCAGTTGATGGACATCCCCTCAATTTCCAATTCTTTGAATAGGCTAACTCTTAAAGTAACCCATTCTTGTTTTAGAATGTTCTACTCCCACCTTGTAGGTGACAGAACCAGCATCTAAATCTAATTCTTCTGATCCTTTGTCTGACTCTTTCTTTTAAATTATATTAGTAATTTAGTTATTAATTTTGTTGACACAATAGATAAAGAGTGCCAGACCTGGAGTGAGGAAGACTCATCTTCCTAAATTCAAATCTGGCCTCAGACACTTACTAGCAAGTCACTTCTGGCCCGAGTGTCCTCATCTGTAAAATGAGCTGGAGAAGGAAATAGCAAACCACTCCAGAATGTTTGCCAACAAAAACCCCAATGGGGTCAAAAAGAGTCAGACATGACTGAACAGTAAAAAAAATATTAATTTTGCCCTAAATCCCCCTATGTTTTCCTAGTAATATTTCTATCAAACTGCTTGTTAAAACCATATAAGAAGGGCAATTTGCTATTTTTAGATAGGAGAAGAAGAAGAAAATACTTATTCCTCTCAGATACTCATGTGGGGACTTAGAGAAATCAGAAAAGATTATTATAGCTAGAAATCTGAAGGGGGTACATTGAAGCAAGCTTCATGTTGGAGAAAGAAAAGGTTTGAATTAATAAGTGAATGGAAAAAATCTTTTCTTAAATATTTTTTCTTAGTGTTCTTAGTTTTCTAAGTGTTCCTAACTCTCTGTGATGTCAGGGGAAAGAGAGAGAGAGACAGAGAGAGAGAGAGCTGCCCTGCCATCTAGGACTTTATAGTCTAATAAGGGAGAAAACATATAGAGTTTTGATCTGGAAATTTACAAGACTGATGAGAGAAACCATAAGGGAGCATAGAGCAGTAACCCCCCTCCCCTTCCTAGAAGAAATTATGGTACTGACTTGATTATGACTCCAGAACATGAGACTGTGAATGGGACAGGTTACAAATTATATGTGTATATCAGCCAAGTGGCTGTCTGCCTAATAACTGTGGAGTAAAACAAAGTATTTCTGAAGTCTACTGTATCAGGAAGCACCCCAACATACACAGAGGGGCCTGAAGTCACAGGTTCTTAGATTTGCATTCACAAAAAAAAGTAACCTTTAAGGGTTTAACAATCACTTTAATCAAGCATATGTATCATTCCTTTAACCAAGTATATAGATAGAAAGATGATAGATAGATAGAGATATAAATAGATATAGATAGATACAGATAGATATAGATATATAGATGTAGATGATAGATATAGATAGATATCTATATCTATCTATATCTATCATCTACATCTATATATCTATATCTATCTGTATCTATCTGTATATATGTATATACATATATGTATACATATATACATATATATACATATATATGTATATAATTTGCCTATTTCAGGGGAGTCAACATCCTGAACTTCAAAGAAAATATAGAGAAATCAAAGATCAACTGAGATGCCTTACTCTGCCTAAATTCAACAGACAGGTCCAACTGTCTAACCATAGTTACCAGAGATGGAAGCACTGACATCTGGGTTTTCAAAGCCAGGGGGACTCCTTTAGCAGCTTCCCAGTGTTCTCATCTGGCCAAACAAACACTTCATAAGCCCCAAAGTAAAATTTCAACTTAAGAGTATTTGTACTTTTTTTTTAAGAGCCAGAAAGCATGACAATCTTTGAGAACCAGTGCCTCATTAACAAAAGGCTTGGGCCTTCCCACAAATCTCTAATCCAACTCCCCTTAATGGGTAGACTCATTAATGGGTGGGGAAGATCTTTAATCACATTAAAATAATTAACAATGTAAATACATATGCTATTTCTAGATAAAGAAACTTTTTTTCTGTGCTTTACTCCTTGCAAAGACTCATTATTAATAAAGAAAGGTACTTGATTACACTAAAAGAAAACCAGCAAAAGGTCCTATTTTGCTTGCCATCACACCTACCTAAATATCTCCAAACATATGAGGAACTCATCAGTCAAGGAGGGATCATGGGCAGGGGGTTGTTGCAGCGGGTGTTCTGAAATTCAAAAGAATTAAGTAATTCAGAGCATCATCTTTAGTCCAGATGACACTATGAACTAGTCAGAATATGGCCAGAGAAAAGAGAAAGCCCCTGAGGTTTGAAAGGCACACATGTTGCCTGTGTTGCCTCAGTATTATTTACAATTAATCCACATTCACTAGACTTTTTTTTCAATGAGATTGAAATCTGACTGAAAGTAAAGTCAGTATTTTATATTTTTAAAATATTTTACCCAGAATCCAACACTAAGCAAGGGAGGTGGTCTATATCAATCTCTAATCTATAACATATCTAGATATCTATATCTAAATATCTATACAGAGAGAGAGAGAGAGGGAGAGGGAGAGAGAGAAAGTAAATAGCTTAACAAACATGGCAAAAGTTTATATAAAAACAAAATGGTGTTGAAATATATGTATATACATTTATCTATATATGATATATTTTATATTATATATAATATATATCTACATATACATATATGTTCATATATATGTAAATATATTGTACACACACTTTTGGAAAGATTAGTATGGAAAAATTAAATTCAGAAAATGCATTAATTGTTGAATTCATCTCGGATACTTGTCTTTGCATAGAACTGAAATGGTGACATTTTGCTTTAAATTCATTTCACTAATAAACTCATGGATATTTTCTTGAACTACTTACTATTTAGTCATTTAGGAACCCTGTGAATCAGTTCTCAAATCAATTCTACTTTTACAATGTTTTTTTCCCCCAATTTCTTCTCTTTTCTCCATTTACTTAAATACCACCCCAGTGCATGCCCTCATCCCTTTCTTGGGTTATGGCAATAGCCTCTAAAGTGAATTCCTTGATTTGGGTGTTTTAGTTTGATGGTCTGTCTGCCAAATTGTTAATAAAATAATCTTTGAATCATAAACCTCAGAAACCATCTGTACAAAACTCTCACTTTAGAGATGGAGAAATTAGCCCCAGTGACTTTTGTAAGTTCATATGGTTGGTCCTTATGAGAGATGAGATTTGAACCTAGAACTGATTCTGGAACTCCTGCTCTTTCCACTGTACTATACAAAGATCTGGCCATGTCACCACACTGCTCAACAATCTTCAGTAGCTTGGCTCTCTTTTCCTTATAGGATAAAACAAAATTCATCAGTTTGGTAGTAAAAAGTCCTTTGTGATTTTGTTCTAGTCTATTGTCATAGATAGCCTTATTTTGAAATGGAACAACTCTTCTAAGGCACGTGCAAAAACCACACAATTAATAAATGAACAAGAGAAATAATTGTTTCTTTCTCCTCTTAATAACTATTTATTGTGTTGATACCAAGGATTTCCCCCTTTTCTACTTCCTTATCCAGAAATCAACCAGTGTGGGAAATCTCTCTGAAAGGTGTACCCAGAAAAAAGATCTAAATCAAAAACAGTAAAAGGAATTCTAAGTTTAGAAAAATGGATGGATTCCTGATCATTGTGTTTACTGAGGTCTGGGAAAATGTTGATTCTTCCTTTTTTCAGACATCTGATAAGGAAACCGATGTCTCTGACCAAGATTTAAGTGATCCAAGCCACCATACCAAATCCTCATTGTAATATAAGCCAGCCTCTCATTGCAATATTCATTTCCTCATTAATTTTTTAAAGAAACAGAATTGACTGTCACCCTGAGAAACACATGCTGCTCTAAGAGCATATAAACCATGAAATCATCATCATGCTGAGTCTTTGGTCTAAGAGAGATGGCCAGATGATCATCTTTTTATTGTTAATCATGCCATCATTATTAATAAAGTGATTAAATTATCCAGAAATTGTGTCTCTAAAGTTTTTCAAATGCCATAAATAAAAAACTAAATTAAGTGAATGAAGAAAGGAAGGGAGACAGAGAGAAAGGAGGAAGGAAGGAAGGAAGGAAGGAAGGAAGGAAGGAAGGAAGGAAGGAAGGAAGGAAGGAAGGAAGGAAGGAAGGAAGGAAGGAAGGAAGGAAGGAAGGAAGGAAGGAAGGAGGAAAGAAAGTAGGAAGAAGGAAAGAAAGTAGGAAGAAAGAGCATTTGTTATACTCCGGACAAACTGCCATCTTTCCTGTTATTCAAAATTGGCATTTCATTCTCTACCTCTCCTGTATTCCTGGAATGGAATTCTTTACTTTTCTTAGAATCCCTTTATCCTCTTTGAAGGGATCACCTTTGAAGTGTCACCTTCTACATTATACCTTTCTTAATTCCCCTAATCATAAGTGTTCATTCCTTCCTCAGATTATCTTTTGGTTTCTCATGCTTGTGTTTTATGCCTCTCAGGAGACTGTAAGATCCTTGTGGTCAGGGACTGTTTTATTTTTATTTTTTATAAACCCAAAACCTAAAACAGGGCCTCATGGATAGAAAACAGCAAAACAAATGTTTGTTGAACTAAACTAAAACTGAAAATGAGCAACGGTTTTACAATAATTTTATGAATTAAATAAACCAGCTGGGAGATTCATCAGGATATAAAGAGAAATGTGCACTTTGTTGTTCCTTCTTTCAAAAGGAGGCAGTTTTCACAAGCTATTTAGTCTACAGTAACAGTTTTTAAAGGTGCAGATGGTGGAATTCCTCAAAAATGTGATGAGGACCTTTTCAAAGTTCGTGGATGTTCAATTGCTGCAAATCTGAGATTGGAAATGATTTAACATAGCACATTTCAGCAAGTATACTCTAAAACTGCCTGACTTGCCAAGAGAATGGTTGACAAATGATCACAATGTTTAGAACTTGAAAGGATCTGGCCCAGGTGCTACAAGAAGGATATAATGGAGTCCCATTCTTCCTACCACATATCTAGATCTCTTACTATCCCATGCTGCCTCTGAGTGAGAGGAGAAATGTTACCTTGACCAGGAATTAACTTAGATCTATTTCACGGAAATCTAGCATGGTACCATTAAATGTACCATATCTATTTTAAGTAAATATTCTATATGAAAGTTAGAACTGATAGAAATTTAGTTATTTAGCTGATTATTCACATTATCAAAAGTATTTTTCAGAGGTTTTACCACAGGTTTTGCTTGATGTAGTTTTCATTGAAAAGAAAAAAAATGAACAGAAAAACCTTACCTTCTACATATCCTCCAAAATAAGATTCTATTTGGGGAAAACAACCAATAATTTCATAAATATATGAAAAATAAAACTACAGTAAGTGAAGCATGCAAGCTTGATCCTAGAGAAGAGATGTGAAATGGAGTTTTTCCTCCCTCCTTTCATTTGAGGTACAGAAAGTTATGCCTGTGGAATGTTTCATATGGTATCAGACATGGTCAGTATTAGCTTTTTCTTTATTTTTTTTATCTTACAAGTAAAACTTAGTGAATAGGGGAGAGGAGTATATTTGAAATTAATGTTAAACAGATTTCTACCACAAAATAATATTTATTTCATCCTAAGAACAACAAGGGGAGGTGGGTGATAATATTATCCCCATTTTACAGATGAGGAAACTGAAGCAGGCAGATGAAATGAGTTCCCCAGTGCTGTGGCTGATGATGGCTGAGGCACTCCCTACAGAGAGGTTAGGGTAAGTCTCTGGGGAGATTGACAGGGGTTGTCTCAGGGAGGCATTGATATGGAGACTAGGAGAACCAGAGCCCAGCTTCTCTTTGAGCTCCTCCAGCATACTCAGCTGAAGCTAAAGCATTAGCCAAGTGGTTCAGATCAGAGTGTGATTGGTGCCAGTCAATCCAAGGGCCCTGGCACCAAGGACACAGTCTTTCTTTTTAAAACTGAGCCTCCTCCAGCCCTGGACCCCCAAGAGTTCCAGCTCAAGATTCACCTCCCCAGGTAGCTTTCCACAGTGGTCCACATTGGTCTCTCCCTGCTTAAAATCTATTTTGTCTGCTCCCTCCAGAGATTGCCTTTCAAATCAGTCAACACATATTTAATCTTTGCTTTTCTAGTGCTAAGAACTGAGGACAGTGGGTTTAGTGCTGGGGTGGAAGGGGTTGGTGTTGTTTGGGGCAGTGCTTGAAGCAACATGATGCCAGGGTGGTGCCCACAGAAATGCCAGTGTGCCTGCCTTTGAACCTTCAGTGAGGCACTGAGATGGATTCTGGGATAGCCCTGAACCTTCCCTCTGTGCAGTACTGCCTAGCTTTCACTTTTTCTCCTATGGACTACCCCTTTCTGATTCCCTTCACATTCAATCAGATAGGGGAGAGATGAAATGAAGGACATGCAACTCTGTTATTGACTCTTGCTCCTTGTAACCAATTCTGGGAACAAAGGAATTTAGGGCGGATGGTCATGCCTCTTGTTTGAACACTGTTAGAAAAGCCAAGGACAGAGTTTGTATTTTTGTGACTTTTGCAAGAAGATGAACTATTTTCTAACTAACGCCTACAACCCCTGTCCTGGCCAGGTGCCATTGACATGTATTCTCCAGGATTTTGAAAAGACAAAGGAGAAAGGATGAGAAGGAGAAAAACCTCTGAAGTTATTAAATGGGGACAAGAAACCCAAAATTCAAATGAGCCTCACATTGAATTCCAGGTTTGTCAGACAGTATTAGAGATTTCTATTTAGGATCTAGCTTGTTCAGCCCAAAGACTTCAGTGACTGAGTCTGGCTCATATCATGTAGTAGCAGAGAAAGGAGATCTCAGGGTCAGAAAAAGCCCCAGAATCTTGGAAAGATCTTAAGATGTATCTGATTCAGCCTTTCACAGAAGACAGGACTTTGAAAGAAAACTCAAATTTTAGTATGCTCTAAAGCTTACAAGCACTTTCCCTCTCAATACTGAGTGTGTGAGTGAGTAGATAAGTGAATTCTGGATGTGGAAGTGGTATTTATAAATCATTAATGTAGAAGACCAAGGGGGTAAGGCCGGAAGTCCCACCAGCCTAGAGAAGTTGAATTAGGGCAAAAGAGAAGGATCAAGAAACCAATGGCCATGGTGAAGGACAAAGAGTAGATGATGTGAAAATGGGGGAGGAAGGAGGATAAGAAGTTGGCAACAGAAAATAGGATTTCACAAATTAGCATCTGGGATTCTGAGGTGCTGAGATTAAAGGTATATTGTAGTCTAAGTTTGATGTTGGGCAGAATAGCTGGCACTGGATTTTTAGACATGGAAGAATTGTCTTGCTCAAGGGTTTGAGAGTGCTCACTATAAAATGGCAATACTAATTAAAATACTATTATTACTGTTGTTACTATTATTAACTAGTCTTTTAATATTCTCAAAGCATTTTGCAAATGTTATTCCATTTTATTTTTACAATAACCCTGGAAAATATGCGCTATGATTGTCTCCCATTCACAGATGAAGAAATAGCAGTCAACATAGCTAGGAAGTGTCAGAAGGGATATTCGATCTCAGATCTTTCTCAGTCCAGTCCCAGCTCTCTATCTATTAAGCCACCAAAGACTTCTGGATGTAGACTTAAGATA
Organism: Bettongia penicillata ogilbyi; assembly: GCA_023548195.1. NCBI lineage: Eukaryota > Metazoa > Chordata > Mammalia > Diprotodontia > Potoroidae > Bettongia > Bettongia penicillata. The sequence goes on along the minus strand of JAJHZJ010000268.1, from coordinate 251,845 downwards.
TCTGAGTTTGGGTCTTGGACTGTTATTTACAATTAATGTTAAATTTGAAAAGTCTCTTCTCTGGGCTTAATTTCATCATTAGTGAGGGCTTGGAAGAGATAGCTCATAAAACTGCAAAGCTATGATCTTCTGAATATTATATAAACTCCATCACTGATCATATCATAGGTCTTAAACATTTAAGGAACCTAATCCAAAACTGCTGAATTTTTTTTAATAAAAAAATCCAGACTGAAAGAAGAGAATTGAATTGCTCAGGAACAGCTCATGTCAGAGTCTCTGTGCAAAGCCTGGCCTCTTGCCTCCTGGCCTTATATTTTGTATAATGTTGCCTCTTTTTTCTAGTAGCAAGGAGGTTAGCACTTTATAGCCTGGACTTGAATATTTTTTGGAATGTGGAACTCAGTGGTATAAGGTTCAGGCAGTTCTATCATTAGTGATAACATACTTATTTTCATAATGCTTCCTGTACTGAGCAGAAATCTGGTCATTTGTAATTTCTGCACATCAGGCTTAGTTAGTCATTTCTGGAGTCAAACTGAGCAAAATTATTCCTACTTGACATGTCATCTATTCAAATATTTTGCAGATAACTAACACAGTTCCACATATTCTCTGCTTCTCCAGGCTCAGTTATTTAAAATGTTCATAACAATAGCAGCAACAGTAATAAAATGTCACATTATATAGCACCTTAAAGTTTCTATATTACTTTTAAAATATTTCTTTTTAATAATACCTAAGACCTAACATTTATATAGCACTTACTATGTGCAAAGTACTATGCTAAGTACTTTAAAGTTATTTCATTTGATCCCCACAGCAAGTCCATGAGGTAGGTGTTATTATCCCCATTTTGTAGATGAGGGAACTTAAAGCAAGCAGAGGTTAAGTGACTTGCCCACGGTCACATGTCTAGGAAGCATCAGAGGCCAGTATGAACTCTGGTCTTTCTAATGCCAGACTCAAAGATCTATCCTTTGTACCCTCTAGCTACCTGTACTGCAGTAAACAGAATGATAAATCGCAATATTAAAGTTTCAAACCCAGGCTTTCTGATCCCACATCAGCATCCTTTCTCCTACCCCCTCGTATGTCTTTCAAGTGAAGTTTAGAAGTATGTCTAGATAAGGAAGGGACCAAAAGTCTGTCAAATTCAACCTCCTTATTTTACAGATAAGGAAACCAAGACTAAGAAAGGAAAAGGTCCTTGCCTACCATAACATGGACATAGAATTTGAACCCAGGTCCTATTTCTCCAGAGTAAGTGATCTCCTGGGCTAACTCTCATCTAGGGACTTTATTTTGGGGACACTAATAATAAACGTGATTAGTCAAGGCCACAGCTATAGCCAAGGCAGAACTAGAAATTTTGTTCGTGAGCAACCAGGAAGGCATAGTCTGGTAAATCCCTGTTTTCCTCAATAATCCCAAAGCATCCTATTCTTGAGATATGGTTCATTTTTCCATGCTCGGTGTCTAATCTGGCAATAATTCACATACTTGAGGAATATGCCAGCATGGTATTAATTATGCAGCCTTTGCCAGACTTCTGCCAGCTTTAATGAGGGAGGAAAGGTTTCTGGACAAGATATAGCTTGAATGCCGAGAACTTTGTTTATAAATTACACAGTAAAGGTAAAATTCTGGTGCAGCTCCTTGTTCTCTCCCCTTACATCTTTCTCCTCTCCTATCCCTTAAAAAAAGAGAAAAAAAGACTGGATTATACCTGAACCAATGGCTTGGAAACTGGTGAATGTCATTCCTCATTTTCAAGTCTAGTGATTAACACTTAAATTTTTTTCTTACTTATGAAACCCCACTAAAAGTGTGAACAATATCCTAAATTTTAATCAGAGTAGCTAAATCTAAAAAATATATGCCTTCTTAAATGAAATCTACCCAATACCATGCCTTAGCTCAGCACAGAGACAGAAATGACTGCTCAGTAATTACCCCTGCTGAACTGGGAAGACCAGAAAGATTTGACTGTAAAATATCCATGAAAAATGAATACTTGTTTATTGAAAAATACACACACACACACACATACAAAGAATTTGAGGCCATTTTTGTTTGCCAATTCACTTCTGTTATTTTTCCTGTACATATGAAATGAGAGTTTATTAATTTTTTGGTTTGTGTGGAATGCCCTGGATGCTGGGGAGTCTTGCAGGAATATAAGATCCTAACACCACAGTTTTATGTTTTTTAATGTTAAAAAATTAGAAAGGATTTCTCACAATGATTAGCAGGCTCTTCAACAATTTTTAGGTCCCAACAGAGCTGACTTATTCAAAGAATTTTAGTTTCCTTAAAATCCTGTTCATTTAGTTAAGAAAAATAGTAGATGAAATCTTGTGCTCTTTGATTTGGGAAGTGTGTGCGAACATGCTTTTCCTTTACTCTTTTTAATTTTTTTAAATTAACATTTAATTCTAAATTCTTTCCCATCCCTCTCCCAGTCATTAAGGAGGAAAACAATGATATTGATTATACATATGAAGACATGCAAAACGCATCTGCATAAGAGCACTGAAAGGGTAGGGGGAGGCAAAAAAAAAAAAAGAAAATGGAAAAATATGCTTCAATCTGCACTCAGCAATCATCAGTTCTCACTTTGGAGGTGGATAACATTTTTCATCATGGTACCTTTGGAATTACCTTGGACCCTTGTGTTGATCTATTACTACATTTCAGGAAATAAGATTAGAATGTGGTGATTTTGGTGTGTGTGCTCATCCTTCATTGCTGAAGAAGACCATGCCATCAGAGAAATGATGACATGACTTGCACTTGACTTTGTTTTGAATGAGGGAGGGCTGTGCAGTTCATCAGTCTCATTTCTCCTCCAGAGCCATCTGGATCCAGTGACCAGATATTCATCAGGATGACTGGAAATGACTCAGGATGAGACAGTTGGGGTTATGTGACTTGCGCAAGGTCACACAGCTAGTGAGTGTCAAGTGTCTCGGGTGAGATTTCAACTCAGGTCCTCCTGATTCCAGGGTCAATTTTCTATACACTGAGCCACCTAGCTATCCCTTCATATGTAATTATTGTTAAGATGTTAATTTAGATATTGACTCAAAAGCTCATGTAGTGAACATTGCTAGTTTTGCATAGTCTACAGAGTTATATGGGGCATCTAAGTGGTATAGTGCATAGAGCACCAGTGCAGGAGTCAGGAGGACCTGAGTTCATATGTCATCTCAGACACTTGACACTCACTAGCTGTGTGACCTTGGGGAAGTCACTTAACCCCAATTGCCTCATCCTGGGTCATCTTAAGTCATCCTGATGAATATCCGGTCACTGGATTCAGATGGCTCAAGAGGAGAAGTGAGGCTGGTGACCCTCCTTCACTCAAAACAGTCAAGTGCAAGTCATAATGATTTTGGGAGATCTAGCAGGAAAGTATGAACAGGATAGTCATGAGATTTGTTCCGTGAAAAATCTAGGAAATCCATCTTTTATAGATGAGGATTATGGCCCAGAGGGAAGTTACCACCCATGATCATACAGGCAGCAAATGACAAAGCCAGAGCTGGATCTCTGATCATCTCTAATTGTAATTGTAATCGAATGATTACAATGTCACATGCTTGGGACTGATTCTGCTTCCTTGTCAAAGGGAGTGTTCAAATAAATATATTCATAGATGTTATTGGCATGTTTCTCGTGAAGCAACTCCCCCTCCCCCCAAAAAAAATCATTAATGATTTTGCAGAGCAAGATTAGGCATTGCAGGAGATGCACTTTTGAAATAAGACACAATTCCTGTCCTCACAGGGCTTCCAGTTTGATAGAGGGATAAAATGCAAGTGTGATTCACTATAATTCATAATATTGAATATGATAAGCTCATTAGAGAGACATAGAACAAATGGGTACATAACAAAGATATGTATCAAGGGGGAATTTGGTCATTGCCACCTGGAAGATCAGGGGAAACTTTCTAAGCTGTGTCAAGTTGTTTTTCAGTTATGCCTAACTCTCCATAAGCCTAATTTGGAATTTCTTGGCAGAGATCCTGGAGGGATTTGTCATTTCCTTTTTCAGATGAGAAACTGAGAGAAATAAGGCTAAACAATTTACCTAGGGTCACACAGCTAGTAAATTCCTGAGGCTGAATTTGAACTCATGAAGATGAGTCTTTCTGGTTCTAAACCCAGTATTCTATCTGATGTGCCAACCAGTTGCCCTTCCTAGGATATAGTTGAGTTTTCAAGGATGAATGAAAATTAGAGAGATGAAAAAAAGGAGAGGAAGATGAAATTGAAATATAGGAGAAAATGTAGTTTCATAGTTTTAGAGATGCAAAAGATGAGAGATTTTCTATTCTATCCCCCTCAATTTACAAATGAGGAAATTAAGGCCAAAGAGGTTGAATGACTTGTCTTAGGTCATGTAGCCTGTAAGTGGTGGAACCTAGATTTAAATCTTGGTCCTCTGTCTCTGAAACAAAGGCTCTTCTGAGTAAGGATACAAAAAAGTAAGAGAGTTAAGGTGTAATCAGATACTACAGAGCAGTCCAGTTTGACAAAGATCCTATAATGCATTTAAGAGAGCAAAAGGAAATGATGTTGGAAAGGTAAGATGGTAGCAGACTGTGAGATGCCTTGAATGTGAGGCAGTGTGATTTTCCTTACTCAGTAAATAGAAGGATGTTGAAACTCTTTTGACTACAGTAAATATAGTCCCATAACTCTGAAATTTGAAATACTGAAAATGGCTCCTAGGAGCTCATCTGACTACTGAATGGATCCCATGCAGGTATATAAGAGAAAGGACTTAGAAAGTAGCTTCATAATAGCTTTAATACAACTTCATTCAGAAAGCACATTTTTTTCCACTGAAAAGGGTATCCTCCACCTGATCAATCATAAATCCAACTCTTTTTGGTTAGAAGTAGGAAAACCAAAATAATGGTCTAAGTACTATGATGACATATGATCACTATGAAGTATTAAATTCATATTGACATATTGTACAAATTGAAAATTTTGGTGCAATAAGAGTACAGTTTTTAGAACATGATTGAACTTGTCCTTTCTGGTGAATTATACAGAGTGTACGCAGATATTCCCTGTCTAATACAAAATATGGAGGTTTGGCGAGGTCATTTCCAGTTATATATGACTGAGAGGCTCTTACTATGTAATTACACAAAGGCTTTTTTTCCTCAGAATCTGGAGGGATAGGTGACTCATGATGTACTTATATGGAACTGAGTGCAAATACGAACAAAACCCCATCAATCTCTAAGTTTCTTTTTTCTTCCTGACAGTGAGACATAAATACTACAAGTTGCTGGAGTGGGCAGGAGGAGGGGGAGATGATTACTCTATTTCCAACCTGATCAGGATGTGTCTATGAGTGCATATCACCTCTCTTTCTTTTGTATTTATTCTTTCCTGATCTTAGGTGAATGAGTTTTCTAGACAGGAGTGCTCAGATGAACATCAGAGCCATTAAAGTTCTAACTAGCATTTGGAGTGAAAAATTGATTCAACTAGAAAGTGACTTACAACAATATTCTCCTGCAGATAGGAACTGAAGTAAAGTCCTGGGAAGATGGTGTCAGCTTCAGGGATTATGCTTCTTCACAACAGAGAGGACTATGGACTCTAGTAGTGTACTGATCCATACACCCCCAAAAAGAACCACACTTCAGAGGAATGACATGAGGCCTTCATGAAGAAAGAAAAGGACTCTCACAGTCAGGAGTCTTGAGGTATACATAAGCCTTCCCTATATGCCCTCTACATATAGACCTAATGCCTTTTGTACATTAACTTAGAGGTTGGGTCCAAGTTTTGCAGGGATTTAAAAGCTAAACCATGGGTACCTAGAGGCAATAGGGAGCCATTGAAGTTTATGAGTTAAAGAAGTGACTTATTCAAGGCTGTTATTTAGGAAATTCATTTGGAAGCTATATGAAGGGTAAATGAAGGTGGGGAGAGACTTCAGGCAGGGAGAACTATTAGAAGACTATTAACATTCTATAGGTGAAATGGCTTAAGAATCTTGTTTCAGGTGATGGGCCTGAACTTGTGTGGTGGTCAAGTAAGTAGAGAGGCTAGGATAGATGCAGAGATTGGGGAGGTAGTATATTATGCCTAATGAACTCTAAGTTATCATTTAAATGATAGCTGGTGTTTACCAAGTACTTTAAGGTTCACATCCTTTCTAGGAACTATATCATTTGATCTTTATAACTACCTTGTGAAGTAGGGACAGTGTTATCACTATTTTGATATTATAGATGTGTAAAACTGAGGATCAGTGAGTTGAAATGACTTCTGTAGGATTAGACAGTAATAGTAAGTCTCACAGCCAAAATTTCAACATGAGTCTCTCTTGACACTACATTCAATGCTCTTTCCACCATACAACATTGACTCATGGTATATCCCACAGAGCGTAGGACATATAATGATCAATAATAAATATATGCTCAGTGTTGAATAAATGCACATTATGGATCAGAATCTGACAGGACATAATCTTCTTATTTTTTTAAAATTCCTTGAAAGAGATACATGACTGATCTAAAATGTTTTTTTTCTTGCAGTTATGTAGAAAAGAAACAAATATTTACAAGGTCATGCCTATGTAGCAAAGAGATGATACAACAAAGAACATTTTTCACTATATCCTTCCATGAGAAAGCAAAGCTGGAATGCCAATAATACTTTGTATATTTTTCAAGGTTTATGAGACCTTTTGAAAAAATGAGGAGAGGTGGGGCTAGTTACATAAAATAGGCAGCCCTTTGGAAAGTATTTCACTGATTCTCCAAGAATGGCTTGAAAAAGACTCTGACTTTCCTCTTTCAGAGTTTATATCTCTTTGGGATCTAAGTTCCAGAGAACTTAGTCATTTAGAAGATCCTCGGATATCTCTTCCTGCATACCGAGGAGCGGCAACACCACCCTGCAAGATTGACGGGACATGACTCTGGGAAAGGTATTTTACTGATATGTCTCAAATTCTTAGAAATACTTTTACCTCAGTGTGCAGTCTTTACTTCTGTCTTGCTATTCTATGTACATATGTGTTATACACTCATGTGTACTTTCATATTTTGTTATCTCTCTGATGAACTTTAACTCTGACCATCTCCAAAATATTTATATATGTACTTTCTCTGAAGAGACTAAGTTGCATCAATTACTGTTGGGATTTGATAAAGGAGTCTTTTCCATATTTGAAATAATTACCTGATTGGTGTAATGTTTTTTTTTCATTTTAATGCATGATGTTTGCTTAATTGCCTTCAAGTTAAAATGCCTCTAAACTAAGTGATGTCTAGTTGAATGCTATATAGGAAATATGTAAACATTATTGTTTGTGAGAAAGAGGTGTGAGTTGTGTTGAGTGTAGTCATGCCAGCTTGCGTGATTGCCAGGATCTAGAAGTCCTAATTTTATAAGACTCTTGAAAAGCAAAAAAGCCAAGCATAGGCCAAGAGAGATTGGCCTAATTTTGGAAAGAGACTGGCTCTACAGACAGGGGACATGAGTTTAAATTCAGCTCAAGTATTTATTACTTTCTTTGACCTTAGACAAGTTGTTTCACTGCTCTATATCACTTTCCTCATTTGTAAAACAAGAGGACTCTACTCAATTTCAGTTTTTTTACTCAATTTACTCAATTTCAGGTACCTCTAAGCTTTAACCTAGGATTTTCTGTGGATATATATGGGTTGATGTCCACAAAGGCATATCATAACTTTTCAAAATTTGAGTTTCATATGAATAAGTCAGTTTAATGCAATTTAATTTAATTCAAGAAACATTTATTAAGTACCTACAATTTACAAAGTCCTATGCCAGATGCTGGGGATATGAGGCAAAACCAAAACTATTTCTTGCCCACATCATACTGGGAGCCAGGGTGGACTTAAGCAGAGTGTGTGCATGTGTGTGTGCATGTGTGTGTGCATGTGTACACATATATGTGTATGTGTATCTATGTACATATATATGCAAATACCTGAAAAATATATACAAAGTAAATAGCAATTTGGGGGTAGAGTGAGGAGATCACTAACACAAGTTAGTGATGAAGGAAAGGCATCATAAAGAAAATAGCCCTTGAGATGCAATATGAAGGGAGCTTGGGATTCCAAGAGTGAGATAAAGGAGAGAGAACATTCCAGTCATGAAAACCATGACAAAATCATGGAGGTGGAAGATGGAAGACCAAGTATGGAGATCCAAATTAGAGTAATTTGACTGAAAACAAAGAATGTATGAGGGGGAATAATGGGACACATACACACACATATGTACACATATGTGTATGTATAATAGTAGCTGTCCTGTTTAATTCTTCTTGACCCAATTTAGAATTTTGTTGGCAAAGATATTATAGTGGTTTGCCATTTCTTTCTACAGTTCATTTCACATATAAGGGAACTGAAGCAAACAGGGTTAAAGAACTTGTCCAGGATCACACAGTTAGTAAGTGTCCAAGGCCAGATTCAACCACAGGAAGATGAGTCTTCCTGACTCTAGGTCAGTAGTCTCTCTACTGTTCCACCTAGATGCCATACATACTATACAAACATATACATATACACATATGCATACATACAGACATACATATACATAGGTTACATATTTAATTATATATACATGTGTCTTTGTGTAAATATGTGTGTATATTTGTATGTACGTATGTATGCATGTATGTTCAACCTATAGCTTCCAAACTTGTCCTGCTGGTTTTGCTTTTTTTCTGGTCTTACTTCTGTGTTTATTTTCTACATTTAAAAAATTGTCTATAGAATTTTCTTTTCTTCTTTTTCAATTGCCCTATTTTTATACCCTCCAGACCTTCTATCAACCCCAACTCCAATAGAAAAAAAGAAAAGGAAAACAATACCATAGTAACAAAAATGGTCAAGGGAAACAATTTCCCACCTTGGTTATGTTTGAAAATGTATGCCTTATTCAGTATGTTAAGCCCATCACCTCTATCCATATGAGGAGGATTTCAGTCCTAAGAGGCATTTCTGATTCCCCAGCTTCTTGACCTTGCCTTGAAATGACTTTGTATTTATTCTGTAAGTTCTTATTTGGGCAAATGTTACATTGCTCTAATATAATGTAAGCTCCTTGAGAATGGACAATTTCTTTTTGGTCTTTTTAATCTCAGGGCCTACCACAGTGCCTGGGAGAAAGTAGATATTCATTAAATATTTACTATTAATTGATTGATTTGATAAGGTGTCAGTATACCAAAAAAAAAAACCCTCTAATGAAACAGTAGCATTTGATAGATATTTGATCACATCATACCCTCATTTACATTTTTTGTTCTAATTTGCATTTTGCTTATGAGTATCTATGTCATATGATGACCATACCTTAAGATCTTGGAGGAGAACAGTGCTTCCATTTATTTTTTTTTTTTATGACTTTGGGCAAGTTGTGCTATCTCTTTGGGCCTCAGGTTTTTTATGTTTGTTTCATTTTTATCTGTGAAACAATGGGGTTGTACCAGTGGGTTTACAATTTTCTTTTCAATTCTTAATCTATGATCCTATGAAAGAGGTCAATGAATTGCACCTAGGTCATATGAATATATGTACATTTGTCAAATAAAGGAATGAATTACTGACAATTATGTGATCCACATAGGAAGAATACAAGCTCAATATACTGAGAGATCTTTGTGGGCAGGGTTGGTATGAAAAGCTTCTACAGGAACCTAAGGAAGGCTTTAAAGGATGGCTACCATTTAGACATTTGGAAAAGAGGAGTTAAGGAGTATTCTGGGTAACAGATATGGCTCTTACAAATTTCCAAAATAGGAATATGCAGATCCCTATGTCCAGAGATTAGAATATTCAGATACAATGAGGAGGGAGATAGAATGAGTAGAAATGTCTGATGAGAGAGCAAAAGGAGACATGTTATGTTATGTTAACATGTTATGTTATGTTAACATGTTATGTCAAAAGAACATAGTGCCTTCAGAGGAACACTGTGTAGTCAAAAGAGGACTGGACATGAGGTTGGAAGAGACCCAGGTATGTCTCTGACATGATGAACCTTGGCAAATGACTTAACTTTTCTAAGTCTAGATTCCTTCACATACAGTACCTGAAATATTTCTCACAGATATGTCATGAGAATCATTTACACACACACACACACACGCACATATATTATATTTTTTTTGAGAAGAGGTTGTCAGGATGAAGCCATTGATGTGTTTTAAGGCAGTTGAGTACCTTGAATGTTGGTCTGGTGGAATAGTCTAAAGAAAATTGAGCAGGCTGGAAAATCAGTTAATAGAGATGATAGTAATAATCTACATATGTGGTGATAGCCTATACTACCTAGGATAGCCAGAGACATTAGGAAAGCAGAATATACAAGGCATGTCATAGATGCAAATACTAATCAAAAAATTGGGGGCACATAAAGTGTTGATGGCGGCAGTGGTATGGCCACTTTTTCTGAACTTGATGGAGAAGAATGCGCATATCTGAGAAAAGTCCACAGATGAGAACATAGATCTAGAAAGGATAAAGAAAACTTTAAAAGTGATTGCTTGGTGCTGATGGCTAAGGAAGGATCTGAAAGGGTCGATGGGGAACAAGGAATATTCCAACTTCTCCCCTCTTTCTGTGTGTGAAGGAGTATGTGAAAAAGTATAGCCAGCCTTAGAAAAGATGACCGGAGATTTATTAACTTGAAGGAAAAACCAGGTTTCAGTGAACACTCTAAGAAGGGAAGGAAGAAAAAATAGATAATTATAGAATCATAATTTTGGAGCTGGAAAGAACCTTAGAGAACATAAAGTTCAAATCTCTCATTTTACAAATGAAAAAATTGGTTCCAAGTGTATCATGACTTTTCTGAGGTCTTCTCGTAAGTGGCAGACCTATATTTGAAATCATATCAGATGGCAGAAAAAGTTAGAATGACTTACACTAGGACTAAGTAAGAGAGGCTTTGTCAGCCTGACTCTGATCTTTGCCTATGGTTGTGTAAATACTGCCCTGTTGGCACCTGAATCTTCCTCCTACCCCCCCAACACCCCTTAAATTTGAGTTTAATTAAAAGTTTTAATTTACATATGATATACTTGAGAAGAAATACTGGTACCCAGAAGGCTAAAGAGATTAGAACATGGTTATAATTTTCTTCTTGGATCAAATAATTTATCCAAAAATAATAGCTGCATAAATTCCAATGGGTTAGCAAAGAATTTTGCCTTGCTGTTCATACCATAGGAGGATGTAAAGGATGCATACTGTAAGAAAGGGCAGGGGGAAATGAAGAAATGACCCTTTAAATATTGTGGGTTTCTTTTCATTTTCAGGATATACCTTGAAGAACAATGATTCCCCACAAAAGTTTCAAGGGTGAGGCATCCCTGCCTCAGAGTAACTGTCCACATTGCACATGGAAGGAAAATGAAGAGGCCTTCTCTCCTATCAATCTTTTAGAGGCAGACTCAGGTCAATGGAAATTTCCTTCTGAAAGTCAAGTGGGTGAAGGTTGCCATTCAGTTGACATTCCTGTTACTCATAGAAAAGCTACCATGTGGCCTCCACCATCAGATCATGATAAATGTACCCATGGGAGTTTAGCCTGTGAAAGTATACAACAAACTGAGACACCCTCACCCCACAGTAAAGCTGCCATGCAGCTAATACCATCAAGTCGAGGGAGATTCACCAATGAGAGTCCAGGCCATGAAAATCCACAATCCACTGATTCTCCCCTTCCCCAAGGAAAAGCTGCAGACTGGCTCCCACTATCAAACCAAGAAAAATTCTGGGAAGGCTCACCTCAATCTGACAGTGTTATTACTCGTGCAAAAGCCATCATTCAGGAGATACCATTAGGCCGAGGGAAATATACCAGTGAGAACAAAATCTGGGAAGACTCACAACCAAATGAGATTACCTTCTCCCATGGAAAAGCTGGTGTCCATCACCTATCATTAGGGAGGGGGAAACCCATCCGTAAAAGTATAATGTGGGAAGGATCACAACCAAATGAAACTCCACTCCCTCAAGGAAAAGCTGCTGTTCAGCACACACCATCAAACCAAGGGAAATTTACATCTAAGAACACAGTCTGGGAAGGCACACAACCACATGAGATACTGCTCTCCGGTGCAAAATCTGTTGTCCAGCACCCATCATTGATCCAAGGAAAATTCATCCATGAGAATCCAACATGGGGAACATCAAAACCACCTGAGATTCCCCTATCTGGTGGAAAGCCTAATGTGCAGCTATTGGCTCAAGGAAAATTCAGCTGTGACAGTCCAATGTGGGAAGATTTACAACCAGCTAAGACAACCCCAGTTCATAGAAAAGCTGTACTCTGGCCCCCAGCATCAAACAGAAGGCAAGTCTCTTGTGAGAGTCCAGTCCTGGAAGGTTCACAACCAGCTGAGACTTGCCAGCCTCCTGGAAAAGCTGCTGTTTGGCCCCCTCCACTAGGCCAAGAGAAATTCAGTAGTGAGAGTTCAGGGTGGGAGGATTCACAAGCACATAAGACTCCCCAGCCCTCAGGAAAAGTTTCTGTTCGGCCCCCACCATCAGGTCAAGGGAAATTCAACTTTGAGCACCTTGTCTTGGAAGATTCACAGCCAACTGAGATTCCTCATCCTCATGGAAAAGCAACTGTCACACCCTTGTCTTCAAACCGAGGAAAATTTACATGGGAGAATCGAGGGCAAGAGACCTCACAACGAGCAGAAACTGTCCTCTCTCATAAAAAGCCTATAGTCTGGCCCCCACCATCAAACCAAGAAAAATTCACCTGTGAGAATTCAGCTTGTGAAGGTTCAAAATCAACTGTGGCTTCAAATGTCCAAGAAAAGCCTGTCATCCACCTACTATCATCAGGCCGAGGAAAATTATCTCATGACAATTCCACGTGGGAAAGTTCACAATCAGCTAAAACTACCCTTCCTGGAAAAAACACAAGAAGTTCCTCATTAGACAGTGGGAAATTCATCTGCGATAGTCCAAAGTGGAAAAGTTCACTACTTGCTGGGACTACCCATCCTTTGGGGAAAACTGCCACCAAACTCCCACAATCAGGCGGAGGGAAATTACTTTTTGAGAAACTTCTATGGGAAGGTTCCCAAACATCTGAAACTCCTCCTGGAAAACTTACCCTCCAAAGCTCACCATCCTATCTAAGGAAATTTACACATGGTAAATCAGTTCAGGAAAGTTCACAATCAGCTGAGACATCCTTAACTTTTAGAAAAGCTACCCTCCAAAGCTCTCCATCATGTCTAGGGAAATTTACTTATGATAAATCAGTTCGGGAAGGTTCAAAACCTGATGAAACTTCACTCCATAGTGGAAAAGCAAAAGTCTGGCCCCCACCAACAGGCCAAGAAAAATTGACTAGTGAACTTCCATTATGGGAAAGTTCAGAGTCAGCAAAATCTACCCATTCCTTTGGAAAAACTAACACACGAGGGAAATTCATCTGTGAAAGTTCAGGCAAAGAAGGTTCACAAAATGCTGAGATTTCCTATCTCCTTGGAAAACCAACTATTCGACTCCCACAGTCGGACAAAGGGAAGTTAACTTATGATAATCCTGAATGTGAAGGATCACAATCAACTGAGACTTCTCCCCCTCCTGGAAAAACTATCAATCAAAGATCATCATCTTGGGGTGGGAAATTTACCTATGAGAACCAAGACCAGGAAGACTCGCAATCCGATGAGAATCCCACCTCCAGTGGAAAAACAACAAGCTGGACTCCACCAGCAGGGAGAGGAAAATTCTGCCATGACAATTCAGACTGGGATGATTCCCCAGCAGCTGATAATACCTACCCTCATGGAGAAGTGACTCTCCATCCCCAACCATTAGGTAGAGGGAAAAGCACACATGAGAATCTAGACTGGGAAGGTCCACAGCAAGCTAAATCTCCCCTTCCCCATGGAATATCTGCTGAACAGCCCACACAAGCAGGAAGAGTGAAATTCACCTGTAAGAGTTCAGCCTGGGAAAATTCCCAGTCCACCTATAATCCTCTTTCTCGTGAAAAAGTTGGAGTTCAGCAGTCAGCATTGGTCCGAGGAAAATTCCGCAGTGAAAGTACAATCCAGGAAAACTCACAACAATTTGGGGCTCCTCTGCTTCATGGAAAAATGGTTGTTTGGCCCCCACAACCATCCCGTATGAAATTCACTAGTGGTGGTCCAGTCTGGGAAGGTTCACAACCAGCTGAGACACCCCACACTCTTGGAAAAGTTGCTTTCCAAGCTCCACCCTCGGGCCAGGGGAAATTTGCTGGTGAGCACGCAGCTTGGCAAGGCTCAGAAGTAGCCGAAGATCTAGCAACACGAGGGAAATCTGCCTCGAAGCCTGTACCTTCAAGACAAAAGAAATTATCCAGTGAGAGTCAAGTCTGGGAAAGCTTTCCATAACAAAAGTATGCTAATTGGTACCTGGGGGCTGATTGATTCTAGAAGGATCTCAATTAACTGTTTTTTTTCCCTCTCTCAAGCAGCACTGATGTTGGGTAAACTATTTCCTCTTGATAATTCTCCCACTATAGTTGTTCCTAGCTAGCATAAGCCTCCCCCTTCCCAGCCTTATTATCTATCCTTTAGACTCTGATTTACTAGCTCCTTACACAGTGTGAGTTGAAACCCCTGTTTTTAATTAAATTTCATCTCATCCTAAATTTCTTCCTCCTGTCCTCCTAACTCCATTCATTAATTGCAATGGTCCTTTCTTTTAAGATACCAAGTTTCTAGAAGTCCTTTCAATTGCTGACCCTTTTTCTAGTACTCTGGATTTAACAGGTCTAGGAGAAATTAACATATTCATTATTATCTAATGCTACTTCTGGATCTTTTCTGCCACTGTGGGTAAATAATCTATTTTCTTTTAAAAATTCTGACATTTGGTTGTATAAACATCTGTAATTTTCACTGGTGTCATCTCTCATTTATCAGCTATTCTATTATCTCTAATGACTAATTCTTGGCTTATTTACTTTTTCTCCACAAACAGCCTTGACATTGTCCTTAATACTTCTGTAGTCACACTGACCATCACTGATTCTGCACCATTTGTCATATCACCTAGTTCTAAAGACATTCTCCTTTGTTCTATTTCACCTGATTCCTAAAGCATTAATACCTCTCATTTGAAATTGCTCTGCATCTAAGATCTGAACCCTGGAAATTCTCTAACAACCTCTTATTCACCCTGCCCCAGCAGAGCTTCAGTCCACTCTGTTGAAAAATAAACTGAGATACAAGGAGCTTAAATGATTTTGCCACAGGAACACAGGTGGCAGTTAGTAGGACTGGAATCCAAAGCCATGTTTTCTGATGATAATTTTAGTGCTTTTTCTAATAATCCATGCTGCCTACAAATTAGTTTTTATCTTTAGCTACCTTCTTTCCCACTATCATCCATTCATTTAGCAGTAATTTAATAAGAACTTACTATGTGCAAAGCACTGTGCTATTTTTTTGTGGGTGGCAGGGAGGAAAGGGGAAGTGGTAAAAAAGCCAACCCTGTGTAATATGGTGAAGTTATTAAAAGTCATTTCCTAAAGTCCATATTTTCTTCCTTCTGACCCACTTGCATGTGCCCAACACTCTCAAGTTCTCCTCTGTAATTAATATATATTAATTATATATATATATATATATATATTCTCTCTGATCTAGATTTCATTAATGCATAATATATAGGGCACTAGATTCACTAATATTAAGATTTGGGTTCCATTCCCATCTAAGAAACACTTGCTAGCTATATGATGCTCTGCAAATCACTTAACCTCTCTGTGCTCATTTCCTCATCTCTAAAATGAAGTGTGTATACTACTTAATCTCATGCATCTCTTCCAGCTCCTGAACCTATGACCCTATGACTTCAAGAATCTGTGATTTTTATCAGCAGGAATGCTCTCACTATTAATGCAGTCAAAATGACTCTGTCTTCAGTGAGATGTTCTTCAGCAGCTAATGTGATCAAAAAAATCATCTGTTGATGTTCAACTTTAAGGAGATGAGCCATCACATCTAATGAGGCTGGTCCTGAAATGAAAGATACACAGTCTACTGATGGACTCAATCTTGGAAGGACCTGCCAGAGCTTACAGAATTGCTGCAGTGAATTCATGCTCCCCTCTGTACCACAATGAGGCAACACAGAAAGTGTGGTGGAAGCTTCCTGTTATAAATAGGTATATTAACATAGAAGTAGAAAATAATAACAGAAGGATCCCTTCCAGGATTAACTAACAAGTACTTGTTGGGAAGCAGAGGTGCTGGCTGCTTAGAGCATCAACTTCTCTGTGATCTTGGTGCTTAACAGTATATTGGAAGGGCAATACTGCCACAAGTGGGAGAAAGATTGATTTATGATTATGTAGTATCTTTCTAAAACTAATTTAGTTTGAAAAATATCTGTTGCACAGTAGAAACCAGTTGAGACACTCTCAGTCAACCTAGCAGTTCTTATACATTTAAGGATTAGATTTTACTCCCTCAGGTTTTCTTGGGCAAACCTTTAGCCCATTCAATAAGTATTCCACAGTAGTTTTCATTGCTATAAATAAAACCTTTAGTTAGCTTAAGATGAGAGTGACTTTATCTCTCTTTAAAATCCTAGATGTGACTGACAAATTTGTCAGTTTTATTTTTAATTTTAATTACACTGTTTGAAAATTCATTTTTTTCATTCACTTAAGTATTTACTAAATACATACGGGAAGCCCAGAATAGTGCTTAAGTATAGCAGAAGATTCAAAAGAAATGAAAAGATATTGTTTTTGCCTTGAGGAGATTATGCTATTGAAAAGATTGTTTTTGCTGTTCCTATTGTTATTATCACCCAAAAGCATTTCTGAAAGTCTGGATGTGTAAACGTAGATAGTAAAGTGTTACTCTGGAGATTTCATAGATGATTAGAAGAAAGAAGCCACCACAAAATCAGTTTAAGTCCTTAGGATTCACTGACAAGAACTTCAGTGGCCAGAGGTTCAGCAAAATAATGTATTGAAATTGCTTTGTAAACCATAAAGCTCTATAGAGTTACAGCTAATGTGAATTATTAAATATTAGACTATTTATCAATTACATAGTAATAGAAATAGTAGGTAATGATGCACCAGGAATCCAAGGTCTGACTTTATCATGGGCCCTGGTTCTGCTACTTATTGATTGTAAGACTTTAGTTAGCTCACATAATTTTTCAAAGCTTCAGTTTCTTTATAAGTTTCAAAATAATTTTTAATTTTAATAATTCATAAGTATAATAATTTAGATTGATTATAGACTCAACTAATAATAGAAGACATGAAGTGTCATGTCTAATGTTAACACATTCATCACTGAATCCCAATCATCCTCTTATAGAAAAGCAAGACTTCTGTCTACTACAATATACTGATGTGCTGCCTTACTAGATGTTTCTAGAATAAATTGAGATAATGTGCATGAAATTACTTTGTAAAGCATAAAGCACTGTATAAATATAATGTTGCTTATGATGATGAGGAGGTGTTAGACCTATTTTTGAGTGCCTCGTTTGAGTGGCAGTGATTCTCCCACAGAAGGCAACAATGAATTCTCAAAGTTCTTTTGGTTTTGTTTCAGTTTTATAGAATATTAAGCAATGGAGAGAATAGGATGGAAGAAGGAATAATGCTGTGAAGTAATAGCACAGTTGAAAATGATTATCTCATGGAGACATAGCCTCAACATCTGTGGTATGAGTATAAGGATTTCTATGTTCATCATGAGATCCTTTCTGAGTTAGAGAGAAGCAGTATGAGAGGGATAGAGGATCATTGCTCAGCAAGAATTTGATTTTCAGTGACTTAGTAAATTAAAATTGTTTCTTGTGTTCTCATTTTTTTTGCCCTTTATCAATCATTAAAACTGTTTTCTGTTTCTGAGCTAAATATATGAATGCATTAAATATGCTTGTAATGCTTCTCAGAAAGCTTATAAAATCATAGAATAAAAAGTAAGTGCTTACTATTCAACCTTTTGCCTTAATTATTTCACAGTTGCGTTTTATCTTTGTGTATGTGAATACATGCATCAGGACAAGTGTGCAGTCATGGGTAGTGGAAGGAAGAAGCACAATGAAGCACATTTAATGTAGAAAAATAAGAAAACCCCAAGGAATACACAAAACAAAGAAAAATACAACTGTAGACATAGGAAAAACCGGACAATTACTCTTTCCTCTCAATCTGTTCAAGTCTACAGCCATAGTATAAGGACCAGTTTATAACAGTACAGAAGACTGGGCTCTTCCTGATTTTTCAAGTAGCTTCAAAGTGGGTGAGAGGCTAGTACCCTCATTAGCATTATTACCTACAAGTACTGCCTTGATTTTTTCATATTGTGAATGTTCTCAAGATACAGTATTTATATTTTTGAGAGGTTTACTAAGGGAGAGAACTACTGGACAGGAGAAATGGAAAATGACTAACACCTTCTAATTGCTGTCATTCATTTGTTCCATCACTGTCCAAACATTCATTGAGTACCTAGAGATGTGAGTATTATCCATGTTGATGTGGATGCTAGAAATAGCATAAAATACTATGAGTAACAAATATGACAAGAAAAGGAGGTGAGTCACATACAGATAATGAAATATAACAGATGCATAGCCCGGAAACCAATGCTACACTGTTAGCCAAAGGGTATTAACACCCCCAATATCTTGAGTGGATTTTCTATGAAGGATTTTCAGAGAAACATGGACAAGAATCACATGGGATAAGAAATCATGACTGACTTGTAATTTCCATCAGTAGAAGGACTACTCACAATACTACCATTACAGACTTATTGAAGTATTAATGTGTAATATATTGTGCTAGGTACAGGAGATGTATAAACCATATGAACAAAGAAAACTACAAGTGACTAAAGGAGAGAAACAGAAGACTATGAGATCCAATGAAGAAAAATTTACCATCAATATTCATTCTGTGGATCTTGAAAGAGTGGTAGAATGCCAATAAAATGAAATGGGATGAGGTGGGAGTGAAGTGGAGTAAGTACACAGTATTCCAGTTGCAGGAAATAGTAGGAACCAAAAAACAAAATGAGGATGACAATATTTGGAACATACATACTCTGCACAGGGTGTGGTAAAGGGATTTTTAGAGACTGACTCTACCAAACTCAACTTTCCTTTTTTTAGAAATCCTTCCTCCTTCATGAAACCTGAAATGATTAAATGGTACCTTCCCAATGGGGAAGGATTGATCTTAATTGATTGATTGATCCTAATACAATCTCCTGAAACTCCAGTACTCTGGGCCCACAAATACTCTTCTGCATTGCAGGATCACCTCCAGGTCAAGATGAAACATTGGAGGAAGAATTTAGTGGAATGGCAATTATTGTTAATCTCCCCCCAGAAAAACATAGCTACCTAAAATAATACTTCATTTGCAGGGATTCCTGCTAAATCCAAGTTGCAAGTCCTGAAAAACCTAGTCACAAAGGCACAGCAGAATGGAGTTGTAAAATGTTCCTCTCCATCATCTGCCAACCATAATATAGTCATTCACATGCTCTATCCTGAATAACACAGAAAATCCCAGCACCATTTTAGTGTGACGTAGTTTGAAAGAACAGGGCAAACCTTTATTTTAATAACCTCACATAAGCTCAACATGCCCAGAACAGAATTGATTATCTTTGCCCTGAAAGATGTTCTTTTCTCCAACTTCCGTATGTTGGGTACTCTCATCTTCCCAGTCACCAAGGCTCACAAAATAGCTTGCTCTCTCATTCTACATATCTTGTTAGTTCTAAAGTTGATCATATTTCATATATGGCCCCCTTTCTTCTCTCATGCTGCCACCACCCTGGTAAAGGTCCTTGTCAGATCACACTTGAACTATTATAGTAACCTCCTGGTGAGTCTCCCTCTCTTTATTCCAGTTCATCATCCTCCATTCAGCTGTCAAAGTGATCTGACCACACCACTTCCCTACTCAATAAACTTTACTATCTCTCCTTACATAGAATTTCAAATAAAAAAAAAAATCATCTGCTTAACTCTTAAAGCCCTTCATAATCTGGCCCCTTCTTACCTGTTTAGTCTGTTTATACCTTATTTCTCTCCACAAACTCTTTACTTTGGGGACACAGATCTCCTTCTTGTTCTTCACACATGAAAATCCATTTGCTGATTGGGAATTCTCACTGGTTGTCCCTCATCCTGGAATACTCTCTACCTCCTCACTCCATTTCTTCATTTCCCAGGCTTCCTTCCAGTCTCAGCTAATATCTTACTTTCTGTAAGAAATCTTTCCTAGTCCTCCATAGTTTGTTCCCTGGGAAACTCTCTCCAATTTTTCCTTTATATAGCTTTCTCGTACATAGTTGATTTCATGGTATCTCTCTGATTAGTCTATAAGCGCCTTGAAAGCAGTGACTTTTATTTTTTACATCTCTTTGTATTCACAGCATTTACCACATTGCCTGGCACATAGTAGACATTTAATAAATTCCAGTTGACTGACTGTTTTGCCAGGTAGTAACCCTTGTTTAGTAACCCTTGTTTTGCTTTTACATATGGGAACCATAAAGTTTCTTCCTTGTTAAAATTCTAAGAAATACTATGAATAAATTTAAGGTACCATAGTCACTGCTAACATTAACTTGTTACAAACTCCTGGAAGCTGGTCACATCTCAAACTATTAGAATAATGTAGAATATTTTAAAAAATGCTCCTTTATCATTTCACAATTATTAGTTTCAACCACACACTACCTCTTATAGTTTAGTTCAGAGGGTACAATGGGATCATTTTGATACTATTATTACATATTTATATTAATTACATTGTTGTATTATTTATATAGTAAGACCTTTAAAAATAAGGAAATATTTGAAATTGCAATGTCACTTACATTATTCTTGCTTTGTCATTGAGCTTTAAAATAAGCAGGAAACTGCTAGAGCTCTCCCCCCAAAACTTCTCAAAAAAACCTTTAGAAACAACTCTAAACAAATTCTAGAGCAATAGAAGTCACAAAATGACAGACTGAAGCACATTTCTAACCCAAGAAAATCTGGAAGATTGACAGAAAGGGTCTATCACACTGGACTGGGAGTGTAGCACAATTCAGCATGGTCCAGGTCTATGTGGATGGAGCTGGAGTAGGCCTTTGGAGACTGAATTGCTGGTGGCTGTTGTGGTTTCCATACTTCTCAACCCACAAACACTAACAACAACTTCAAAGATCACTGGGAAGTGTCTCTCACCTAACTGAGAAGGGAGTTTTATCAGGCCCAAACCAAGCCCCAGGTTGATGGCAGCCACTTCTGAAGCAGACACTGCTTCTGGAGCTATCCAAATAACAAGGAGCTCAAAAGCCAAGTAATTGGCTGGGAAAATGAGCAAATGGGAAAATAAACAGACTATAGGTTTGCACTTTCTTGTTGAAGAGTTATTGTCTTAAGTCAATGATGAGAAGGAAGATCAAAACATACAATCAGAATAAGACAATAAAGTCAAAGCTCCTGCATCCAAAGCCTCCAAGAAAAATATGAATTGGGCTTAGGCCATGGAAGAGCTTAAAAAGGGATTTTGAAAATCAAATAAGAGAAGCAGAGGAAAAATTTGGGGAAAAAAAATGACTGATGTAAGAAAATCATGAAAAACTAGTCAACACGTTGCTAAAGAAAACCCCTAAAAATTCTGAAGAAAACAATACCTTTAAATTAGGCTAACCCAAATGGCAAAAGAGGTCCAAAAAGTCAATGAGGAGAAAAATGCCTTAAAAATTAGAATGGGCCAAATGGAAAAAGAGGTCCAAAAGCTCACTGAAGAAAATTATTCCTTCAAACTTACAATAGAGCAAATGGAAGCTAATAACTATGAGAAACCAGAAATTTTAAAACAAAATTAAAAGAATGAAAAAAATAGAAGACAATGTGAAGTATTTCCCTGGAAAAAGAACTGACCTGAAAAATGGATATGAGAGATAATTTAAAAATTGTTAGACTACCTGAAAGCCATGACCAAAAAAAGAAGCTAGACATCATCTTTCAAGAAATTGTCAAGGAAAACTGCCTTGTTGTTCTAGAACCAAAGGGGAAAATAGAAATGGAATGAATCCATTAATCACCTCCTGAAAGAGATTCCAAAAAGGAAAACTCCTAAGAATATGGTAGCCAAATTTCAGAGTTCTCAAGTCAAGGAGAAAAGATTATAAGTAGCCAGAAAAAAACAATTCAAGTATTGTTGAAACACAATCAGGATAACACAAGAATTACCAGCTTCTAACCTAATGAATCAGAGGGCTTGAAATATGACATTCCAGAGGTTAAAGAGGATAGGATTAAAACCAAGAATCACCTACCCAGCAAAACTGAGTATATGGAACTTCAATGAAATAGAAGACTTCTAAGCATTCTCGTTGAAAAGAGTTGAATAGAAAATTTGACTTTCAAATATAAGAATCATGAGAAACATGAAAAGTTAAACAGGAAAGAGAAACAATAAGGGACTAATTCAAGTTAAACTATTTACATTCCTACATGGAAAAATGTTATTTGTAACTCATGAGGCCTTTCTCAGTATTAGAATAGTTGGGGGGAATACACACACACATACACACACATACATATACAGAGAGGGAGTGTGGAGGGTACAGGATAAGCTGAATTTGAAGGGATGGTATCTAAAAAAGAAAATTAATTCTTGAGAGGAAGATACCAGGAGAAAAAGAAAGGAAGAGTTTGAAAGTAGTATGTTATCTCACATAAAAGAGGCAAAAAAGAGATTTTTCAATGGAGGAGGAAAAAGAGAAGATGAGAGGGAATAAGTGAGTCTTCCTTTCATTGGGTTTGACTTCAAGAGGGAATCACACACACACACACATGCACACACACACACACACACACACATACACACATGCACACATGCTCAATTGGGTATGGAAGTTTATCTTACCCTATAGTAAAGTAGTGGAGAAAGGAATAAGAGACAGGGAATAATAGAAGGGATGGAAGATTGGGGGAAGGGGTATTTGGAAGGAAACACTTTGGTACAGGGAAAGATCAAAGGAAAGAACAGAATAAACAGAGGGTGGGACAGGATTGAGGGAAATATAGTTAGTCTTTCACAACATGACTGTTGATAGAAGTGTTTTGCATGACTACACATGTATAACCTATATTGAATTGTTTGCCTTCTCAATGAGAGTGGATGGGGAGTGGAAGCGGAGAGAAGGTGAAACTCAAAGCTTTAAAAATGAATGGTAAAAATTGTTTTTACATGAAACTAGGAAATAGGATAAATAGGCAATGGGGTATGGAAATCTATCTTACTCTACAGAAAAATAAAAGGGAAGGGAGTGGGGGCAGTGGTAATGGAGGGCAGATTGGAGGCAAGGGTAATCAGAACACGTGCTATCCTGTGGTGGAGTTGGGGATAGATGGGGGAAATTTGAAATTCAAAATTTTGTGGAAGTGAATGTTGAAAACTGAAAATCAATTAAATTTAAAAATAAATGGGAAGATATAGGTTTCCTTGCAAGGTATAGTTTTAGAGATTATATCATTCAAATACTTCTGGTAACAGAGGCAATATAGTCCTGAATTATTTTCCATAAATTTAAAACTGCATCACTCTACTCCCATCACATTGGTGATGTTTTAGTCTCTGATCACTGTTTTTAATAATGAGACTTCCTGGTCTCCAGGCACAGCCAGTGTCCTCCTACCTGTTTTGCTACCCTTGATATTCCACAATACCCATCAAACTAAGATCAGAAATTCTCCAGAAAATCTATCTCCTATCTAGGGAGACAAAATCAATTCAACATTGTAACTGACCCTGGAACTGAGTTACTCCAGTTGCTAAATGAAGGGTGAATAAATCAGCAACGTTTTACACTTCTGTTAACTACTGAGGCTACACTCTTGGATTTACCTGACCTCCAGGGTCAACAGGTAGGACCAGGGTCTTGCCATCTCTTCTGACACAGACAGAAAACTCTCCTTGTCCCAATCCTTATATGCTTCTACTTCTTTCTCAGGGAAGAATAATCAAATCGATATTAAAATTAATTCTGAGAAGTTTAGAATAAGCCACATTCTTATAACTACACTCCAAATCTCGGATGGTCCAGGTAGAAGCTATTTTCCTTTGTTCTGACATATTCTTTCATCTAATATCTCCCTCTCCTATATACCTATCATATTCTACCTTTGCCTTCTATTGTGTTCTGTGGAGCCCTCATTCTATTATTAACAAATTGCCTTTCATATTCATATCACAGAAATATTTTTCTGCTTGAATGATATTGTATCTCTGGCTACCCTCCCTAGTATTAGATGTCCCTTATGCCCAGCAATGTGATGATAAATGTTTAATAACCAACCAGTTCTCTGAAAGGAAACAAAAGTGAATATGATATACTTTTAAGTTTAATATTCATTATTAACATTTTCTCCATGATTTTCTTAGTAGAAATTCAACCAAAAATAAAGTCCTTATTTGTAGTGTTTGCCAATTTCCAAGGTACAAATTCTCACACTAAAAAAAAAAAAAGAATTAACAATTAACTTTCATGAGTTGATTTAACTGGTTCCAAGACAATTCTGCTAATGTCCCTGGAAAAATTAATTTTTCTTGCTTCTCATTGTGACTTCCATACTTCTCTACTACTGATATTACTTAAGAACTTTTCCTCTATTAAGACTTTTTGTATCCAAATATCTCAACCTATTCAGATTCTGCTACTTGTACTTTACTGTTCTTAATGTCACTTTCCCACCTTCCTTCCTCATGCAGTACAATATTATGGGATTTTCTTGGCAGAGATATTGGAGTGGTTTTCCATTTCTTTTTCCAGTTCATTTTACACATGAGGAAATTGAGACAAACAGGTAGAAGTGACTTGCACAGGGTCACACAGCTAATAAGTACCTGAGTCTAAATTTGAACCCAGGATGATGAGCCTTCCTGACTTCAGGTCCAGCACTCTTTTCACTGTGCCACTGAGCTTCCTTATCCTTATTCTGCCCTTCTATTGGGAATTGTAACTGTTGCACTGATACATCCTCATACATCCTTATTTCCCAGATTATCAAATTTTTAAACTCTTGTGATCTGTACCTACACTCTATACCAGATGCACACAAAGATGGACAAACCTTTGAAATCATAAGCTAATGTCTTATCTCTACAATCCCATATTCTGAAATTCTTTTATTTGCTCATAACGTTTTTACTGTCCATTTCTTCTTGTGTCTCACTCTTCCTAAATCTATTTTTCCATACTGATTGCAATATGTAGCCACTCCATCTTCCCTTCCTTTCCTATGCTATTAATTCTCTTCCAGTCTCACTATCCTTTCCTCAAAATATTAACCCTAATTCAACCATTACCTTTCAATTTCATATTGTCCTCTATCCTTCGGTTTCTTGTCTTCTTTATGGATTACTCCCAATATCCAACTTCATTACTTCTTCTATGTTTCTAAATGCTAAAGTAGAAAATTACAAAGCCATGCTGACTGGATTCAATAAAAATTTATGATATATAACCTCAATTAGGCTATGATTATTTCCAATCTTCATATTTTTCCTTTCTTGACTCTATTCCACTCCCTATGTTGACTGATCTAAAATTTTACTTCTATCCTTTAGCCACCTACACTGATCTCCCACTTATTTCAATACATAATTCATTTAAAAATTTGACACAACCTTGGGCTCATGTTTCTACCTAATTCTACATTTGAATGATCTCAATATTATACCTTCCCCTCTCTCCAAATTTATTCTAATCTTGGAAGAAGAATAGATCTCTCTTGTTGCCATTGTGAACACTTTTCCTTGTCCTTGATTTCATCTCTTTCTTTCTCCTCTAGAAGGTTGCCTACTAATATGATTACCCCTCTATATTAGCCTTTCATTATCAGTTACCTGAACTATTGAAGTAGATCTCCCTTAAAACTCTAATTGATCTCTCTACGTTACATCTTTTCTCTTTCCAATTCCCTTCCCCTCCCTGCCACAGATACATACACATTGTTGTCTAAGTGATGTCCATAAAGGGCTATTCTGATGACATCATTACTATTCATATGTCTTCCTTGGCTCCCAATTGCCCCTAGGATAAATTATAAAATCATATGTGTGATTTAAAGTCCTTCAGAGTGAATTTCCAACTTGCCTTTCTGGACCAATTTCATTTTATCCTTACTAATACATTTTATCTTACAATCAAATTAGCTTCCTGACTGTTCCTAACTAATGGTACTTCACCTCCTATCTCTTTTCCTTAGCATAATATGATATTCATCATAACCTATGGATATTCTTTTTCCTTATGTTTACCTTTATCAATTTTGATTACTTCTGAGGTTCAGATGAAGTCACCTCCTTTAAGAAAATTCTTCTGATTGCAGTGCTTAGTGTCTCCTGGTTCCAAATCATTTTTTTTATTTTGTAAAAAGTTATTTATGCCAATCGATTTTAAGCTACTTGAGGGTAGAAGGCATTTCATCTTTATCATTGTATTCCCAATGTCTAGTCTTGTAGCTGAAATATTAAACAATTAATAAATGCTTGTTGAATTGAATTGATTTTTTTTAAAGTGGCACTTTGAAACTCAAAGAATATATTGAGAGTCTTAAAAATGTATAACTATCATTGTTTTAAGCCAATCTTCATATTAAAGAATCACAGACTCTCCTAGTTGAAGCCTTCTTCAGAAGTCATCTAGTCCAGTGATGTCAAACTCAAATAGAAAAGGGACCCATAAACCATAAATAAAAATGGCTGTGGGCTGCATATTGATTTAGGAAATCATATGTTAATAAGTATGTTTTATTTTCTTTATTTTGCTAAATATTTCCAAATTATATTTTAATATGGTTCAGGTCATACTTGGAAGTGTTATGAGCCCATGCAGCCTATGGGCTGTGTGTTTGACACCTCTGATCTAATCCAGACTTCCCCTGTAGAAGAATTCTAATTATCATAGGATCAAGTTGTCATGAAGCCTCCACTTGAAGACCTCCAGTGAATATGAGCTTACTATCTAAGGCAGCTTATATACTATTTCTGCTGTTGTTCTTTACTCATTTCTCAGTTGTATCTGACTCTTTATGATCCTCTTTGGGATTTTCTTGGCAGAGATACTGGATTGATTTGCCATTTACTTCTCCAGATCATTTTACAGATTAGGAACTGAGGTTATCTGGGTTAAATGGCTTAATACTGTGCCATCTAGCAGCATACATGCTGTAGCACCAGTGTGATATTCACAGTGCCTACAACTCTCATGAATACCCTAGTGTAATTGTGAATCACAAAATACAACACACTCTCTATGTGGAAGATAGAGCCAAAACATTTATTCAGACTCCAGAAAGCCAAATCCATCATAGTAACAAAAATCTATACATAATAACAATGCTGAGGACAACAATATCCCCAAACCTTCCCCATGCTAGGCTTCCCATAAACCAGTTCCATTAGACAAATCACAAACAGACTCCCCTTAAACAATCACAAACAGGCTTCCCTTAAACAAAATGCCCTTCTCACACTCACAACCAGCTGCGAGTTTATCTGCATCCTTCACTTCTGACTGCTCTCTCACTAACTTCCTCTCAGCTCTGTTCCAGATCTGTTTCTTCCTATTCCAACTGTTCAGCAAGCTCTTCCCACCACAGGCTCCATGTGACTCAGACTCAGGTGACTCAAGCTTCCATGTGACCCAGGCAGGTCACATGGACCTATTAATGAATGGGAAAGATCTCCCCATTTAAATTACCATTACACATGCTTACATACATATACATACAATAAATGCATGTGTATATGTGTACACATATCTATGTATATACTATATGTGACATAAATGTGTGTATATGTAAATGGCAAACTACTCAAGTATCTTTGCCAAGAGAATCTGGGATCACAGTCAGACATGACTTAAATGACTGAACAAAACAACAAAAATATAGTATATACAATACACATTCATATGCATATATGTATGCATGTGTAGTTATACATAAATTTCAATATGTATATATTTACCAACACAAGTATATAATTTAGTTTCTCTCTTTCTTTTTTCCTGACCTTTTTTTTTTTTAATAACTTGTTGCCTTTGACCCATAGGAAGAAACTATTTGGTGATACTTCAATCCATTCATAATAGGTTAATGGAGCTATATAAAGTCAGCTTTGGGCTTAATTTTTTGAAATACTGAGTTGTTCAGCCAAATAAAATGTTTCATTGGTAAGCTTTCTATCACTGAAAATGTACACACACACACACACACACACACACACACACACACACACAGGCTAG
The DNA here is from genome assembly GCA_023548195.1 of Bettongia penicillata ogilbyi. NCBI lineage: Eukaryota > Metazoa > Chordata > Mammalia > Diprotodontia > Potoroidae > Bettongia > Bettongia penicillata. The sequence goes on along the minus strand of JAJHZJ010000268.1, from coordinate 223,483 downwards.
ATAGCTGCCTTTCAGGGACTCCTGAAATGACTGGCAGTTTGTTGCATATGACCTCTAATCTTCCTTTCAAATTTAAGACTCTATGTCAAAAAAGGGAATTAAATGACTTGAGTGCAGGCAGTTTTTTTGTAATAAGCAAAGAATTTAACACATTCCTGAACTGTCAAGAGGTTCAATAAATAGTAAATTTTGACATTGTTGGTAATGATGAAACTTTTTTCTTCCCCTTTTAATGTCATCTGCCTTTGTTTATTATGATTCTATGAAAATAATATGTGTGCCTCAGCATATATATGCATTAGACATTGAACTGATCTATTTTCATCTTACCTAGCCATTGTCTTATCTAATGAATTTCTCTTTTAATATTCGCAAGCTCATTCTCTCTGTCTCTCTCTCTCTGTGTCTCTCTCTCTCTTTTTCTCTCACTCTCTGTCTCTCTTTTTCTCTCACTCTGTCTCTCTCTCTCTCTCTCTCTGTCTTTTTCTCTCTCTCTCTGCCTCTCTCTCCTTGTCTCTCCATATCTCTCTCTCTGTCTTGCTTATGCACAGGTGCATGCATGCACACACACACACACACACACACACACACACACACACTCTCTCTCTGTTTCTATCTCTTAATTCTAAACTTAGTCTAATCTTTCTTTACCCAATGAAAAATAAAAAAATCTGAAACTCATTTATTATCTTTTTCATTGGATATCCTCCAAATCGACCTTCTCTTTTTTAAATATTGCACCATTCGCTGTCTTTATCTTCTTGGTGTATTGTATCTTCTCATTTCCTTTTGCCTTGTGTGTTATTTTTTTCAGTGATAGCCCTATTTTATCTATTGCTTTCTTCTTCCAATGAAGAAAATCTAGTTGGACCCATTACCAGGAATACAATTGCAAAGGGAATTTAAACAAAATCTTTTTTTTAAATTCTGATTGACTAAAAATCATTATCTCTATAGGTCTCTTGTAAGTTTTTTGAGTTTCAGTGAAAAAGAAAACCTATCAGAGCCTCAATTTCAGTTCCTAATGAATGATAATCATTAAGAATAGCTATCCATCATTTTCACAACTGGCAGCCTCAGATTAATGAGCTATGATACAGAAACCCTCTCACCCCAGCCATACAATGCAATGCTATTTATTTTTCTATAGCATCTCTTATCCACAATATCAAAGAATGCATTGCAGATGGAGTTAGAAGAGAAAAAAAAATAATGCTTCACTGCTCTGGAGACTGTGGCTAATACAGGTAAAAAAAAGAAAAATGATTCTCCAAAAAGGGAGACAAGACAAGGGGGAAAATCAGTTGACATTTAAAGGTCATGAATATTCAGTAAGTGAAACCCTTGCTACTATGAAACTGAGAGTGGAAGCAAGTGATTTTTCAGCATGTGTCTACACAGACTATGGTAGAATTGCCCTAGATTCTCCCACTTCTAAATAGGCAGCTATGGTTCATGCATATAGCAGATCAGATCAATAAAGAGTTACAAGCAGTGATTTAGAAAAAGCATTGCCACTATTTCAACCCCATCTCAAAAGCCATTCAAATTAATCAAGTACTCTAGAACCTTTAATGTACATGATATCTCAGCTCTGAGAGAGAGGGTCAAGGTCTTACATACGAAGGGAATATTTTCATATAGCCAAAGGATCTTAGAGATTATCACTGGAAACTGAGATAGAATACATATTTAATTTAATCTGAGGGTGTACGCTTCATCAACACAGTGCTTGCTGTGTTTTCCTCCTCCAACAAAAAAGGTCTGGTTTTGTTTTTTGTCTGTTTGATTGTTTTTTTATAAAGCTGGCCTATTTCTTTTGCATACTTAGATGATCAGAAGTTGCCTTGGAATTTAGTAGGTATAGTAGTAGAAAGAAGAATCAGAAATCTAGTTTTTTTCCTATATGCTTGTGTCACTGAGTGTGTTTAGAAGTCAGCCTCCCTATCACTCTCATAATATAAAGTGGATGAGTTCTAATAATTTAATCCAACATAGTGGATCATTTAGTTTTAGAAAATCCACTCTTTCAGAGAAAGAAAATAGAACCAAGAATTTTTATTCTTGTTATCAATATCATTAGGAATCAGATTCCCATGAATCTGATATATAATCACAATAAAAATTCTGTTCACCAATCACATTAACAATCATCTATTGGCATAATAGAAATATCTTGATGATATAACAATTGAATACAAACTACAATTTGAACATCTCATCATGTTGTTGAGGTGACCCTGAGTTGCCAAAGCTCTGTTAATAGAAAACAATCCTTGTCAAGTTCTGTTATAGTTGAAGGGCTTTAAGCAGGACTATAATGGCTGAACAAGTTGTGTATATGAATGTAATGGAATACTCTTGTGCTATAAGAAATAATGAGCAAGGGGACTTTGGAAAAACCTTGAAAGATTTATATGAACTGATGCTGAGTGAAATGAGAAGAAATAAGAGAATATTGTACACAGTAACAACTACATTATGCCATGACTAACTTTGATAAACTTAGCTCTTCTCAGCAATGCAAGGGTCTGAGGCAACTCCAAAAGACTCATGAGGGAAAATGCTACCCACATCCACAGAAAGAACTATGGAGTTTGAGTGCAGATTAAAGCATACTATTTGCTTGCTCTCTTTTTTGTTTGTTTTGTTTTTTCTTTCTAGTGGTTTCTCTAATCCATTTTAATTCTTCTTTACAACATGATTAATGTGAAAATGTTTAGTAAGAATGTATATGTAGAGCCTTTACCAAATTGTATGCTGTCTAGAGGAGGGAGGCAAATAAATTTTAAAACTCAAAAGCTTATGGAAGTGAACATTAAAAACTAAGATTAAATAAATTTTAAAAAATGGAGAGGAAAGCAAGATCCTGATAATAGACTAGATCTGTTTTCTGAGAACCAACTTAGTTAAATATAGAGGGGCTCATTACCAGCAGACTTGTTGCTTGGTGATAAATTCATTTTTTGACCATGGCAACCCATGCAATAAAGAAAACAAAAACTGGTCTATGTGTTCCATTTCTGCAATTAAAAAGAAATACTTTTAAAAGAACTTTGCCAAATAATCTGACAACTACAATATCTTTGTATTTATTTGAATATACAATAGATTATTTTTTAAGGCCTACTGGAATTTTGTGTGTTGTAGAGACTTTATAGCCTATGATTTATGACATTGGCATCATATAATGGTTGTTCACATTTTCCATCTCTGTGCTTTGAACATAATTGTGCATGTGGGTGTGTGGGCATGTGTGGGTGTGTGTGTATAGTGAGGGGTTTAAATTTTTAATAGCTAAAAAATCATACAAAAGTAGTATAAGTCACAAAGGTCCTTGAGGAACATCATTCATTTATTCAAATATTGTCACATCCTATTCCCATCTTGCAAAATGTCATGATGAGAAATAATGGCTAAAGAGTATTTAATTATACAGATTATACCAAAGAGTAAAAGGATGTGGAAAATGAAACTATATTGTGGAAAATGAAATCAGATTGTGCCAAACTGGAAAAGCCAAGATAGCAGAATCAATATGGAGTCTGATCCCTCAGCTATTTTACAATTCTCCTTCATTATTCTGGCCAGGCTCCCTTCTGCTCTGTAAAGGGTCAGAATTCTCAGACATCTGGCTTCATGCAAGTATTTATTGAGTGTCTACAAGATGAAGGATTCTATTAGATGCTAAACTGCTTTTGCCTTGGGAATCTAGGCCTCTGCTGTCATTATAAGGGATTCTCCACAATTTACATGACCTCTTAGGAATTATTTTGAATGATATTTTCCTCTACTTCTCTTACATATGGGTTGCATGGGTAAGCATGAAGTAAAACAGACTGTTTAGGACATGTATGATATAGCAGGTTATATGGCAAGAGTAAAGGATAATGACTAGAGGTAGCTCTGTTGTACAGTGGTTGGAGAGTTGGAAATGGAGTCAATAAGACTTGAGTTCCAATCCTGCCTTGGATACTTAACTAGATTTTAACACCAAACAAGTCATTGATTTCCTCATTTATAAAATGAAGTGGTGAGACTTATTGCCTATAATACCCCTTCTAACTTTAAATCTATGAGTCTTTTGACTTTTTAAAAAACAAACATATTAATTGATGTCTCTGGTTTCTTAAGTCATCATAGTTTTCCTTCCCCAAGCATCTGTCCCAAAGAACCATATGACAATACAAATCACATTTTTTAGAGAGGGAAAAATGACACATATTACCAATCCTTTGAAAAAAATCCAAGTACATGTTCAGTGTGTAATACTTCTGGTCCTCCCACTTCCATGAAGGGGTGACATGGGAGAGGGTGACTCATCGTATCTCTTCAATTAAGTTTTGCTTCATTTTTAATTTAATTAAATTTACCTTTGATTTGTTTATTGTTTTTTTCAATTTATATTACCATAGCTATAGTGTATATTTTTCTTATCTCTGTTTAATTCACTCTGTATCAGTTTCTATAGATCTTTCCATACTTCTCTGTATTTATCACACATCATTTCATATTGCAAATTAACACTGCAGCACATTCATATTCTACAAATTGTTTGGTCATTTCTCAGTTGATGAATATTTATTTGTTTTCAATTCTCAGAAGTCACAAAAATAATACTGCTAAATATATTTTGCTATATATATGGGTTTTTTCTTTTTATCAATCGCTTCCTTGGGGTAAAAATCTAGTAATATAGTTTCCGGTTCAAAGGATATAGATATCTTAGTTACTTTATTTTCATAATTCCAAATTGATTTTCAAAATGACTGTAATATTTCACAGCTCTACTAACAATGTATTAGTGTATCTACTTTTCACAACCCTTCCAATGTTCACTATTGACTCGTTTTTGGTCATTTTTGCCAATTTAGTGTGATATGAAACCTTAGGGTTGTTCTCTTTGCATTTCTATTTTTGTCAGTTATTTGGAGCATTCTTTCATTTGCTTGTGAATACTTTGCAATTTTTCTTCTGAGAATCATTTGTTCATATCAATTGAGCTACCTTTAATCTAGTGGAGAATGGCTATTAGGGGGTGTGTGTGTGTGTGTGTGTGTGTGTGTGTGTGTGTGTGTGTGTGTGTGTGTGGTTTATGTATCTTGGCACCAAACCTTTAGCAGAGAAATAAAATGTAAAGATTTTTTTTTCCCATTTGCCCATTTTCCTTTTTACCTTAGATGCATTAATTCTGTCTGTGCAGAAGTTTTTCAGTTTCAAATAATCAAAGTTATTTTTTATTTTTTGTAATTGTCTCTGTCTCTGGTTAAAAATATACCTCTTACCCATATCTTTGAGAAGTATATATGATCTATTTCTCTTCTCTTTTTTTTTTCTCTATAGAATGATCTTTAATGTTAAGGTCATGTATCCACTTAGAAGGTATTAGGGAATTTGGAGCAAGTTATTGGTCTGACTAATTTATACCAGACTACTTTTAGCTTATCAGCAGTTTCTTTTCTTTTAATCAAAATTTTTCCTCCAAGTATTTGCATTTCCTACTTTATCCAACAGTTGGTTACCGAATTTTAATGTTTTTAATTCTCCCTTGTCTAGTCTATTCCACTGATATATTTCTCTATTTTTAATCAACGTCATATGATTTTATAGTAGAGTTAGAGTTCTGGAAATACTACTCCCCCTTTTTTGCTACTTCTTTTCATCACTCCCCTCGATATTCTAGATCTTTTGCTTTCCCAAAATAGTTTTAATTATTACTGTTGAGTTCTATAAGGTATTGCCATGGTAGTTTGATTGATATGACATTAGAGCTATAAATTACTTTTGCTAGTATTGTCTTTTTTATTATATTGGCATAGACTAGCTATGAGCACTGAATATTCTTTTAGTTATTTAAGTTCTATTTTATTTCTTTTGGGGGCATTTCATAACTTCTGTGTGTGTGTGTGTTCAATCTCTAGACATTTTATGCATTTTGTAGCTTCTTAACAGATTTCCTTTTTTGTTATTGCTTCTTCTGTTTTGTTATTATTATATAGAAATAGTATTATTTAACATTTATTTTTTAGCCTGAAACTTTGTTGGAGCTATTCTCTCAATAGGTATCTTGGATGATTCTCTAGGATTTTCCAAATAAACCTGACATTATCTGAAAATTGTGATAGTCTTGTCTCCTCTTTTCCTACTTGTACATCTTTAATTTCTTTCTGTCATCTTATTACTGTGTTAGCATTTCCAAAACCATGATAAATAATAGTGGAAATAATGAGCATCCCTGCCTCACTTCTCTATTTATTTAAAAAGATTCTAGTGTATCTGCATCACATATGATCCTTGCTTTTGTTTTTAGATAGATTTTCATCATATTAAAAAGGGTACCTCTATATCTGTACTTTACAGGGGTTTTAGCATGAAATGTTTTGTACTTTATCAAAGATTTTTTATGTATCTATTGAGATTATAATCTGATTTTATTTTTTTAATACTGTTACTTATAATGATTCTTTACTTAAAATTAAGCCATTCTTACATCCTTGATATAAATTCCATTTGGACTAAATGAATATTTTCTTGAATAAATCACTATCCTCTGTTTAAGAGTATTTTGTTTAAAATATTGAGTCAGTATTCATTAATAACATTGGCCTATAGTTTTCTTTATTTGTTTTCTCATTTTTGTTTTAGCTATTGGGCAACATTTGCCTCAGAAATGCTTTCTTTCTAAATTTTTAGAAGAATTTGTTAAGTATGGGTACTGATCATTTATTTTTTCTGAAGTTTAATAGAGTTCTCCAATGAATAAATCAAAAGCAGAGTTTGCTATATTACCTTTCTATATTCAAAACTTTGAAACAGGAATGGTCCTCTTCATCCATTTTGTTTTTCAAATAATAATTTTGTATCAGGATTTCCTCCCTCTAGTTTATTTCTCTTTTCTGTTTTCATCTACTTCAGATTGAATTTTTCTGAGTATAAAATTTGGCTTTAAAATATAGAGAATAAAAAAATCATGAAGGCTCTAAATAGTTGTGATTTAATTCAAAATATAAAACTTTAATGACAGATAGTTGGATAGAATTCTTATCAAAGACAGAATTCAGTGACTTTGGAGTCCATGCTAGGTATGCTTTGAAACAGATACATTTGCTGCAAATTAAAAGACATTGAAGGTCAACTATACTCCATCAGAAGTTTGTAGTTATTCAAAGTTTATTTAAAATTATGTTTTGCTGGTCAATTTACTTGAATTGATGACCTTCTTAAGCCTGACAAGTTCACATTCCAGTTCCACAAGACTAGATTGCTTACCTTGCCCCATGCCTTTGCCTTTGAAATATGTCACATTGGAAATAGCTCAGCAAAATCACTTCGCCAGAATGAAGGAATTCAAAAACGTGTCTGAATCCATAAATTTCAAATCCAAGCCAGATGGTCAAATGATCCCCTAGATACTATATATTTTAACATTTGTAAAGAATAAAGTACTAACATTTCCCACATTATCTAATGTCTTTCATATTTTTACCTATATATTTGTGATATAAGTCAAATTTTTAAATCTTGTTGATGTTAAATTTGCCTCAGTTGTACACATTATGAATGAAGCTGGCTAGGAACAAAGTCAGGTAGCAGTTGAAAGATAACCAAATACTCATGTGTAAACATTCCTTACTTCCCAATCTGCAACATCTTTGCATGGATCTACTTGATTTCATCAAAGCGTTTTCATCCATATACCTGAAGTGAACTGTTGAGTCAACTGTTAAAATCTCAATGATGGTGGTAAGGTAGCTCCATTAAGAAATTGAGATGTTCCTTTGCAAATGGATGGATTCCATTCATTTATCTCAAGCTAAGGTTTTCTGACTCTTATATTGATAGCAGTAAATATTAGTTTTACAATTGTGTTCTTCCAAATTCTGTAAATTTATTCCTCTGGGCCAGAGTTGGCTTTTTATTTCTACTATTCTCAGAGGAAAGGTACTTGAAATTTTAGCATGTATTAATATGTGTCCAGATCTTTATGTGAAGACACAAATGTGGTATGTAAAATGGACATAGCCTGAATAGCCTCTTGAACTATAAGACGAAGACAAGAAGTTTCCAAAAGAGCTGGGTCAGCATATTTAAAATAAAGTATATAAAGGACTAGGCTTTACTTGTACGAATACTCTCCAAGAAAAATAACATGTTGAAACACCAGTGTCAAATGTTATGTTATAGATAATATAGTATAGTGGGATGTGCACTGAGGCTGGAATCAGAGTATCTGGTGTGGCAGTGCCAGTGAAGTGGAAGGTTAGAGATTGCTATGATCATTCCCATAATGTGTAAAGTCATACAGGATGCTTAGTAGCTGCAAATGTCACCCTTCCTTTGTGAACAAACATTGCTTTTGAGAAAATGTACACATGCATATACACATTTATAGTTGATATCCTCTTTCTACTACTGAGATACTATTAGTATCCTTATACATTCTAATAGTGCCCTCCCCCTCTTTGTGGTGTCTAAGTCTCTTTCCCTTTTCATCAGTGTCAGCTAGCATTCCTATATAGATACCCAGGTAAAGCCTGGAGGATATTCTTCTGGTGATGGTCAAAGAATTTAAATATCAAAACCCTAAAATCCCAGCTCTGTTACCCCTAGTTTTGTGACCATGGGACCATCTCCTTTTCTGAGATGCAATTTCTTCATCTATTAAATGAGAATATCTACACTTGTATCTACCTCATAGGGTTGTTGTGATGATAAATGAAATAAGGTCTACATAGTACTTCCCAAGTGCAGCTAAGTACTGAAGTAGGTGGAGTGCAAACATAAAAATTAAATGCCAGGTAGTAAAGGAAAAAGATACTAGCAGTTGGAAGCATCAGAGAAAACTTCCTGGAGAATATAGTGTTTTAACTACATATTGATGGGAGAGGGACATTCTATGCAGCAAAGGTGAGGAGGGAGTGCATGCCAGGTATAGATGACAGCCAATGTAAAGTCACAAAGATGGTAAATGGGAGATAGAATGTAATGTATGGAGAAAAGAGGGATGACCAATTTGGCTGGATCACAAAGTATTGGAAGGATTAGTATATAAGGAGGATGAAAAGATAAGTTGGGGCAAGGTTGCAAGTAGATTTGAAAGTTAAAGTGGAAGTATATATTGTATCCTAGATGCAATGGACTGAGAGTCACTAGGATTTAATGGAAAGTGGAGTGAAATGTTCATATCTACATTTCAGGAATATTCTTTTGGAAGCTATCTTTAGGGTAGACTGCACTCTCCAAAGTTACGAATGATTTCTTAGTTGCCAATGTCAGCAACCTTTTCTCAAACTTTATTCTCCTTGACCTCTCTGCAGCCTTTGATTCCTCCTTGAAATTCTTTTCTGGAGGTTTTCCAGACACCATTTCCTTCTGGTTTTCCTCCTCCCTATCTATTCTTTCCTTCTCTGTCTCCTTTGCAGGATCCTTCTCCAGATCATGCCCTCTAACCATAAGTGTCCCTCAGGGTTCCATTCTGGGCCATCTTTCCTTCTCCCTCTTTAATACCCCCCTTGGCAATGTAATCAGCTCCCATAGATTTAACTACTATCTGTGTACTGATGATTCTCAGACCTGTCTTTCCTGCCCCAGTCTCTGCGCTGACCTCTAATCCCACATCTCTAACTGCATTTCAGATACCTTGAACTTGATGTCCAGCAGATATTTTATGATCAATATTTTTGAAAGAGAATTCATCATCTGTCCTCTTAAACCTTCCCCTTACACCTTTTTCTATTACAGCAGAGGGTAACACCTTCCTCCTTGGGCCACAGGTTCATACTGGATTTTTCCCTACCTTTAAACCCCTATCTAAGCTGATTCCAAGGCGCAGCCATTTCCTCTTTATTCCTGTTGTTCAGTCGTGTCTGATTCCTATACTCTCCGATACATACTCTTCAATTCAGGGACACTTGCGTCCTGACTTTCATCTTTTGGCTCCAGCCATTTTATCTGGCTGTTTCCCATGCCTACAATGATCTCCTTTCTCTGATCCAACTACTGACCTCCCTGACTTCCTTTAAATTCCAACAAAAGTTCTACCTGCTATAGGAAGCCTTGCTTAATCCCTCTTAATTCCAGTACTTCCTCTCTTGTAATTATTTTCCATTTCTCTATTTGTTGTTATCGTTCAGTTATTTAGGTCATGCCTGACTCTGTGACTCTGGGAGTCATCTGGCAAAGACACTGTTGCGGTTTGCCACTTCCATCTCTAGTTTATTACATAGAAGAGGAAATTGAGGTAAACTGGGTTAAATGACTTGCCCAAGGTCACACAGCTAATGAGTGTCTGAGATGAGTCTTCCTGACTCCAGGCCTGACACTTTATCCACTGAGCCACCAAACAACCTCCTTACCCTGTATATACCTTATTTTGTATATTTTTGTATGCTATATATCCATTTGATTTTAAGCTCCTTGAAGAGACTGTCTTTTGTTTCCTTCGTATCCCCAGTGTTTAGCCCAGTATCTAGAACATAGCAGCTGCTTAACAAATGTTTATTGATTATTGATAGACTAGAGAGATACTAGGCAGGAAAACCAATTGGAGGCATTGGGATAATCTAGATGAGATGCAATAAAAGTTTACACTAAAAATGGTAGTTGCTTGAGTAGAGGAGTCAGACTGGTGAGAGTTGTGGAGGTAGAATGGCGTAAGATTTAGCAACTGTTTGGATAGGTGGGGTGAAGGAGAGTGAGGATCGTGGAAGATAATCTTGAGGCTATGAATTGGAGAGACTATAAAATAATGGCACCTTCTACAAATTGGGGACATTTCATAGTGGGGGTAAAGATGAGTTTTATTTTGTTCATATTTTGAGATGTACTAGATATACCGTTTGAAATATCTATTAACTTATTGATATTTTGAGACCTAAAAGGGAGAGATTGGACTGTACATGTAGATCTGTGAGTCATCTGAATGGAGATGAGTTAAACCCAAAGGAACTGATGAGGAGAGAGAGAGAGACAGAGACAGAGAGAGACAGAGACAGAGAACGAGAGACAGAGAGACAGAGAGAGACAGAGACAGAGAGACAGAGAGAGAAATAGAGAGACAGAGAGAGAAAGACACACACAGAGAGAGAGAGAGAGAGAGAGAGACCAAGAGACAGAGAGAGAAATAGAGAGACAGAGACAGAGAGAGAAAGAGACAGAGAGAGAGAGAGAGAGAGAGAGACAGAATATAAAGAAAAGGGAAAGAAGGCCCAGAACAGACTTGAAGAGTGTTCCCTGAATTAATCATGCTTTTGCCACTTGCATGCATTTTTTGAGCCCTAGAATGAGCTCCATCTATATTTCAACCTTTTGAAAACTTTCTTTCTTCTACATCCAGCTTTAGTTGAACCTATCCCATTATACTTTCCCTGGTACTCAAGCTAAAAACAGGATAATAGTATCATACATTTGGAGCTGGAAAGAACACTGTATACGGAATATTAGTGGTCTCTCCAACTTGCCTTTCCTCAGGGCATCCCAAATTCTCTGAGTCACTGAATCACCCTGTCAAAGTAAGACTGGCAGTAATGTCTGCAGATGAGTTTGAATGTCAACTAGTTGTCAATTCCTGAAATTCTCTGCCTCTCCCCACACACATTCCCTTCAATGAATCAGTACCAGTCTCTAAACCTGGATGTTCATGCCAGGTCAAAACTCCTTTCCCCAATGAGTCCTGCTTGATCCATAAAAGAAGTTTATAAAACCCTCTGGATTTCACTGGATTAGGTCACCTCATTCCATCTGGGACTTTGGAAGACCTGATCTGCTCCCTGAATGTGTCCTCTTATTGTATGTCCTCTCAATAAAGCTTGCTTGCTTTACTTTCTGTTGACTTCTGGTGATACTCCCACCTTCCTTGTATTAGCCTTGGATTTTGGAAGCTCACATCAAAGTCCCTTAAGACTGAAGATGTCTATTCCAATTCACTAATCATTGCTAATAAGAAAGCTGAGGTCCAGGGGAGATAAATGGCTTATAATATGACAGATTTATCTTAATATCATTGGTGGGATTTCAACCTAGGTCCTCTTACACCAGAGCCAGAACTCTTTCCAAGAACCACACTGCCTTCTGATATTCAGTTGCAAAAATTGGGTTAAACTCATCTCTATTTAGACAACCCACAGAACTATATATCCGATCCAGGCTCTCCCCTATAGGTCTCAAAAGAAGGAGAGAGGGACACAGGGAGAGACGAGAGGGAGAGAGGGGGAGAGAGAGAGAGATTGCAGATTGTCTAGGAATTTAATTTACCAGAAACATGTACTTCCCCAGGCATAATGGTGAGCTAAGATATTATTAGTATACTCCATGGATCTATAATTTTGTTGGTGTAGGACACTCTTCTGCAAAACAAACCACAGTACCACTCCATTACTTAGTAAATGGTATTCAAAAATTTCTGTGGCAGAAAAATTCATCCCCCAGTGATCAGCTTGGTAAAATGTTCTTCAGACATAACTAGATTGGTAATTGGAACACAGCTACACAGTCCATCATTGAGTCTGTCCTGGAAGCTTCCTGCTTGAGAGCAGCTGCCAGAGTTTTAGGTTTATTGGCCTAGCTTTCAAGAGTCAGAGAATTTTGGTATTGCAGGAGAGCTCAGACACTGTCCAGTTCATTGAATACTGGGAAGACAATATCTTCTATGACATCTTTGAAGAGCGACTGAAAGAGAAGCGACTATCTCTTGCTAACTTTTGCCCCTAAGACAGCTCATTCTAGTTTTGGACACATTTAAAAAGAAGTCTTTCCTTACTTTGAACCCCAAGGTGAATTCCTGCAAGAGAGTCAGGTGGGATAGTGTCATGGTCTGCAGTGCCCACACCATTCTTGTAGCCTTGCTGATGCCCTTTAGCTTGTCAATGTCCCTCCTACAATGTGATATCTGCAATAATTAATAATAATAACAATAAACATTTACAAAGCTTTTTCTATGTGTCAGGTACTCTACTAAATGCTTCATAATTACTATTTCATTTGATCCTCATAACAACCCGGGAAAGTAGCTTCTATTCTCATTCCCACTTTACAGATGAGGTAGCTGAGTCAAACAAAGGTTAAGTGAATTGCCCAGAATCACACAACTGGTAAATGTGTGAGGATGAACTTGTATTTAGGGTTTTCTGATTCCAAGCCAGGCATGCGATCCACTGTAATATCTCTGTACCTTTGGAACGTATTGTTTCAACCTTCAAAGTCCAAAGATATTCTGCTTTAGCTGGGGGAATAAGAGGCAGCCACCATTACCCTGACCTCAGTAATTCTGAGAAATGGCCCTATTTCTTCTTTGACCACACTCAGGGTCTATTTACCTATATGATTAAGACAAAGTACTGAAAGTCTCTGGATTCCAGTCAGCTGATCTTTAAAATAATAAGGTTATACTAGATAATCTTTTGGGTTTCTTCCAACTCTGAATGCTATGACATTTACAAGTACATATTTACAACCTGATTTTGTTTCTATGTACGTAGGCACAAGGAAGAACCACCCACAGCTACTGAACTGAATTAAGAGAGAGTAGGAGAAAGCATGATTTATTTGTCTTTACACCTCATCTCCCAGTTCCATGCATCAACTCCAATTTTAGCCTAATTCTCCTTGAGTCATGGCTAAATTCCCAGCCATTTATTCTGACTATGCTGGAAAACTAACATTAGAATTAGAAAGGTGCAGGTGTAAAGCCACCATGATTCCTTAACTTCTCTGTCTCATTTAGTTCTTTTTTTGGATAAGTAATTCAGATAGCAAAGGGAGAGTCACCCTGAACTCAACTGCTCCTTATCTTGGGAATGATCTGAATCTCCCATTTTAACATCTCTACATCATTCTTGTAGAATACTTTGTGAGCATTGTCAAGAAAACATATGATGTTGAACATTCTTTGGTGAAATTCTCAAAGTAATTTCCCTAAGAGAGATGGCACTGGCACCTTGGAATTTCAGTCAATCCAAAGCTCCTTCTAAGAAGTATGGGTGAAATGAACTAAGAGAAATCACATGTGAAGTGATTGTCACTGGGATCTTGAGGAGGCTCATACTGGGTATGGACCCACAGTGTCCTAGTTTACTTACATTCCTTTCCCTAGGTGATTGGAGTGTGTGAGGAAAATATTGGAGTCTAGTTTTGTGGAAGAAGCTTTTGAAGAATCAGTTTATGCCTGTCATGAAGTTTACTTCACAGAAAGCAAGTCAAAACAACTATTGATTGAATTTTCAATTAGAAGAAGCACCCTAACAGTGGATAGAGAGCTAGTGGTGCAGTCAGAAAGACCTGGGTTAAAGTGTCGCTTTTAACACATAATGGATATTTTATCCCTGGGCAAATCACTTAACTTCTCAATTATTGAAGCAGTTCTCTAAAACTCTTCATTGCAAACAAGATATTTATCTGCATTGGGAGAAGGAATTCCTCACCTGGGAGCACCCTAGTAAGATTAAATCATAATTTCACTTAAAAATAGGATTATCTGGACATTATGTATATATATCTACAACAATATCTATGTCTATGCCTCAATCAATATACGTCTCACTTTGTGTCTCTTTCTCTCTTAACAGATATGTATATATGTATACAAACAGACACATATATTTGCCTTTATATGTGTGGATATATGTATATACATATGTGTGTATGTATGTGCATGTACAGTGCTCCAAATATCTTAGGGCTGTTTCAAGGTATTAAAATTTAAAATCTTTGGCATACCATGTGAATATATATGTGAGTGTAGGGGGTGTGTGTGTATGTGTGTGTGTGAATGTGCATGTGTGTATGTCTGGACCTGTGATTTTTGCCTCTACATATATGTATGTGTATGTATGTATATAGACACATGTGTGTATATGTATATATGTGCATGCATATACATGTGTATATGAATGTGTGTGCATGTGTGTATTATATATGTATGTCATAACTATACATATGTTATATGTATATTATATGTTATACTTATATGTATATTATATGCATTTTGTATATGTATACTATATGTATGTGTGTGTATACATTTATATATACCTATATGTATGTGTGTATATATATATACATCAGATAGATAGATAGGTAAGTAGGTAGATAGATAGATAGATATACCTATTTGTGTCTAATGGTGGCCATCTCTGGGGCTGTAGGGGAGAGGGGAAGGAAATTTACATAATAATTTTGTTGTATATTTGACAGGAATAGCAAGTGGTACATAGTAGATTTATACTTTCATATGAATCATCTGTTTTATTGTATATATCTTGGAAATGCTTGTTTTTATTCTATATATTAAAAACAAAATAAAAAATCAGACATAGAAACTTCTTTCTGTAAACAACAGCTTAAACTCAAAATGAAGCACTTTACCATAATGTCCTCTTAATCTATCAATAATGATACTCACGTGGATAAGGTAAGGGATATATGGTAACTTTGGTCTGTCAGTATCTTGGAATCCTTTTGAAAAGTATGAATGATATTCTTCCTAAAGAACTAGAAATAGTAAGTTAAAGTGAAAAGAGAACTGGATACAGACCCAAACAACCAAGGTCCAAATCCTGGCTCTATCAATGACTACATGTAGAATCATTTCACTTCGTTGGCCCTTAGTTTATTTATTTATTAAATAAGAGGGCTGGATACATAACCTCAAATGTACCTTCCAGCTCTAAATCAATAATTCCTTCTTGATTAAAAAAAAAGATGCCATGAACTATTCAGTATCTCTACAATCACAAAATCTCTGCTTTAGAGGTAATCTAGGGCATATTTTATCTGAAGTAATGATTTTATAGTTGAGAAGAGAATATGACCTGTATATGATTATAAGATTTCTTCATTAGAAATGACCTTAGATATAATCTATTACAACTTTTAAAAGAGTATTCTTTTCTGTATGTAGAAACTAAAACTCTGTAAAAAAAAAAAAAAAGGATATATTTAAGAACATAATTTAGCAAAAGGCAGAGTGAAGATTTGAACCAAAGTCTTTTGACTCTAAATTCAATGATCTTTCTACTGTTCCTTGCCATCTTTAAATACGCTAGGGAAAATTTCTGATTCCCATTTTTATAAAATGGTTCAAATGCATGCACTGGCACACTGGCATGTCATTTCCTATAAAGTTGAATTTAGCAGATCATGGATATGTACCCAAGTTCTTTGAATCCAAACCTAGTGATCTGGCACGGAGAAAATCTGTTCTAACTGCCATGTCTAGTTGAGAGAGTAAGAAGGGTTTAATGGAGAAGATGGCATTTGTTATTGACTAAAACGGATGAGTAGGAATTAGGGAAAACTGGAACAAAGCTAAATTTAATTTGATATTTAATTTTTCAAGGCAAGGGTCATGACTTATTATTGTCTCTCACAATTTATTTGAGAACCTGTCCCTAGCAGCGTTGGATGTAACAGTGACAGCATCAAAATCTAGGAAGTGAGGTTGAGGGGAATAGGAGAAGAATGCTTTATAATCACAAACCTGTAGCTGTATTTCATTTAAGTGCTTTGTAAACCTTAAATTGTTTTTTCAAATTTTTAATTTATGGAATAAAACAAGCATTTCAATAACATTGTATAGTAAAACAAAACTGATTATACATGAAACTGCAAATCTATTACATATAACTTATATTCCTTTTAAATATATAATAAAGCAATTATGTAATTTTTTTCTTCCCTACCCTCATCTTTACACTTACCCTAGAGATGCCTGCCATTAGACACAAATGTATGTATGTATGCACATACATACATATGTATATACACACACATACACACATACACACCATATATATATATATACATAAAATCGTTCTATACACATTTCTACTTATCAATTCCTTCTCTAGATGATGATAGCATCTTCCTTCATATGTCCTTTGTAGTTTATGCGGGTTTTTATAGTAGCCAAAATGACTTAGTTGCTCCAAGTTGTTCTTAAAAGAATATTGCTGTTACAATGTACAATGTTCTCTAGGCTCTGCTCATTTCACTTTTCATTAATTGGTGTAAGTCTATTGATGCTTTTCTAAGATCATTAAGCTCATCATTTCTTATAGCTCAATAGTATTCCATCTCAACCATATACAACTTGTTCTGATTTTCTGATTAGATGCCTTTGCATTTACTAGTCCTTCATTAATTTTGGGTTTTTTTAATTTTATTTTTAGCTGACTCAGAAAGAAGTAGGGAGGCCACACAAGCTGCAGGGTTTTCTGGTGTGAATAAATACACACATACACACATTATATTACTTTACCCCCAAAAAATCACTTGTTTAGACATTATATTTGGATGTAATAAAGTTCTAGCAACTGAGTCTAAGAGTGAATCCATCTGAATAAATCCTGGGGCAAAATTCAAGTTTCTTAATTGGGAAAAATGTGGACCAGATGTAAGGACCGGCTTAGCTTGGGAATATGCCAAAAATATTTTTTAAAAAGATTCTTAGAGATTACTTTTTAACTGACTTGGTTAAGTCCTTGGATTCCATGACACTGAAGCTTGAATTAACTCATGCAAGTATGTCTTTTTCAACCCTTGGAACTAAAATGTATCAAAGAACTATGAGACATGGTTGAGAAACACACTGACATTAGGACTTTGATTTGGCAGAGACTCACTGAGGAGGATAAACAGATGTGCCCAATTAGCTACACCCCAAATCTGCCACTTAATTCTGTACCATCCAAGAGGAAAGAAATAGTGCACTGAAATGAATGCTGGGCATATAGGAAGCCCAGCTTGGGTTGAAATCGTTGCTGTTGCTTAATTTGACAAAGCAACAACTTAGTTGTTGACATAGGCAAGTAATTTTCCTCTACGAATCTATTTTCTCATCAGTTAAATAGTGGAATTGTCCTTAGTTCCTTTCCAGCTCTTATATCTTCTAAAAGCTTATTCTCTGCATTTTATCACTGACCTTGATTTTGAAATTATCTTTTGAGAATAATACTTTAAGATTGAAAACTGAGAATAAAGAGTTCCATTTATTCCTAGCCTAGTAGTCAAAAGCTCAGTTATCAATCTGTATGATAGAACAAAAGAAATATGTAACGAGTATAGTGAAAAGAGAATGAGCTTTGGAATCTGCATTAAGTTCAAACTTTGTAAGCTACCACTTACAAATCCACATTACTTTGTACAAGTCACTTCTCTCTCTAAGCTTTACTCTATGAAATAAGGATTACAATCCATGGGCTATCTATCACACTTGGCTTTTATGAGGGTCAAATAAAATAATGTACGTATACTGCTTTGTAAATTTCGAAAGTAGTTTACAGTTGAAAACTGTCAATTATTAATATCATGGGGAAAAGAAGAGGTAGAGATGATTCCAATTACCATATAATCTTTACATTTAAAAGAATAATCTTTAGTATGAGGAGTGTTAAAGATAGGGGAGTCACCAGCTCTCTGGGAGAAACCAAAACTGAGTGTTCATTTGCCCACAGATTGTTAGTATGTGCATAGTTGCTGGGGTACAGGTGGTAAGAACTCAAACTTTGAGCTTCTGATTCCAAATAAAAGATTCTTTGCTTATACCAAATGTATTAGATTTGATTTGAAATGCATTCATAGATCATAAGAAATATTCAGAAATAAAACTAAACCCACTCCAGCTTGAATTTCAAAACCCGCCAAAGCTGTTCCCATACTCTACCTCCTTATCTTCTCTCCTTGAGTCACCCACACCTCCCTTTCTTCCTTCTCACTCAGCGTCAGACTCAGTGAGAAAATTAGAACCATCCAAAAGTGAGGTTCCCTTGCTCCCCTTTTTTCATTCCCAAACCCTTTAACATTATTTCTCACTGTTTCCTTTTCTGTGATCTCTGACCACACTACCCCACCATTTTTAATGCCTATCAGTTCCTTCTCTACTACTTTCAAACATTTCCAAGTGTGCTCAGGCTTAAAAATATACGAACAGAAAGGGCTTCACTACAACTTACATCCTTATTGCTCTATTAGTTCCCCCCCCTTTTCCAACCTAAACTACTGGAAAGCAGTTTCTTATACTCACCCTATCCACATCTTTGTCCTCAAACCTTTGTAATCTGTTTATTTTTTTTACCCCATCACTTAACTGAAATTCATTTCTCCAAAGTTACCAATGATCTATTAATTGACAAATTTAGTGGCCTTTCTTGTTCAGTTTTCATCCATTTCAACCTGCTGGTTTTTGACACTTTTGGCCACACTCTATTTCTAGAGAGTCTCTCTTTTCCATTCACTACACTTTCTTGTTTTTCTTCCTACCTATCTAATCTCGCCTTCTCGGTCTACTTTCCTAGTTCCTACTTTGTTTGGTTTTTTCTCTTGAAGGTAGCACCATTCTTCCAGTCTCTTAGGTGTATAAATTGTATTACTCCCAACTTCCCATTCTCCCTCACCCAATCTATTGCCAAATATTGTCATTTCTAACTTCCATGACATCTCTTGTATCCTACCCCTTCTCTTTTTTCAAACAACTATGTTTAGCTTGTAATCACTTCTCACCTATAATGTTCTTTTAATTTGTCTCCCTGCCTCAAGTCTCTTACCACTTCAGTTTATTCTCTACACTGTTGACAAAATGATTTCCCTAAACACACATTTGATCTCTTTACTCCTCTGTTCAGTAAATTGTGTGTAATTATATACTTTGTGTTCTCCTCAAGCTATTTGAGAAAAGGGATTGATTCCTTCAATGTATCTGTATCCCCAGTCTGAACAGAATCTAAGACATGTAGACACTTCATAAATACTTAGTGATTGATTGATTAAAGTGGGCATTTTCTAGTTCTTTTTATGTTGTCTTTCCTTTTTTTAAATATCTGGCTTGTTTTCAATTAGCAAAATTTTCTCTCCCACATATTTTCGACCTAATTAAAAAAAAAAGTAAGAAAAAAACCCTTGTAACTTCCTACCCTCCCTGTGCCATCTATTCTAACATAATTTTACTCTGCATCCCTCCAGCCTCCCACCACTCCATCTCCATATCAACCCAGACAGCTACTGTCTTGCCTCTCCCTCTTCTAACCGCATCCCATTACCTGTTGATCTCGGATGACTTTATTCAAAGGCCAAATACCTGGGGATGACAATAACTTGCCTGACTTATTCCTCAGTGATTAACAAACTGCTGCCCAATTAAACTTATCCATCATAGTGCTTTCAAAACCCTGGGAGTCACTATTGAAATAGTGTTCTCTCTATTAATGAGTTCTCTCATTTCCATTCTTCTGAATGCAATCCCTGCAAGTTATTACTCTAATGCTACCCATTCCACCCCCTATGCTCTCTGAAAGTCTTGCTCCAAAGTTTACAAATTTAGTCTTCATCTTGTTTTTTTTCTTTCTCACTATCTCCATTTTCTCGTATTCTTTGAGACCCATGCTCTTTCCCATGACATAGCTTCCCTTGCCAACCATTCCAGCATTGGTTGTACTTTCACTTTTACCCCTTTACTCACTGATTATGATGGAGTTGGAATATTCTTTGTACCCTATTCAGTTCCTAATTTATCTCTCTTCCCCAACTCCTCTTTTCACACCAAGGGACTTCAACACATATTAATTCTCCATCGGACACTCTAACCTCCCTCTTTTCCATCACATACTGCTCTACTCCACTTCAGTTCTGTACAGAAATATTCATACCCTTAATCTTACCTTTGCCCACAAATGTTCTACTTCTATCTTCATGAACTCTGAAATTCCCTTATATAATCAACATCTATTGCCATTCAACTTTTCCCTCTGTCTTTTGACCTCTAACCTTGTTCTTTGTTTTCACAGTAATATCTAATCCCTTCACTTAGCAATTCTTTACCATGCCTTCATCTCTTCACTGACTTTCCTTGCCTATTTTAGCTTCTTAGTGGACCAACTTTACCTCTAAAATACCTTCTAAAATCACTTTCTCCCTCATCCTATTACCTATACTGCCATTCCGATCGACAGCTGTAGATTATTCACACCTTCCAAAACCTTTGTTCCTACTCAGGAATTCCTAGAAACTAAAGAAAACCATGAAATCATATAGATAGGGTTCAGTATAAATTTATATTACATAATCTCATTTTGGCTCTCACTATCACGGTAATTCTTTTATTCTTCCTTAATTGATTTACTATTCCACTCATGATAATGACTTCTCTGAACCTCTTCATCCTCCCCCCACCATTCTTTTAACTAAAAACCTTGACATATTTCGTTAAAGAAATGAATGAGCCAACAAAATGTCTCCCATACTATTTTAGAATATTAAACATAAAATATCCAAACAGAGAAAATATGTTAAATTATTCAAATTCAGCCATTCAAAAGATACGAATCTCCTTTCATGTAGTATCATTCAGAGAGTCAAGAAAATTCACTAAATTGTACATATTTGAAGCTGCAGGAGAAGCAGGAAGTTATCTTGTTTGAAGTTGATCAGGAATTTTGGAGTTTTTACCTAAGGCAGGATTCTCTTTACCACTCATACATATTTACATAACAAGAAAGTTGATTTTATGAAGTTCATAGTGCAGTGGATAGAGCTGGTATAGACACCAGGAAGAACTTGGTTTAAATCCCATCTTTGAAACAGATTGGTTATATAACCATGGGCAAATCACTTAAGCTCTTGACATTCTTGGCATCTCTCTAGGATTACATGTTTGAGAGAAAATGCTAATCTGTTTCACAGAGTAAGTTTTCTCCCTTGGAATTTCTCTATCCCATCAAAATCACAGGTCTACTCCCTATACTTTCAGATGTTTTATGGGATCATAAATTTAAAGCTAGAAGGTACTTTAGAGATTGTCTTATTCAAATTTATTATTTTTGACAGATGAGGAAACTGAGCCTTTGAGAAAGTCCAGAACCCACTCATTTTGACACAGGTGGAAAGTAGCAGAGATAGAATACTGTTTAGCATGTAAAGTCTTTCATAACCTGGCCCCGACCTACCTTTATAATCTCATTAAACATTATTCTTCATTCTGTAATCCAGCCAAACTGCTCATTTTACCTGATTCACTGCAGTGCATCTCTTCTGTCACCATGCCTTCACACTGGCTGTCCCTGATGCCTAGAGTACATTCCTTCCTCACTTCAATTTCTTAGAATCTTTAGTGTTCTTCAAAAGTCTGCACAAGCACTACATTACTAGGCAAAGTCTTTCCCAAGTTACCTGCCTCTCAAAATTACCTTATATTTATTTTGCATGTGCACATGTCCATTGTATCTTGCAATAGAATGTAAAGGCTCCTTTAAGGCAAGAATGCTTTCATTTTCTGTCTTTTTAATTCCTAATACTTACCACAGTTCCTGGCATGTATCCTGACATAGTTAATATATGCCTGTTGTTTGAGAGGCTAATTTGAAGTCGGGTCAGCTAAGCTCAGAACCAGGGCTCTTTTCAGTACCATATCTCCCTCCTCTACTTTCAGTCAGTCTCTATCTCTATGAAAATACCCAATTTTCTTTTCTGCAGTATTATTGTTTCTGAAATAGTGGCACTTCCCCAGAGATAATTGGCATGACAGTGCACTCAGAATCAGCCAAGTAGAAGGTGCTTCCAGAACCATCTAGTACAAACCAAAGTTCAGTGGAATCTCTCACTACAACCTACTCAACAAGTGATCATCTAGCTTTTTTGTGAAGACGTTCAGGGCAGACCTTCCTTGATGGGCCATTCTAATTTGAATATTTCTAATTATTAGAAAGTTCATTCTGATATCAAACTTGAATTTGATTGTATGTCACCTAATCATTAGTGACAATTCTATTTTTTGGAATCAAACAAAATAAGAACAATCCCTCTTCCACATGGCAGCTTTTTAAATGCTAATATTTATCTTTCCTTTCTCTCCTCAGTTTCTTTGTACTCTGTCTGCACAGGGTTTAAGAAGTTCTTACAAATTCATGGATGGGTAGCATTATATCATGGCATGGGTTCTTGATTTGAAATTAGGAGGCCTAGACAATGGTTGTAGGGCAAACACTCTAGAGTTATGTGACTATGGAAACTCCAATCTGTGCTTGTGGTTGACTGGAGACAGAGTTGAAGAAATAGAAAAAGTCAAAACACTGGGCATCCGTGATATTTAAAAGGATTGGCATGGAGAAAAACCCAAGCCTTTTATTGGGAAATAGGAATATTGACTGAGGAATCTATAGGTAAGGACAGCAATGATTTAAAAGGTTAGGATGAAATGTAAAAGAGGAGTGGTTTCTAATTGATGGTGGCACAGCAAGGATCAAAGAGTGATAGGTATGGAATATGAAAACTCCTCCTTCCAGCCTAGTTTGTCAAGGAATATGAAGGAATCATAGTACCTTTAAGATAGTGCCAAGAGTTGTGGTACATTCACAAGAAAGCTAGGTGTTTTTGAGTACCAGCTAAAGGGATTGAATATGAAATTATTTTTATATAGATTTAGAAATAGAAGTCATGTGACCTTGGAGATGATTTTGTCAACCTATTCATTTTAATATATATGATTTCATATTATATATTTCTATTTTTCTATCCATATCATGATTTTATTTTCCCCATGGTAATTTAAAGGGCATAGTTTCAAATTGCTCTCCAGAACTGTAGAATCACTTCACAACTTCACCAACAATACACGAGTGTTTCAATTTTCTCACATCCACTTCAACATTTGTCATTTTCCTTTTCTGTTATATTAGCCAATCTGATAGTGTGGATGGTGTCTCAGAGTTATATAGATAGATAGATAGATAGATAGATAGATAGATAGATAGATAGATAGATAGATAGATAGATAGATATAAAATCAATATTGATGTAGAAGATTTTTATATGACTAGTTTTGATTATGCCATTTGAAAAATGTTCGCATCCTTTGACGATTTATCAATGTGGGAATGGCTCTTATTTTTTATAAATTTGACTCCATTCTCTATATTTGAGAAATGAGGCCTTTATCAGACAAACTTGCTATAAAATGTTTTCACAGTTCTCATTACTGTGTATTTCCTCCATCCTATTTTCCCCATTTCACCTACTCTCTCCTTTCACCATGTCCATCCTCAAAAGTGTTTTGTTTCTGATTACCACTTGCCCTAATACACTCTTCCTTTCTATAAAATGTCTCTTCTCCTATTCTTTTCACTCCCTACTTTCCTGTAGGGTAAGGTAGATTTCTGTACCCAACTTATTATATACATTATTCCCTCTTTAAGTCAAATCCAATGAGAATGAGATTCAAGCACAATCCTCCACTTCTATCCTTTCCTACCTCTTATATGTGAGGTAATTTACCTCATTGTATCTCTTTCTCCCCTTTCTCCTGGTATATTTCTCTTTCTCATCCCTTATTTTTTTTAGATATTATCCCATCTTTTTTCATGATTTTCTTCCTTAATTTTCATTTCTTTTCCTAATTTCCTCTCTCAACTTCTCTTATTATAAGTCATTTTTTAACTCTTTCAGGAATTGTTGTTGGACCTGAGACCAATTTCTATTTTTATTTGAGGTTTTTGTATGTAGCAGTTTTTACTTTCTTCATATTTTGTGTTTTCACTTTCCCTGTCACCATAGTGACTTTCTATGGTCAGCTTTTTGTTCTTGTTTTCTAATTCTTCCATTCTAATTCTTGACTCTTAACTGTACATTAAAGTTAGGCTCTGTTCTTGGGGTGGAAGAGGAACTGTTTCAAGTTTTAGTTGTTTTTTGCAACTGTTTGCAGACCTAGTTCTAGGGGGGGTCTCTAAATTTTCATGACCTAAGGAGATGTGTTTTTAGTTCTTTTTTGGCCTGTGCTGTTATCTGTGAGCAACCACAAACATTCTATGATCAGCATTCCTACTCTTCTGTCACAAACTCTGGTATGCTGCTGCTAATCTTCACCCTATCACTGCAACCCACAGGTGCAAGCTGGATCAGTTTATGGACCATTCAATTGCACTCACTGCCAGCAAAGAGACCACTGAAATCTCCTTCTGACCAGTTTTATGACCCCCTTACCATCTGTGAACTGAGCTCTGTCAACCACAGATACTACTGATTCAGTCACCTATAAGACCAACTGCTGGTTTGCTGGAGTGTGGCTTTAGCTAGACTCCACTGAACTTTCCTCTTGGTGTGGCAGACCTTTTCTGCCAATCTTCAAAGTTGTCTTGGCCTGGAAAATGGTTTCATCCCATCCTCTGGTTCATTTCGCCACTCCAGAATCAATTTTGAGAAATTAATAAAGTTGTTTGGAGGGGATGTGGGGGAGTTTAAGTGAATGAATCCCTGTGTTTTCTCCATCTTCTTGGATCCACATGTTCCCCACTCCCCACCCAAAGTTTCCCAGAATTTGATGAAGGAATGAGTGTAAATGAAGTGCAATGAGACTGAAAAGTCAAGTATCCCAGCCTACCACTCCCCTGTGATCTCTCTGTGTAGAGAGAAAAATATTTAGTAAATCTTAAAATCTAACAGAAATGTATCATTGCTGTAAGTTTTCTCTGAACCAAATAAGTTCATTTATTTTTCCCTTTATCTTCCTAGAGGATTTACTCCATTTCTTGAAGTATTCTCTTTGTCTTTGTCTCTCTCTGTCTCTGTCTTTGTCTTTTTCTCCTTTGTCTTTCTCTTGCTTTCTCTTCCCTGCCACAAATAAAAAAGTGAAGGGTAAAAGATACTAGAAGGAAAAAAAATGTTTAAGAAAATGATTAAATTAAATAGCACTTAAACAGCACTTTAAGCTTTCCAAAGTGTTTTACATATGTTATCACATTTGATTCTCACAGCAACAGTGTGAGGTGTATGTGATTATTATCCTTGTTTTATAAATGGTGAATTAGGAGCTGAGAGTGGTAAAGTGAAGTATACAGAATAATATAGTTAGCAAATATCTGAGATACAGTTTGAACCTACGTCTCCCTACCTTCATCTTTAGCACATGATCACACCACTTAGCTATTACATCATTTAACAGGCCTATTGACATAGAGAGTCCAATTCCAAATCCTAAATATTCTAGTATGTCTTCATATAGCCAAAGCAGTCAAATTTCCAACTTCTTCCCTTGTGAGGTTACCTGTTTTTCTGTACATTGGGATTTTTTTTTTTTTTTGCATCATTCTGTTCATTGAACTTGTGTCTTTGCTTTAAATCCAGGGAAAAATTTAGGTGATGCTAGTTAAGAGACAGTGGTTGTTTAAGCTACTACTGCTGATGAGGATTCTTTGGTTTGATCTGTTCATCTACTTGTTCTATTTAGAAACACTTCTTTATTTCCTGCATTTAAGTTTTGTTGCCTGAGGTACCATTCAATCCTCCTACAAAGACAAGGACTTAGGGAGCATTATGTTGAAAAAAGTCTCATATTATAACTTTAGGTACCAGAGGTATGGTTTCTCTTGGAAATAAAAGTAGATACATACACACACACACACACACACACACACACACACACACACATACATACTAAGAATCCCTAACCTAGTCCAATGTCATTTTAAAGGTGAGGAAACTGGAACCTTCATAAGGGAATTGACTTGTTTAAAAGACCACACAGGTGGTGGATGTGGCATATGATACAGTCCTTTAGATTCAAATTCAGTGACAGAATCATAGACTTTCTTTGATAGAAGGGGCCTCCGTGTCTAGCTAATTCTAATTCATAGATGAAAATGAATCCCCAATAAACAATACTTGGTAAATTTGAAGACCTCCCATAAAAGGAAATGTTTTATTATAGGCAGAGGCACTTCACTCCACTTTTGGAAAGTTCTAATTGTAAGGAAGCTTTTTTTTTCTTATGTAAATCTATTTATAGTGGTAGGGCCCAAAATCTTGAGAGTAAAGATCAGGTTTTGCTGTCTCTGATGCTTACTGTACAAATAGTTGAAAGAAAAGAGGTGGAGACTTTAGTTTCCATAGTATAGGTGACACTGTACTTTAGCTGGCACCCTCATCTTCGTCACTTATAGGCTGTTTCTTTGCATCACCCTCTTCCAACAAAGCTAATTACCCTAGTTTTCAAGCAAAATAAAGCAAAAATGTTGTCTGACTTTTTTGGACATGTTGTTGACTCCTCTATCATTCCCTTTCCCCCTTATTCTGAGAGAGAATAGCTGTGGACCAGTGCAAAATTGTATTCTAGGGAGAAATTTTATGCATTCAAAACCCATTTCTTTCTCTCTTTCTCTCTCTCTCTCTTTCAATGTGTGTGTAGGTGTGTGTGGGTGTGTGTGGGTGTGTGTTTCTCTCTGGACAGTCAATAAGTCTAGAAAAGCCATGTCTCAGAGCAATGTGTTTAAATGCATATGCATCCCTTCTAACCAACCAACCACTGAGAAAATCAAATAAAAAAATAAACACTTCCTCTAATTTCTAAGTGTTCTAACTTTGAGGGAGGAAAGATAGAGAAAAGAAGAGATATTGAAATGACAGAGAGAGAGAGAGCAGAGGAATAATCCTACACAGGGAGATACTATACAAAGAATGCTTCCCTACCCATCATGATCTATCCCTGTTCACTTTACCCTAGAACCTCCCTTCTCATTCTCAGATCTCCATTTCATCTTTCACTTTCTCATGATATTAATATCATAGATCCATGATCCGGAGTCTGTCTGTCTCTTTGTGTTTATCACTATCCCTGTCTCCATTTGTCTCTATTTCTGTCTTTCTGTCTTTGCCTCTCTGTCTCCATGTCTATCTATTTATCTCTGTGTCTCTCTCCTTTTCTTTTTTGCTTTTCCTTTCCCCACTCCATGTTCCCTGAGAGGCTGATCAAATCTCAGAACCCAGCCTAATGCTCTAGAAATAGAGGCTTTTGCTTGCTTTGAGTCAGTCACTCATCTCCAAAAGTTCTTGACAACCTGACGAACTAGCACATGTTCAGATTTCTTGTGATTGGTTCTGAAATTATATTTAGTAGAATTAATCATGCATATGAGCTATTTAAAAAAAAAAACTTCAGATTTTACTCTTCTGATTTTATTAGTACTTATTCGGCTGCTCTTGATTAGGGAACAGAAGAAAAGTCTGGTAGATGGAGATTTAGGGCCTAGCTAGAGAGCTGCAATCCTGGTCCTAACATTTGTTTGCTAACAGAGGGGTCACTGAGAGTCCACTCCAACTCCCCAGGCAGCTCCCATTAACCTGTAAGAACTTTGCAGGCTAGAGGACATTTTACTGTCTCAGCAGAATAGCTTATATCACAGACAACTGCACCAAGAGCTCATTGAGTTTAGCCTAGCATGTACTCAGGGGCTGAGGGGCCTGGGGGCTCAGCAAAACAGTAGGAGGATTCTTGGGTCCTCTTTTAAGAAATCTGCTTCCTCTTCACTGCTTGATCTTGGTGGTTAACAATTGCCCTCACATGCAAATTAAACCAAAGGAAAGAGCTTTCTTCTGGGACCCACCCTTACGCCTAGGCAGTGCTTAATGAGATTTCACTGTCATAATTTCTACCTTACTGAAAATAATATTAATAAACTGGAAGGTCTCATTTTAGGGCTGGAGAGTACACCAACTCTGAAATCCATAGGACATTGGTTCAAATTCCTCCTGTGACACATTACTTCTAAGCTTGAGCAAATTATTTAATAAGTGTGTGTGTGCATGTGTGAGTGTCTATGTACTCGAAATTTTGCAAAACTCTTTTCACATAGTATTTTATTGGATTCTCACAATGTGCCTGGGAGCTAGGTGCCATTATCATCCCCATTTTACAGAGGAACTGACAGAGGTTTAGTGACTTGTCCAGAATCACAAAGCTAGTTAATGACTGAGGCTAGAATTAAGCTCAGGTCTTCTGGCCTTCAAGTCTGGTGCTCCATTGAAATACCCGGCTATTTTGCTATCTTAACTTCAGTGAACCTCAGTGTTCTCATCTGCTAAATGAAGGGTTTGGATTAGATGGTTCTCTAGAGGGTTGATGTACTCAATATTTTTGCAAGGAATAGATTCTACCTAGAGTTTATCCAGAAGTTATAATGGAAAAGTTTGCCTTAAGGTATGCTGGAACTCCATATAACTCTGGTGGTGACAGAACCTGGAGAAAGGAAAACAGATAGCCAAAGTAGGTGGATTTTGGCATGTGGGTCCTAAGGCCCTTCTTCAGTATCCCTAAGCATCGTGACTGTGGTCTTCAGACCTGTCAGAAATAAGAAAAGAACAAATAAAGGATGCAAAATATGGTTAAATGGATCTTAAAAAAAATTAGTCACCATGTACACCTACCTGATGTTTCTCTGATATTTTTCCTTAGGAAGCGAGAAGTGATTGAAACTATTTAACGTAAATTTGGAGAATATGTGAAACAGATGATACTGCTAATTAATGAAAAAGACATTTTACTTGAGCCCTCAAAAATGGGTAAACTACCCAGAGCAATATGCTGTTAGTAAACTTTTCTTGTGAAGACCAGAGAATTGTAAAAGGATTATGACCTATTATTATAGAAGAAAATCCCTGTTGACTGTTCTAGACTAATAGCCTAGTGTTTTGTTGTAAGAAAATAATTACTGAGTTAAAGGTGTAAGATGCTTTCTCATTGAACATTTGCTTTTTAACCAGACCTGTGATTTTATTTCGTATTGGAAATTCTCTCTACCAATAGGCATTGGCACTTTCTTTGACACTTAGAGAGGAGTGGTGAATTGAAGGTCACTCCAGAGGCAGGATGTGAACCTTGGACTCCAACACTGGTTACCTTTGCAACCACAGAGTAATCAATTTAAAGGAATTAGACCACTATGATTAGGTTAAATTGGGATTGAGACTAAGATTAAATGCTACATCTGTTTTATATAATATGAAAGTGGCACAGTTTGAAATCAGATCATAGAAATTATCAAAGCCATAATTAAGGTGGGGTCATCAGGAATAATACCCAGGGCTATGAAATTTAGAACACATTCATAATACTTGTACTCTTTCAATAAGTAGAAACCATTCAGTTTAGTACCTAATTAGCAAGAGTAATGGAGGTAGGCTGCTCCCTGCCCAAACAAATCCCAAGGTCAGAGGTCTCTCTACTTCCTAACAGCTCGTCTTAAAGTTGAAGGTACACTAAGGCTACTTGCCACAGGGATGGTTTGTGGGATTGACCAAGATATCATAGATGCCATCTCATTTTCAAAGAGGTAATAATTGTAAAGTGTTTAGTGTAATGCATGGTACATAGTAGGTGCTTAATATAAATAGTACCCTTCAACTCTCCTTCACTTCTCTTCACCATAGAATCACAACTGGAAGGGAGCACTCAATCTAATTTCCTTGGCCCTACATCAAGGGAAATTGAGGATTATCAAGGTCTAGAATAAAGAGGGTGAGTGCTCTGGATAACACAGGGAATTATCAGCACCAGAACCTGAGTCTGAGTTTTCTCACTTAATCAGTCAGTTGACAATCACTTACTAAGTGCCTCTTTACTTATGTACCTTGTTCTGATCATCAGGCTCCCAGTCTTTGCCCTTAGAAAGCTTACCTTCTACTAGGAAGAGTAAGTACATTGTCCACTTGAAAAGTTAAAAAAAAAAAATCAAAGGAAGGAATGGGACACACACACACAATCTATCTATCATCTATCCTTATAGTATTATTATTACATAAAAAACCACAATTGAAATAGTAGCACTAAAATTAGGGGAATGATAAAAGACCCCTTGAAGAATGTGTCACTTCAGTTGAGTTTAGAAAGCAACTCGTCATCCAAAGAGATAGAAGT
The DNA here is from genome assembly GCA_023548195.1 of Bettongia penicillata ogilbyi. Taxonomy (NCBI): domain Eukaryota; kingdom Metazoa; phylum Chordata; class Mammalia; order Diprotodontia; family Potoroidae; genus Bettongia; species Bettongia penicillata. The sequence continues at coordinate 192,819 of JAJHZJ010000268.1, read as the reverse complement.
GAGAAGAGAGAGTACTACATGAATGAAACACTTCCTTTGCAAAGGCATGGAGAGAACAATAAGCCCCATTTGGCTGGAGTATAGAGAATATGAGACAAAGTAATGCATGGAAAGGTAAGTTGGAACAGTATTATAAAGGATTTTAAATGGCAAAAATGTTTGTATTATAAAATAAATGCAATGGGGAACCCCTGAAACTTCTTTATTTGGAGCACAGGATTAATAACATTCAGACCATTGTTTTAAGAATATTCATTTGGCAACTGTGTGAAGGACTAATCAGAGGAGAGAACTTTTTAAAGGGAGACCAATGTATTAAAATAGTTCATTCAAAATGTGGTGAGGACAATGACTTCAGCGAAGGGAAGAAAAGACATGAAAGAAGTTGAGAAGGTAGAACTGGAAAGATTTAGAGGCTAGCTGGATATGGGGTAGAAAGGTGGTAATGGTGAATAGCAAAAAAAAAAAAAAAAAGTCAAGCACAGTTCTGAGGTTCAGAATCTACATGGTTGTCCTGGACAAAAAATAGGGAAATTTTGAGAAGGGGCAGATTTGAGGGGAAATATAATGAGCTATGTTTTGGATATGCTGTTTTTGAGGTGCCTAAAAGATATTCAGTATGGTGTACATAGCAGAAAGTTAGTGGTATGATCCAGGGACAGGTGAGGGTTGGATGTATAGATTTAGGAATCATCTACATAGAAATATTAGTTGAATTCATGAGAATTGATGAGATTACCCAGAGAAAAAGTAAGAAGAACATAGCCTGGTGGTATACCTTATCCATAGAGGGCAAAATAGGGATGATGAACTTGTAAAAGAGATTTGAGAAGGATGTGTCTTCAATATTTCTACAACACCACAGAGCCACTGTTGCCATGGAAAGGATATACTGATTGATTTTCACTTTGACCCATATAAGCCCCATAAACAGTTCAGGATCATTTGCTTGATTATTCTGGATAAATTATTGCAGTATTCTAGTTTATAAATGGATATAAATAAAGCACAGTGGATTAATATTTCCAGCGAAATGCTGTCTATATATATATATATATATATATATATATATATATATATATATATATATATATATATATATATATATATATATATGCAATTTTTGCCCAAGACTTTTAAGGTTCAGAACCCAAATGTTTTTCATTTTCCTGTTGCCTACTTTGTTCAAACTACAACTATAAATGGAAAAATGTGGTTGGAATCTGCCCCATAACTAATAAACCATAAACCTGACAGAAATAGCAGCTTATCAGAATACTTTTGCTTAGGAAACACTTATCAAATTTCAAAAATTAAAATGTAGCTTACATACACAAATTGTTTATTTCTTACCAAATAGGCTTTATTGTAGAAAAAAAATTAAAAAGTACATCTTTGGGGAGAAGTAGCAACACAAAGAAGAGAATGTTCTCATCCTGCTACCTCTCCCTCATTTCAATGAGCTGACACTCTCACTTCCACACATGTCCAGATTTCCTGTATATATGACAAGTATGCTAATAAAAATCACTGAATGATGAGATACCTGAGACAAGGGGAAGTCTACTTTGTGAAACTGATGTATTCATGTGATCTTGCCAGAGAAAGCTAGGGTTTCAACTATGACCAAGTAAACATCTAGCCATTGTTTAAATGTGGTATAAGATTCCTAGCCCAACTAAGCATGCTTGCAATCAGTAAAGCAAAGTTCCATGGAACTCTTAGGAAGTCACTCTCTCATGTCGCTAGAGCTCCACTGTTGGAGAATCATCAATAAATTTAAACAAGTCTCTTATCCAGTCACCTCAGCATTTCCACTCTTTGCTGCTGAATCCATTTTTAAGGAGTCTGCCTTTGCTTTCTTTCCTATTCAGTCCACTATCCTCCTAAAGGTCTACTCTCCTTTCCCTTTCCTGATTTCCTGTGACAGAAGAATTCCCCAAAGTGCTGCCTAATGGATATGTTAGCCCTGGGAGCTGAGCTTAAACAGGAGTTGCTTGCTAAAAAGGGCAGAGCTTTCTATTTTAAGAAATCAGTTAGCCCTGGGTTGGAGGTAGTGGGGGAGCAGAAAGGATAGGATAGATCAGCAAGCTTGCTGACCTAATATATAAGTACAGCAAGCAGCTGCCAATCTGGAATGATTAGACAAAAATTCATTCAAACATTTATTAAATAACTCCTGTTATATATGGATTCTGACTACTGAATCAGTGTGGAGTAATACATTTGCTGTCAGAAAGACAAGGGTTTTAATCTGACAAGACCTGCGTGGTTCTGGACAAGTGACTTAGCCTCTCAGCTTCTCAGACAACTCCTGAGTACCTATTAGGCTATAAATGGGCTGCAATCTGAAATTATAGAGGACCTTGCCATACCTGGAGCCATCCCTGCCTTCACTTTGGCACAGGATGCACAGGATATGAGTATAGGGTCATAGGCTTCACAGGCTTTATATAGTGATGTGTTATATATCCTTCCCTGATTGTTCAAGCAGTAAAGACCCTTGAATATCACATAACAATTAAGTACTTCTCCAGTATATATCTTGTAGAATTACCTGCACATCCACTGACTATACAGTTACCTGTACAACCATTAAATATAAATTCCATAAAAAAATTTTACCTGCATATTTCTATTGAGCTGGAACATGGAACCATGTTGTACACAATTATAGCTTTAATAGCATGAATTCAAATAAATTCAACCACTTCATGGCATTCATTAGTCAGACTAATCAGGACCCAGCTGTATATTATCTGCATTTTATACCTCCCCCCAGAGGTATAAACACAATAAGCACATAAATATCTTTTGAATGATTTCCTGACTTTATATGAACCCAGCACCATGCTGTTTCCTGGCAAGGAGAAGATACAGAATTTAAATAAGATATTGTTCACATCCTCATGGAATTTAGTCTGATAGACTATAGACACTGCCAAAAGGGTTTCTCTCAAAGAGTGTCATTCATATCAGACTTCCAGAGCTCCTGAAATTTTATTAGTCATTTTTCTTCTCTAGGGGGGAGGGTAGGGATGGGGTTTAAGGCATTGTATTTCCTGGAATACAAAAATATAAATATTTCTGCATCTAGTAACAGAGTTATTTTACATTATAAACAATACTTTGGCAAATTAGAAAATTCACTGTAGTCACCTTAAAGAACTGAGAGAATGGGATATAGGGTAGATAAGTTTTCTTTTTTATTTTAAAAATCTATTTCATTTTTAAGGTGATGGAATGAAACAAGTATTCCTATGACATAACAGAATAAAAAAGATGATTGTACATGAAACTGCAACTCTATCATATACAACTTGCAATTCCTTTTAAATATACAATAAAGTTATTATGTAAATTTCTTTTTTTCCTTTTTTTTCTTCCCTCACTCCACACCCCATTCTAGAGATGGCTACCATTCCTAAAGGGAGATAGGATAATTAAGGAGAGGTCAAAAACTTGGGGAACACAAGGTCTCACAGGATCACCAAAATTTCTAACCTGTAAAAAGATACTAATGTTAAGGAAAAAGTACACTAATTGTAGTGAGAATATCATAGAAAAACTAAGAGGGACCATTCCAAAAACTAATTTTGATTCAACAAACATTTACTTAGATCTTATTGCATGAAATGCGTTGGGCTTGGCAATACAGAAAAATAAAGAAAAAAAGTATACATAATCTTTATTCTTAGGAAATTCACAGTTGAGTACCTACTCCTACTTTTTAGTTGTGAACAGAGAGATTGCTTCAGAAAGAAATTCAGGTACCACTGTCAACAGTTATGGGGCCAGAGCTGAATCTAGGCAACTATTATGAGCAGAGGAGGGAAGAAAGAATGGGAAAGAGAAATTCTGTTTATAGAATTCCTTAGGTATTTGGAAGTACAAACTGTGGAACCTGAAAGGCCTCGTACCAATTCTGTATTCAATCATTACAAGACATTCATTATTTTTCCCTATGGCTAGCAAGCTCCTGTCTTCTCTTCCTTTTATTTCCATGACTCAGAGCTTCCTTCACTTCAATGGAAAATCCTTTTTATCTTGTCAAGTCTTCTCATATTCTCCTTTCTATGCATCTTTACTTCAAGCCTTTTCCATCTACTGAAGTTCATAGGAACTTGACTTCTTTAAGAAGGCACTGCCCTCCTAACCATGCTCTCCAGTATAAACCGTCCCTCCCTTATATGGTCTGACATACTGAACCAGGAGGAGGATGTCGACTGGTTGGCCTAATTTTCCATCTTGTTTTTATTTTTGCTATTTATGCCAATAGTTTCCATGCATGGTTACCTATGCCTTTGTGTTTGCTCAGTTCTACTGGCACCATGACTCAGTCCAACAGTTTAATAAAAAAAAAAAACAAAACACTAAACAAACACTGAGTAGGAAATCAGGCTGTTTTTCTACAATTAATATAGGTGGCATTAAGAAGCCTACAATAAAATCAAAGGCCGACAAGTACAATATACAGCAAATGAACAAAATGAAGCAGTGTTTCAAATTTTATTTGTATGGGAAAGGAATGAAGAAAATAATTAATGCCAAAATCTAACTGTGATCTAAAGTCCCAAAACCTAATTAATCTCCCCTTTCCAGTTCCATATGTTTCCCAAGTCACCATAGTCCAATTTCTACGAAGTCTTTACTTCTTGGTTAACGCTCCTAGCTTTGCTATTCCTGTTAAATAAGTATACTGTTTCTCAAGATACTGTATCAATAAAAGACATCTGTAATTGAATCTCTTTAACATATAAGTCATTGTTTCATGGATTTGGCTAATCTATGTATCAAATCAAAATGATAAAATTCCATGCGTAGTAGTGTGACCTTCCATCAAACCTGTACTAAAAGTCCTCTCTACAATATCCTGTTGGCATCTAAAATTTAGCTTGTCCCAAACTGATGACATCCCCCAAAATCTACCTTTCTTTTCATCTCGCTTCTTTTTATTGAAGTTAATAGTGGTGTGTGAGTTGCTTATTTCTCTGTTCTCTGTAGCAGAATTGTGTGCTCCTTACCCAATATGTATTGTGAAAATATAAACAAATCAGAATGTTAAATTGCTGTAATGGAAGAGTTTTTGTAGAAAAAATGTTTTCTCCATAACCAATAAATATGTTGACCAACAACTCTTGGCTGCTTTCATTAACCTTAGCTTGTAGACAATTAAGTCAATTCAATTGATAGTTTTGTGGAAGATAGATTAGGGAAGGGAGAAACTGAACATAGGGAGATTAGTTGAAAAGCTATTAACATAATTCAGATGAGAAGTTATGTGGGTCTGTCTTAGTAAAATGGCTTTGTGAGTGGAGAGAAGGAAATAGATGTGAAAGATATTATAGAGATAGAATAAACACAACTTGGCAATTGATTTGGTGTGGAAAGTGAGGGAGAGGGAAAAGTCAAAGATATCTCAGAATTTATAACACTGGGAGTCTGGAAGGATGGTGATACACTAAACAGAAACAGAGGAGATTGAAGAGTGGGAGGAATATGTTTGGATTCGCCTAGTTTAAGATGCTGATTAGATATCTAACCAAATATATGCAAGAAACAGATGGCAGTGCTGGACTGGGGGTCAGAAGATGGATTAAGACAGAAGTACAAAGATGTGATAGTTATCTGAATATAGACAATAATTGAACCTTTAATTGATAAGCTCATGAGAGTACTAAAAAGAGAATAAAGTGGGTTTAACTCAGAGTTTGGAAGGACATCTGGACTCAGAGAGTAGGGAATAGATAATGATCCAACAAATGAGATTGAGGAGAAAGTAGAAATGGAGTAGGACAAGAGTGACTAGTAGAATGGGAGCCAAGTGAGGATTTACAGTATCAAAAGCTTCAGAAAATTTAGTTAGAATGAAATATTTCAAAATCTTTACATATATCATGTCATTTGATCATCACAATAACCACAGGAGGGTTAGTACCTGCAGGTGTTGTCACATCTTTATAGATGAGAAATGATGAGGATGAGGAAGGTGAAATGAATTCCTCAGAATAACCTTGCCTATAGGTCATGAGAAGGTGATCTGGACTTAATGTGGACACTTAGGTGGCTCAGCAGATAGAGTATCAGGCCTGGATTCATGAAGATTCATCTTCTTGAGTTCAAATGTGGCCTCAGACACTTATCAGTTGTGTGACTCTGGGCAAGTCACTTCATTCTGTTTGCCTCCATTTTCTCATCTGTAAAGTCACCTTGAGAAGAAAATGGCAAACCACTCCAGTATACTCGCCAAGAAAATCCCAAATGTGGTCACCAAGGGTCAGACGTGATTGAAATGGCTGAATGACAAGAAATGTCATGACTCCAAATTGACTATTCTATCTACTTCATCATATTGCCTCAATTATAATGAAAAACATATAATAGATTAGTGATGTAATCTAAACTCCAAAACATAACAGCTATGTAGCTTGGTTGGTCTCTTAAAATCATTTAGTTCCAGTTTGTATGTCAGTGAAATAATCATATTATCAGCCTTTATTCTCCCTTGAAAGAGGCAATGCTTATTAAAGAGATCTGTAAACCTTAGTGTTATAGAATAGTGTTATAGAAATACAAAATATGAATATTATCATGGTTTTAAGAGTCTCATTGAGATGATATTTAAAACTGAAAGATTAAAAGCACTATGCAAATGCAAAGTATAGACACAATCAATTTATTGCCATTAGAATGACATGGAGAAATAGGACCAGTTTTATCATTCCTATATAACAAACAAAAGAATTGAGACAGGTGTCACATACCTTCTGGCGTAGCTACAACTAGAAGCTATCTATCTTGTTTCCCAGCCCATCTATCTCTCTACCAAATACTTTACCTTTCTTTGAAATTAGAGCCAGCTAGGCATCACAATGGATAGAGCACAGGACTTGGAATTAGCAAGATCTATATTCAAATATGATCTTAGATACAATCTAAGTATAGCAGCATAGTGACTAGACAGGCAAGTCACTTAACCTCTGTCTGCCTCAGTTTCTTCATCCATAAAATAGGAACAATAATAGTATTTATCACATGGGGTTATGAATATAAAGTTAAATTAGATTTAAAGTGCTTTGCAGATCTTGAAGTGTTATACAAATGCTTTCTATTAACATTATAATTATTGTTATTAATATACTGCCCTATGGATTGTAGATGATGTTTACTGTTGATGTTTCCTACAGTAGAAAACTTAATAGGAACAAGATCCATATACCACTTAACAGAAGAGAAAATAGAATAAATGTATGGAGCACAAGTGTAACTTCTAGGGGTAAATTCAAAAATGTCTGGGTTATAGCCAAAGTGCAAGGAATTTAATTCAGAAGATGTTATTTTATTTCATTTTGTTTTGATGAGAGACTAGGATACTTTTATTGAAAAAAATTTAAAAAACACCTCTAATGGCACACAACATTGCCAGTAAGAAGTCACAGCAGAGGGTTCAGCAACAATGTTACTATATCATAAATACAATTAGCACTAGCAGATATACAAGTTTTCATGTTGACCTTCACTGTATCCCCCAGTTAACAGAATGTATTCTGTCAAAGGACTGAAGAATTAAATGTCCTAGGAAAGAAAAAGATCAGTCTCCTGATGACTTCACCAACACTGACCTTTGAGACCTGGCATCCCTAATCTTACTCTGCAATGAGCATTGTTCTTTGGGCTACCCTTGTTAACTTCTTAGCCTGATAGAGCTCTTTCATGGTCTCCATTTAAGTTTACTCTTTGTGGATTCAGTTTAACAAGAGATCTGTCATTTTAATCTTCATGTAGATGATAATAAAGTTCATTTGGACCCTGAGCTGAGGTGTACGTAGTTTATATATCATTCCACTAGAGTTAGAATGCCTCCAGATATTTCTGAATTGGATCAACCAGGAAATTGATATGTAGATGCATGAGTTCAGTGTGATCCACTGATATCAGACCGAAAGATATCACTATTTATGAGAGATATACAGCAACTTCCAAGAGAAAGCTAGTTGGCACAATAGATAGAATGCCAGTCCTGGAGTCAGGAGGACTCATTTTCTTGAGTTTAAATCTAGGCTCAGACTAGTATGTAACCTTGGGCAAGTCACTTAACCTTATTTGTCCAAATTTCTTCATCTGTAAAATGAGCTGGAGGAGGAAATGGGAAACCATTTCAGTATTGTTGCCAAGAAAACCTCAAATAGGGTTATTAAGAGTCAGACATGACTAAAAACAACTGAATAACTTCAAAAACAACAATTTCTACTACCCAGTAATGTGACCCACAATAATGCTAAACTTCATGTGCAAATATAAACAATTTCTACTTCCTAATGGGATTACTTCTTAATCTTCCATTGAAGGCATGGGAAATGGAGATTCTGACTGACTCCTTTGTCTCTAGCACTAATCTACACATAGAAAGAAATGAGATACAGAGTTTTCACAATTATTGTTTCTCTGTGAAGTTAACGTTCCAAAGGCAAGGTCTTCAGATGCTTCCACATGTCCAGAAATATATGCCTTTCTAATTTCATGACAACAGGTTAACAGGATCAGGAGGATATATTAATTGTGACTTAAAACTTTGTATTCCATAGAAACAAAATCATACTTTTAAATACAATACTGCTACAATGTGACTGATTGTCTCAAAAAACCTGTCACAACATGACATGTCAAATTCAGTTTCCTTCCACCAACATATCACAATCTGTTTTGATCAGGAAGGGATATATTTTAATTATTTGTTTTTAATCTGACTCCAGACTTGACATATGGCACCTCATTAAGTTCTCTCTACATATTCTGGTAAAAACAAAAACAAGCTGTACAAAGATATTCAACTTCTGGCACTAGTTATTTTTAAAAACTTATCCTGCTTCTGATAGGGTTAGACAGTTCCAGCAAACACCCTTCTCAAGGCTGGAGTGACACTTCATTTTGAAAGATTTGCCTGAAATCAATCACAGCAGACGTTAGCTGTTGGCAAAATTTGTTCTTTGGGTAAGGAAGGGTGGATATAAAGATAAATGATAATTGTTCTTTCCACAAGCATTTTGCTGCCTGTGATTCAGATATGTTGCCTAAGTCAAGAGAAAGTACTTTTATATTCAGTCTTCTCAAAACTTGACTGAAGTCCTGCACACTTTGATCTAACTTCAATAAAGGATGAGAACATTAGAATGCAAATTATTAGTAGTAACTCTTTCATTTTTGTATTGTTACTCCAGCACCTAGGACAGTGCCTGGTACACAGAAGGAGCCTGATAGATATTTCTCAAATGAATTAATGGTTGATCAGATAGTTTTTATCCTAAGGAAGAATAATAGAGCTTTCTATATAAAGTTTTGTTAACACTTTTTTTTTTTACCTATCAGATATAGAATGAATGACAGCAATTCTAAATGATAAATGTGGTTTTAAAATATTGGAAGGTCCATATGCCACTTATACTCAAAAAGCATTTTTTATTTTTATTCAACTATGAAGGAGAAAAAATGCACCATGATAACAAAATGAGCTTATTTTAAGAAATCATCAAGTGAAAGAATTGTAGGTATACTTCAAAATTTTATTTTAATGGATATTTATTAAGCTCTTAATTTACATCAGGTATTCAATTAGTTTGCGGGGATACAAAGACCAAAAGTAGCACCTGTTAAGGATCTTGCACACTTTAGAAGGTGACATCATTATGTAGGGATCAACATACAGTGTGTCTAACTGTGACTGAACAGTTCAATATGAGTTTGGAAGGATCTACCACAGCTGTGGTACAAGTAGTGCATTAGAACACTTTGGATGGAGATGTCTTTGGATTTGCATCACTCATGTTTCATTTGTGCTACTGTGATTCTCCTTTGCTCATGAAATATAGTGCCTTCTTTGATATGAGCATATTACGCTGGGCAGTCCTATGCAAGCACCAAATATGCCTCATAATTGATAGTCAAGTTTTTCAGAGAGAACATGAAAGTGTTTTAGCACTGCCTCTTCTGACCACTGTGTGAGCACTTTCTGTGTGTGAGTTATTCATTAAACAGTCTTTTGGCATTCAAGCTATGTAGCTAGCCCATTGGAGTTGCACTCTCCCTGGTGGAGTTTGAATGCTTTTGCAGTTCATCTAGAAAGAGAGCCTCAGTGTCCAGTAACTTGTCCTACCAAATGATATACAGAATTTTCCTAAGGCAATCCAAATGGAAGTGGTTTAGTTTTCTGGCATAGGCTGTCCAGGTTATATAGACATACAACATTGAAGTCAGCACAACAGCTTTGTAGACTTTCAGTTTGGTGTGAAGTCCAATGTTTCTTCTCTCCCACACTTTGTTTTGGAGGTTCTCAAATGCTGAGTTAGCTCTAACAATGCATACCTCAACCTCATCATCTATGTGGACAGCTCTAGAAAGAATGCTGTCAAGGTAAATGAACTTATTGACAGCATTCACTTCTTTTTTTCCATTTATTTCCATTTTTCATTTACTGTGATCTACATATGGATGGTGCTATGCTAACTGGTGGACCTCCGTTTTCTTGGTATTCTTGTCAGGTTAAAATTAGCACACATTGCAGTGATCCATCACTATTGCATCTCAGCCTCAGATGCTCTACTGAGTATATAATCATCTGTGTATAAAAAAATACATCAACTCTCCTGCTCTTTTGGTCTTGGCTTGTATGGAGCCTTTTCAAGTTAAATAGTTTATCATCTGTGAGATAGCTGAGATTGATGTGTTTTCATCCTCATTGACAATGCCATGGAAAATGTCATGCTTAGAAGCATGGAAGCAAGCACACAACCCTGCTTCACTCCCTTGATGACTAGAAAAGAGCATTGTTCTTCATCCAGAACCTGTGTGAGTACATTACTATAAAAATGTCATACAGTACTGATGAAGTTCTCCAGGCAACCAAATTTTGCCATGATCTTCCATAAGCCCTCACAATGGATAGTATCAAAGTCTTTGGTTATATCAATGAACATTGCATACAGATATCTGTTTTGCTCCTAGAATTTTTTTTAGAGTTGTTGGGCAGAAAACACCATGTTGACCATTCCTCACCCCTTTCTGAAGTCATACTATCTCTTAGGCAGATAAACATCTTCCAGGTATAGAATCAGCCTCTTAATGAGGACTTATACAAGAATCTTTCCAGCAATGACTAAGAAGGAGATTCCTCTTTGATTGTTATAGGACAGTCTATTTCCTTTTCATTTATAGAGATGGACAATGGAGGCATCTTGAACACCTGAGAGATAGCTTCCTCTTGCTATTTAACACAGGAGATTATAGTCACATTCTGTATGAGCCTCTTCTTCCACTGGAAGTTAAGCTAGAGACATATTTGTTAGAACCTCAGGCATATGGTCAATGGCTTCAGCATTGGTTGATGATGGCCTGTTGAGAACACTATTGAAGTATTCAACCCATCTCTCCGGGATCTTGCCCTTATCACTAAGTACAGCTCCATCAGTTCATCTGGACCAGAACACTTACAAACATCAGGATTGGTTTGATGAAAATAATGGGGAAATCCAGAAGCTACTAAACAAGAAATAAGGACTCCAGAGAGGATGCTGAGAAGATGATGGAGTAGGTCGGAAAATATTTGGTTCTCAAAATTTCTTCCACAAACATAGACAGAACATTGCCTCTAAAGGAACACAGAGCAGCAGAAATAAACAAAAGTCAAGGTAAAGCAGTTATCTTCCTAAGAAAATATGAGAAGACCCCAGGAAAGATGTGATCTCCAGGAGTTGAGTTTTGACTTGAGTGAAATGCTAACATCTTAATGAGGAAGAAAAGGAGAGAGAAGGGTAGAATCTGCAACTCAAAATATTTTAGAAAATGAATGTTAAAATTTTTCTTACCTTACAAAATATTTTAGAAAATGAATGTTAAAATTTTTCTTACAATTAGGGGGAAATAAAATATTAAGTTAAAAAAATTAAATGCTCCTCAGATATGCAGGGAGCTGCAAATCTCACTGTTGCTTCAGTCCAATGAAAAGATAACCCAATGCACTGGGCTGCTTGTGTTAGCTTATGGCTACAGTATCTACACCTGCTGCTTTATCACTCACCATCATCAAAGAAAGTCAATAGCCAAAATAGTAAGATAGTGTGTATCAGCAAGGACCCTGACATACACAAGAAAGCCTGCTGAACAGGTTCTTAGATCTGCTTTTCTAAAGGGAAAACAACTTTTGAGGGATCAACAATCTACTTTAATCAAACACATATATCATTCACTTAGTTCAGTGGAAAAAATCAGCACCCTGAATTTCAGAGAAAATGCAAACAGAAATTATAAGGAGAAATTACAAAAAGAAAGACCAATATATAATACATACATTGTTACCAGAGAGAAAATCACCAACGTCTGGGTTTTCAAAGCTGGAGGGGGCTCCTTAACAGCTACCTCGAGTCTCATCTGGCCAAAGAAACACTTCCAATGAGTAAGTCCCAAAGTAAACCTTACATCAGAGTATTTATACTCTTTTCAGGGCTGGAGGGTATGACCCTCTTGACCCGTTGCCTTATTAGAAAATAACAAAAGGTATCTGAGGCCTATTAATGGGCAGAGAAGATCTTTAATTCTTTCCTCCAACCACCATTAATTTTACATTAACATTATATCATGAAATTTTAAAAAATAAGATAGGAAAGTAGTTAAATAGTAAGATAGAAGATAGGTATCTTGATGAATAATTGGATTTAACTGTGACACACAGCTGCCTAACATCATCAGTCTTTCTCTCTTTTACAGTCATTGGTATCCTGTGGCAATATGAAAGTGAAGACAACTGGTAATGACCTGAGATGCAGCAGATGAATTTGGTGTCTTCAATTTCTGACCAAGCTGTAAGCATTCCACAGCACCCGATTCAGTTGTCTTCTTGACCATTGGAACAAATTGTTCTCAATCTACCTATTCTGCCAGGGGAAGTCCTCATACCCCATTAACTCACTGACAGGTTTGAATCCTGTCAATTACTCTCAACTTGGTTTAACCATCTGCCACTGGGGTGTGGCCAATGTATGTTACAGCTTCTCAGAGACACAAACAAGAGTTGAGGGACAGATATACAGCAAAGGTGGATGAGCAGCCCTGAAAAGGGTTCAGCAAGCCCTCATACTGGAGTTGTTAGTCCTCCCTGAATTCCTCATATACCCCTTTGGGAAGATTCTACAAATATATAGATAAAAACTTATCATATATGACCAAAAGATTATGAAGTGATTTCAAAAGGGAGAGAGTGGAAATAGCTAGGATCCTCATTCATTATCTGGCACTTGAATGTCCTTTTAGGAAAACTAGGGATTCATAGAGATGGAGGAAGCTACTTTTAACACATGCACAAGTTCATCATCCCTTCATCTGTGTAGCATATAGTCCATTGAGGTCTTCTCTCAAGCATTTTTGTCCATATCTTTCTAATCCTTTTTAAAGTATCTACCCAATTAAGTAGAAGTTACTCCTTATATATGTCTGAAATGTTGTAGATACCAGTGTAATTTCTTGGATATTCTATTAATATCCCTTACTCTTCCAATTTGACCCATCTGTTTTTTTTCAAATGTATATTGTATTGATAATGAATAAATAAAGGTAGAAGGATTAAGATCTGGATAGGAATGGGAATAAGAATAGGGAAAAGGATAGAGGCAGAAGAAGGAGCAGGAGAAATCAGTAAGCTTGTAAATTCCTAAATGACAAAACTCTTTCAATGCAAGTCAGCACTTTCTCTGAAAATTATAATCTTGAGTTGCTTAGGAACACTGATTAACCAGTTTGCTCATGGTCACACACATCCAGTCTATGTCAGAGGTAAGACTTGAGGTTATGTCTTCCAAGCTTCAAGGCTGGCTTAGCTCTCTATCCACTATATCATGTTGCCTCTTGGTGCTTAGAGAAAAAATGCAAAAGTTAAAATGTATATTCAGTCAGTTAACATACAGTAATTAAGCATCTACCAGGCATTGGCCTAAGCACTAAGGATACAACAAAGAGTAAAAGTCCATTCTTCTAATATGCTTGGAGCATTGAGAAAAAGATGAATGAATTTACAAAATGCATGAGAACATAATATTTTTAATCCATTGACATTGAAATCTCATATTATTTATAGATTCACTCATGCTTATTAATATTCCAGATGATGATCTAGGTACTGCAATTAATTCATTGAACAAGGATTTTTTTTCATCACTTACTAAACTCTGAACTGTATTATCCAGTATAATAAGATCTGGGGAGAAAATAGAATGGTAAGAGACACTTCCCTTGCCCTCCAGAAACTTTTAGTTTCAAGGGGAAGATAAGATATATATTTAAGAATCAGCTAAATAATCAAATATTAAGTATTAATGTTTCAGATAGAGATATATCCTATGGAATTCAGAAAAGTGAGGGTTAGATTTGAAGAGACAGAGAAGGCTTAATAAAGGGTATGTGAATTGAACAAAGCCTTAAAGAATAGCTATGTTTTGGATAGCTGCAACAGGTAGGAATGAATTTTCTAAGCCATTTTTCTGTTTCTTATTTCCTTTAAATAAAATACTCTGTGGGTAATTACTTGCCTCCTCCAGGGTAGAAGTCCCTGAAGATATTCTAGCTGATGACTTTTATCTACAGTGTCCTTATTTCCTCTTTTTTGGGAGGTGGATATGATTTTCTCAGACCATTTCTCTGTAAGAACAGGGACAGAGAAATGTTCTAGATTCTAGAGATATTAAGCTCTATAAGCTAGCTCTTATTCCTATAGAGATATTAAGCTCTATAAGCTAGCTCTTATTCCTGACCCTGATGGAGAATGAGAAGAAAATTGCGGAGGAATAGACATGTTATTATGAAGAAATTTTACATAAAGACATGCATGACAAAGCATCAATCTTTGGAAATAATTCATTGAAAAGTTTGGTGGAGATATTGGTGAATTAGAGAAAGAGAGAATTGGATCTGGAAAAGTTTAAGTCATCATATTAATAAATAATAATAGAGATCAATACCTGTTATTTAAGCCTTTTGTGGGTAAAAGATCTCAAGGACTTCAAATTCACTATGATTTGCAAATAATAAGCTTAACAATCTGTTTATAAAAAACAAAGTGGATGAAAAAGACATGTTGCTCAGATGAGAAGATGCAGTTGGTGATGGTAATATAGGAGCTAGCTAGGTAAGTTAAGTGATCACAGGATTTATTAGCAGAAGAATGGTATTAGGAACAAAGGAACCAAAAGTCTTATCATATCGTGTGTGGAGTTCTCAGATCACATCCAGGTGCCACATTTTAAGAAGACATTGACAATTAGAACATGTTCAAAAGATGGTAAAGGGGACTGGAAAGAATAGAATATGGGTATCATGTAAAGCAATGAAGGACTTTGAGGGAATCTGAAAACATTTTGAAATACTTGACCCTAGAAGGTAGAAGGACGAAAAATGTGTGGAAAGTTTCAAAGGGGCAAATTTAAGATGGATGGAAGGAAAAACTTTCCAAGAATGAAATCCCAAAGAATGGTCTCTTTTGGGAAGTAACTGATTCACCTTCACTAGGAATCTTTCAGCTAAACTTGGATAACCAACTGTTCAGTGTTTCACAGAAGGAATTTTTGTCTAGGTATAGGTTTAAATAAATGGATTCTAAATCTTTATCAAATATTGTAGATCAATGACGTGTCTGTAATTAATAGCACATAGATACAAATATACATTTTTATCCTCTTTGGATTCTTTGTTATAAAAACAACTAGAATAATATTTACCTTCCCACCAGCTAATAGCCAAATAAAAGGTTTGTGTTCACTATAACTCCATTTGGCCACTTCTGAAACAAACATGAATAAGTCTCCAATGAACAAAGGAGAAAAATTTGAATTTGCATACTGATATTCCCTTTTGGTATTTTCTATATTATTTAACCAAGAAATTGTTCCAGTGGCAAGGTTCTTGTTATTGATTGATTAATTGATTTCCTATCCATATAAGATCCTTTCCATAAAAATCTAGAAAGCAAAGGTGCCCTTATATTCACTAGAGACAAAAGTAACAATCCATAATTGAAAAACAAAGTAGATGATAAGTATATACTGTTCAGATTATGACATTCAGTTACATGCAGGGTTCTTGAGGTAAATACATCTTTACATACATCCTGGATAAGCCCTCTAGATGGGAAATAAGTAATCTGGACTTTGAATTTAGTCAGAAGAGAAGTAAAAACTAGGTTGCATATGGGAAATAGTCTGTTAACTTCATTTTATCCTGAACTTCTCTTTCCTTCACAATGCTCATCTTTTCCCGTTAAACATTTTCCCTAGTGATACTGTATGGCTATGTGTCATGCACTGTCATTGATCTTAGAAGAATTAAAATTTCAGGTTATCTAAAAGGTAAAAGAAAGACAAGTATTAATAGGTTATGAAATATCATCAGTGATGACTTCCACGTAATAAGTAGGAAAAAAGACATTGCAGAGGAAGTTATGAAAATATATGGAGTGGGGCCAAAGACGTATAATGATCACCTGTATTTTCAAATAATAAAAAGAAACCAGAGGAGGCCTCATATAAGTTGGAAAGAATCTCTCTAGGGACTTAGAAAATGGTATAGGCAAAAATAACAGACCATTAGAAAGCATGCAAAGGTTTTATGAGCCACAGTGAAAATATTCATATTGGTGACATTACAGATCCAGCAAAATTTCAAAGAAAACAGGTAAGATAGACACTCTGTTTCTTGATGTTGTTTTGTATTATTTTATTTATATTTTGCTTCTGCTTATAGTCATACATGTTTTATCATTTCTGCCACCTCCAGGAAATATAAACTCCTTGAAAGTAGATGTGAGTGCGTGCGTGCGTGTGTGTATGTGTATGTGTGTGTGTGTGCATGTGTGCTTATATCCAAAGTGTTTAGTACAGTGCCTTGCAATAGTATGTGTTTGATAAATGTTTATTGAATTAAATACGATTAATACTTTAAGTAAGTCTATGTTCATCATGCTTAAGCACCAAAATTTTTTCCAATTTCTTGTAATTCTAAGAGGATTACTAAGTAAAGATAATTTCTTTCCTCTTTTCTAAACACAAAGAATAAAAAGAAGGAGAAAGAATGAATACTACCATTTTCAAAGTACACAAATTATTCCTTTGGACACAAATGACTTTTTCATTTGACATGTTTTGATAGCTGTGAGTGGATGAATGGTAATATCTTTAATTGAAGGAAATTACTCATTATTTAGTATTTTTATTTTATAAGCTCCATCAGTGTTTTTTAGAGGATTTACATAGTCTTCTTGAGATCTGAGATTATTTTATTTTGAGTCTTAGCATCTCTAGTTCCTGGGGCAGCTAAGTGGCACAGTAGATTCGGTGCAGGGCCTGGAATCAGGAAGACTCATCTTTCTGAGTTCAAATCTAGCCCCAGACACTTATTAGTTGTATGCTCTAGAGATGTCACATAACTCTGATTGCTTCAGTTTCTTCATCTATAAAATAAGCTGGAGAATAAAATGGCAAACCACTCTAGTAAGTTCCCAAAAGACTTGTAAAGATATATCCATGACTGAAAATGACTAAGCAATTTCAATTTCCTGCCTGTACCTGGTGCACAACAGGCACTTAAATAATGTGTATTAGATTGAATTGAATTGAATTGCAGTGGCTACTCAAATTAGAGCCTACTTCAGGATGTTTATGTAAATGAATCTACAAAGTTTGCACAAGTTGAGTAAAGATTGTATTTTGATAGGCCTTGAAAAGTTACTGTACCTGACAAAACAGGAAGATGATAAATGTTGGAGAAGATGTGGGAGAGTTGGAACACTAATTCATTGTTGGTGGAGCTGTGAGCTGACCCAACCATTCCGGAGAGTAATTTGGAACTATGCCCAAAGGGCTACAAAAATGTGCATACCCTTTGACCCAACAATATCACTTCTAGGACTGTATTCCAAAAATAGCATAAAAATGGGAAAGGATCCCACATGTACAAAAATATTTATAGTAGCTCTCTGCGTGGTGGCCAAAAACTGGAAATCAAGGGGATGCCCATCAATTGGGGAATGGCTAAACAAGTTGTGGTATATGAATGTAATGGAATACTATTGTGCTATAAGAAATGATGAACAGGAAGACTTCAGAGAGGCCTGAAAAGACTTATATGAACTGATACTGAGTGAAACGAGCAGAACCAGGAGAACTTTGCACATAGCAATGACCAGAGTGTGAGAGGAATTTTTCTGGTAGACTTCATAGAAATGCAAAGACCTCAAAAATTCCCAATGTGCTTTTGAGGTAAATCACCTTCCACATCCAGAGAAAGAACTGTGGAACTGGATTGCACAATGAAGCAGACCATTTTCTTTTGTGTTATGTTTTGTTTTATGGTTTCTCCCATTCATTTTAATTCTTCTATTTAACATGGCTATGGTGAAATTGTATTTAATAAGAATGTATGTGTAGAACCTACATAAGAATGCAAGCCATCTCAAGAAGGGAGTAGGGAGGGAGGGGGGAAGAAGGGAGAGGAAGGGAAAATATAAGATACATGGAAGTGATCATAGAACACCGAAAGCAAATAAAATAATTATTAAAAAAAAAGAAAAGTTACTGTACCTCCCTCTGACTCCAAAATGTTTTGCTGTGACATGCTGATTCTACACTGAAATACTACTTACCAGAGAATGGAATTATAAATGAAACCAGAACATGTCAACCAAGGGAAATTAGCTCTGGAAATGTTGAAATTAACTATATCTAAAACTGTCTTGTTTTAATTGAATCCAAGGTATAGATTCTAAAGTTGGAAATACTCATAATGTAAGACTCCACTAATCTAAATTTTTGCATAAATAAGCTTTGACGAATCATGAATTGTGCCTTTCTGATAATGTTACTATCAAATATTCATATAACATTTTGGAACATAAAGCACTTGGTCTTACATGATTTCATTTACCCACTACTTGGATACTGAGGTTGCAATCACTAAAACCAAAAAACTTGGAGAGAAGTGAGGGTAAGACTCAGAACTTGCAAATGTGGATTGGAGGAAGACAGAAAAATTAAAAATAAAATGGAAAACAAACAGATAAATGAAAACAGAAATTTATTGTATAGGGCACAGAGTAAGTGCCAGAGCCAAGACATAAATTCAGATACTCTGATTCCACAGCCAATGCCACGATCAGACCTCTTTCTAATAGAAAGAGCTACACTTCCATCATATCAACTCTAAGCTAAATCAGAATTAAATTGTCAGAAAGAAAACAATGTCATAAAAGCATACAATATACAAATATTCCTGCATATGCTCACAAAACTGCCAATGGGATTTTGAATCTTAAGAGTCTCTTTTCAGTGAAGATTAAAATATCTCTGCCCAGGGCTACCAAACAACATAAGAAAGGAAGCTACAATTTAGAGGCAGCTTCCAAAGAAGAAAATTGAATTATTTAGCTTTGGCAAACAAATATATAATTTTCTTTGAGGTAGATGTTTATAATGCCTTTCTTGTCATATAGCTAAAATAGCATATCTGAAGCTCCTGATACTAGGAGAGGAGATTTAAAATGATCCCCAGTATTTGCTCTCAAAACTACAGGGAAATCTTCCAGAATTTCGAGACGAAATCAAATGCAACATTTTGCAAATTGTTAGGTACTGGAAATGAAAAACCACATGGACCCCTGAGTGTGTTTTACTACATCAGATCATTAGCTGCTGAAAGTCACCACTTTTGTCTCCAGCAATGGTCAATATGAGGACTAGCTTCCTTCACAATTACACTCCATACCAAATATGCAAATTGATTGCTGGGTATTTATTGGAGAAGTTAGAGAGTGGGGAGGGGAAGGTGAGAAGTAGGAATTCCAACAATGGCAGAATTCTGATTTGGGCTTCTGTGCATGTACTACCTTTCATATCAAACTTCAGTTGAGCCATCAAATTCAAGGCCAAAATCAGATTGGATTCGTGCCTGGAATTTTTTTTAAGTTCAAAGGAGTTGATGTCTTTAAAAGTTAGGAACAAATCCATTTGGTGATGGACCTGCCCTTAAGGGAAAACAACTGGAGACTGTGGCATGTTGTGGTATGCGTGTATAGTTTGAAGGAAAACTCAATTACCACATTATGAGATAGAAACAAATCTGACATCTCCATTAATTTTGATGTATACATAAAGTCAGGGGAAATTCAGAACTGTCAGGTTAGATATTTATAAAGTGATTGACTAGTCCCCCAAACCCCACTCTTCCACCTCAAAATCTATAATGGTCCCAAAAGAGGAGAAAAATCAGTGCCAGATCATGGCTGCAGTCCAAGGACCTGCTTTTGACCTGGGTCTCCATACTTCCTACTTATGTGATTTTAGATAAGTCACTTAAGCTTTCTGGGCCTCAGTTTCCTCACCTGTGCAATTAATGGGATGGACTAAATATCCTCTAAACTCCCTCATATCTCCATAGCTAATATCTATCTTTTTTGCTCAAGCCAAGAGGATCCTTCAGAACTTTAGCTAATTGGGTTTTTTTTCAATTCAAGTGAATACCACCATAGAATTCAGGACTTAGATCTATGAGGGCCTTTAGTAGTCATCTAGGTCAACATGCCCACTGAGGTAACTGAGGGCAAGAAATGTTAAATGATTTGCCCCAGGGTATGGATGGTAAGTGGTTGAGCCAAAATTGAAAGTTCTCCATATCATAACTTTTCCCCTACTCCCCTTTGTTTGTTCCCTTGCACATAAGAACATACAGAGTGGTATAATGTAAATGAATGAAGTGCTGGCTTCAAGGTTGTACTAGCTCACAAGATTTAGGAAAGTCTTATTAAGTCTTATTACAATGACATATGTCAACAGCAACTAGCATGGTGCTCGATCCATAGTAGTTATTTGAAAATTGCATGATGATTATTGAGAGAGGTATGACAGAATCTTAAAATACTGAACCCATGTTTCCAAGGTTTGGATTCTACTTGCATGTTAAAAAGTTTCATTAAGTCTTTTATGTGATCACAATTTCCTATATTTTATCACTCCCTTTGACTCACAACTTCTAAAGTTATTAAATTTCTCCACATCTCAATGTTTTCCAGACCATCTTCCTCTTCTCAATCTCAACCTCTTAGTGAATCAGTTTACTTCATTACCATCCTCTAGTCTTGAACTCCTTGCCCACCTCTTAATCAGAACTATAGGTTACTCTCCCTGAAAGCCATCTCCATCATTCTGATTTGTATATTGCCACTAGAACCAGACGGGCCCTTGGAGAAAGTGAAACTGGTGACTTTGCACAGCCCTTGAATCCAATTCACTTGCAAATCATGGCATCACTTTCTTGACCTCAAGGTCTTCTTCCATAACAAAGGATAAATAGCAAGAAGAAGATTATTCCTTCTCTCCACCTTTTCTGCTTGTATGCACATACCACAGAAAAGAGGTGGAGAAAGTTTTATATGGATGATGACTGGGCCTACTACTAATAATATCAAAAAGGATCTCACTGTAATAAGGCAATATGACAAGACTTTTATTACTCTTTAAATGATTCTCCACCACACTTAAAGAAACTTTAGTGCTAATCTAGTCCAGTCCCCTCATTTTAAGATCATAGGACCTTAGATTGTCTTCAGTTAATTTAGCTAATTTAAATAATCCTAATTTAAAGTCCTTAAAACTTCAAATGTCCTTAGCTAAATCCTAATCTTACAGATGGAGAAACCGAAGCACAAAAAATTCAAATATTTATCCAGGTCCACATAGGAAGTAGGTGCCAAAGTCAGTAATGTAATTGATGTTCTCTGACTTGAAATAACCTTTCTGATATATGAAAGCTGGATTTACAAGAGGATCAGGAGAGGTGGGAGTTTATAAAATAGGTTCCATGCATAGTGGAAAGAAGAGAAGTAAAAATGGCCTGTGCAGCAATTTTTAAAAAGTGATATACATGACTGAAGCTGAGCTCTTTTACCTAGGAAATTGGGGAGCAGGAAGCCAATAAAAATGAGATAAGTAATGGTCAATTGTCTTTTCAAAATACCATGGTCAGGCATGCAAGTATTCCATATCTTCGGGATAATGTGTGATCCAAGACCTTGCCAATACATAAATCAACTGACATGTTTTCATGGCTAGACACTGAGTGGACAATAAGAAATTAGAAGACATGTTCCTGCCCTCCTTAAAGAACAGTATGAAGTTTAATCCTCTTCTCTTATCTTCATGTCTCTATCCCTTTCTGAATCTTTTTCTTTTGTTCTCTCTCTCTCTCTCTCTCTCTCTCTCTCTCTCTCTCTCTCTCTCTCTCTCTCTCTCTCTCTCTCTCTCTCTCTCTCTCCATATGTGTGTGTGTGTGTGTGTGTGTGTGTGTGTGTGTGATGATAACCATGTTGATCCTCCCTTGCCATTCTTTACCACGGCCTTCATGTCCTGCCTTGTTAGGTCTCTCCATTACATGTATCAATAGAGTAGAATGTAAGTTCCTTGAAGTCAGGGATTGCTTATTTTTGTCTATTATATCTCCAGTACCCACCTCAGTACCTTGCACATAGTGGATGCTTAACAATTATTTGTCAAAATAAATTGAAATAAAACTTGGAAAGACTTATGTGAACTGATATAAAGTGAAATGAGTATAACCACGAAAGCATTGTACACAGTAACAGCAACATTGCATGAAAATCGGCTATGAATGAACTTAACTCTTTCCAGAAAAATAATTATTCAAGACAGTTACAAAGGATTTATGATGGAAAATGTTACCCATATCCAGAGAAAGAACTGAATACAAATTGAAGCATACTATCTTCAATTTATTTTTTTCATGTTTTTTTCATCTGTTTCTTCTTTCACAACTATGATTAATATGGAAACATGTTGTACATGATGCAGATATATAATCTATATCAAATAACTGTTTTAGAAAGAGGGGAAGGGAATAAAAGAGGGAGAAAAATTTGAAACTCAAAGTTTTGTAAATGTTAAAAATGTTACAAATTATCTTTACATATAATTGGAAAAAATACCATTAAAACGTTTGTCCAGTTAAATTGAATTTTTGAAGTTGTCAGTAGAACTAAATGACCTCTAAGTTTTATTTCAATTCTGATATTCTATGATTGTGCGATTCTGGACCATCTTGTAGGGGCAGTGGTCATGAACCAAGTCCAGACCCAGGAAGTTCTCATATGAGTTACATAGCAAATGAAAGTAGTCAGAAAAAATTCTCATATTTGGGTTTGCATATTGGACATGAGTGATACTGTGAATGAAATGACATCTCAATACTCATGGCATAAAGTTCATTTCACTTTAATACTGGATTTACTTCCAGGAAATTAAAATTTTCTCTCTTTGTGTGTGTGTGTGTGTGTGTGTGTGTGTGTGTGTGTGTGTGTTACTCCTCGCAGAACCAGGAGCCTATAAAATTCCCTAGATGAAAGAGTATAGAGAAATAGGTATTAAAATCTTAGAATGACAGAGTTCAAAGGAATTTTAGAAATCATGTCCAGGTATTTTTAACATGGGTTCCATGAACTTGGGGCTTTAAAATTCTAATAAATGTATTTCGATAGAACTGGTTTCCTTTGCAATCCTATGTAGTTTATTTTATACATTTAAAAATGTTTTTTTTTTTTGAAAAGGGGCTTATAGGCTTCCCTAGATTGCCAAAGTAATTCATCATACTAAAGCCATGCTAAGAATCCATGTGCCAAGTCCAAACCCTTCATTTTATAGATAGGGAAACTAACACCCAGAGAGATGAAGAGACTTGTTCACAATTATAGGGGTGTAGGTGTAAGTACCAGTAATAGAAGCTAAGTCTCAGAGACCAACACTCTTTTGTACTATACCTGGGTTCAAGAGAGAGTTATCTAATGGATAGAATAATGAACTTGGTTTTAAAGTGCCTTAGATTCAAATACCACCTCAGATACTTAAAAATGGTGTTACAAAGGAAGTCATTTAATCCCTCTGGATCTCATTTTGCTCAACTTTAAAATGAGAACTTGAATGAAATGATTTCTAAGATACCTTCCATTTCTAGATATCTGATCTCCAGGAAGGGTGACTAGCCAGGAAGATCAGCATTTCTTTGTACTAAGTTCCAATGAAGAGAGAAAAAAATTTGAGGTATCCTTTTCCTGAAGCAGAAATCTTTTAAAAAGAGCAAGAACAGATCAACTTCTAAAGAGAGTCTGAAAATTAAAATCCAGCAGCTTCCTTGACAACTAAATTGTGCTAGGACTTACTTTAGAAGATTAAAAAGATAATTATTTGCTTTGAGAGAGAAGAGAAGGAAATATGGAGAAATGGATTTCTTACTGTCTAATAAACTTAAGATTCCCAGACAAAAAAGTAGCCTGAAGAAGCTGAGATGTGGTCTGTGAAGGTGTGATTGTTGTCTAAACAACATTACAATGCTTGGCATTCACAAAAGCAAGGGGCCCTCCAGGAGGTTGGGGGAGAGAGTGAACGTTCCTGCATTTAGCTGGGGGACAAGGAATTCAAACCAGTCATGTCAATTAATGCCTGAGTCTTTATGACAATCCAAACACTTAAAAGCATTGAGGCTTGGAAGCAGAAATGTAGTAACTATAGTACTAAGTTTTCTATAGTAATTAAGTTATCTCTCTATGGTGGTTCAGTCAACTCGAATCTAATTCTGAATGAAGGCTTAAAATTCTTCCCACTCATGTTTCCCACTCATTTGGTCTCAACAAGAAGTTGTCAAGCTACAATGTCACTAGTCATGATCCAGTTTTCTCAGATTTTTGACATTAAACAACTGGTTTGATCTACCTAAAAATTGTATGAATTTTCAGAAGAGGAGTTTTTCTGAATATTCCACTTATGCTAATGGGAAAAAATGTAACCTGGAAACATGTGAAAAGACTTGAGTTACATTATATTTGCTTTAACTTCCTCTGAAATAACTCAGGGACCATCTCTCACCAGAAGCCTGTATCTCTCTAGTTATTAGCATATTCTTCCAAATGAAATTATTTTGTTAGATTACATGTATTGTATAACTATTTACTTATGTATAAAGTATGCAGCCTCAACAGAAAAAAAAATGTAAGCTACTTGAGGGCAGAATGTTCTTCATTTTTATCTTTATATTCATCCACCCTTCTTTGAACATTTCCTGACACATAGTAGGTGCTTAATACTGATCATTGTATTAAATTGAATTGTATGTGATGATTTCTTCTTGGCACTCTAAAAGTATAAGACATTAGTCACATCATTAGATGGACAGCAATTATATTGAAAATAAGAAGGCACATGAAATATTTTTTGCTCTGTGAAAAGTAAATGAGTAAAGTTTTCCCCTTTTCTTATTCTCCTCTTTCTGTCTTCAGGTCCTGCCTGTTCCAGGCATTGTTGAGATTTTTTGTTATATATTAGTTCGCTTTATTTTTTCATTTGTCTTTTATCTTTTTTTTAATGCTGAAGTTCAACCTGTGGTAAGTTTTTAATTAGACTGTGTCAACACACTCTAAAGTTAGTGGGAGAAAAGCAGTATGTTTGTCTGACAGAAGATTGGATGTTTTCTACAAGATGTTTTGGTTTTTTTTGTTTGTTTTTTATCCTTGCTTTTTTAGAAAGCTTACAGGTTTGGGGAAAAGAGAAAGGTGGGATGGATAGATCATTGGATCTGCAATCAGAGAAACTGGATTTGAAAGCCATCTCTTATATTTACTATCCTTCCCCAAGTCACTTATACTATATAAGCTTCAATTTTCTCATGTACAAAATTTGGAAACTAATAGTACCTACTTTACAAAGGTGTTAAGAGGATCAAATGAGAATATGTAAAGTACTTGGCAAACCTTAGCTCACTATATAAATATTAGCTATCATTATCATTATTATTATTTGTAATATATTGCAGTTACACAATGTACATTTCTTGAGGATTGGGGCCCTTTGTCATTTTATCTTTAAATTATCATTGCTTAGCATAATGTTTATTGCATTAAGAGAAATATTTAGGAACTTAATTCATGGCATTCATGTATTCATGATTGTATGAGTATAAGATATGCATGTTGCCCATGTAGATATGTGATATATACATGGATCTGTCTAAATGTGACTCATAGAGAGGCATAACTCGATATCTCTAGAATCTCTCCAAGAACTCTCCAAGAAAGATTTTTATTCCTTTTAGGAGATGAACAGGACCGTGAGACTGACACATTCTTTCCTTTTCAGAGAGGAGAGACCAGATCAAAACTAAATATTGTTTATATAGGGGAGAAATATGTGTGTGCATACACACATACACAATAATACAAATAATGCAAGATATTTACAAGGATGTATTCCTTGTAAACATACATGTTATGCATATATATGTGTCTATATAAGCATATATATTTGTTTATATGTATATATATATGGAAATAACATATTTAAGCTGCTTTTCCTGGTTGCTAATCCTTAATAGGAAAGTAGTGTTCCCATTAGATAAAAAAATTAACTCCCTTCCCCAAAAATGCAAATTATCCAATGATCATCACAAATACTGAATGTTGATTAAACGCGTTGTCTAAGCCCATAACCAACAGAAATCAGAGAAATTATACATATTAGAATATGCCAGACAATACACAGAGTGAATTCGTTCTCCCACTGGGAGTAAGCTTTCTCAACTCAATTGAGAAAGTCCTTAATATTACCCAAGGAGAAATTACAAAAAGTATCTCCAGGATGCTGAAAATGGGGAACATGCTTGAGGTGCTAGTTCCTCTATATACTGGTTTCTTCTAAAAATCTCTTTTTTCTTTATCCAGGAGCCTTTCCCTGAAAAAAAAAAAAGCCTGGAATTATCACTTTAATTGAATTTAGGTAGTCATTCATGAAGCATTTATTAAGTGCCTTCTGTGTGCCTGTCATTGTGTTAAGTGCTAAAAATACAAAGAAAGCAAAATCCTCAAAGAGCTCACAATATAAAGGGGAAGAAGAAGCAAATATATATATGTATACATACATATATATGTACAAGAATGATAAATAGAAAATAATTAGTAGAGAGAAGGCATTAGAATTAGGAGGGATTGGGTAAGCTTCTTGTAGAAGCTGAAATTTTAGTGTTGTGCTATAAGAAATAATGAGCTCAGTGATCTTAAAAACCATGGATAGACGCACAACATAATGAAGAGCAGAATAAGCAGAACCCATAAAGTGTGTGTAGAATAACAGCAATATTATTTTAAAGAACAACTGAGTGAATCAGTCATTTTGACTGTTATAAATACCTACATTAACTATAAAGAACTCATAAAAGAAGACACTATCTGCATCCAGAAAAAGAACTAATAAATCTAAGTATGCATAGAATGATTTTGCACATATACATATTTGTGTCTAATGGTAGCCATCTCTAGGATATGAGGAAGAGGGAGAGAAAAAGGAAAAAAAATGAAAATGATGTGACTTTATTATATATTTTAAAGGAATAGCAAGTTGTGCATAGTAGATTTGCAGTTTCATGTGTAATCATCTTTTTTTCTATTCTATTATGTTATGGAAATGCTTGTTTTATTTCTTAAGTTCACAGCAAAATACAGTTTTAAAAAAAGAAGTTGTAATTTTAATTGAAACTTGAAGGCAGTCAGGGAACCCAAGAATCAGAGACGAGAAGGGAGAGAATTACAGGCATGGAGGACAGTAAGAAAAAACATTTTTATAGCATTTCAAGGTTTATAAGATGCACCACTAACAGTAAGTTAGTGGAGTAGGGTTTATATTCCCAGCTTTACATGCGGGAAATGAGGTTTGAGATAGCAACTAGTCCATGGTCCCACATTTATGAAGTATTTCAGGTATGATTTGAATTTGAATTCATAATCTTTCATTCAACTAAGCAGGCTGTCTACTTGAAAATTTTATTAAACATGACACATGCTGAATCAAAACTGAGTGGATCAGAAACCTTAAGATACTTGAAACACATACTTCACAAAATTTCCTCTAAATTAAGAATCATCAATGGCAAGGACAAATCAAAGTAGAAATATCTATACCTCTTTCTACCTAATTACTCATTCCACACATGACCTAATCTATTCTTCACCCAAACTTTTGGGATTACCCTTTACTTGTACTGGTGTCTAACTATAGTGTTGGAACATTATTTACTCAAGTGCTAACTAAAAATAATATCAGAAAAGGATATACTCTGGTCCTTACTCAAGTTCTTGATCTGTAAAACCAACTTACTTATAATTTACAAAAACTCACCAAGTGTTATTTTTTAATTAGTAACCAGTTAAACTGGCTGCAGAAACCAAAAGGTTTCTTCCCAGACCTAAGAAAATTCTACTTTTGACCTGCAAAAGGCACAACCTAGTTATTATTACAAGTTTTTTTTAATGAAAATATGTCTAAATCAAGTACAACTATGGTTATAGAAATATTTCTCATTTGTTTGATGACCAATCACCCAAAGTACAACATGTTAGGAGGAGGGGGGAGACAGATTACAATGGTCAATATCTGTTAGTCTAGTCATCTGTCTTTCTATCTGTCCATCAGTCTATCTATCTTGTTATCTATTTTGTCTTTTATTAATTCATTTGTTCATTTACTTGCTCCAGTATTTAATCATTGATTATAAATGTTCAGATTATTTTGCATATGTGTATATGTGTGAGATAAAAATAATGCAGTATAAAGCTTGAAGAGATGTTAGAACAGAGAAGAACAGCCCAAAGGAAATTAGAATCAATCAAAAAGGATTTATCAAGTATCCATCATGCATCAGGCATTGAGATGCTGATGATACAAAGGCAAGAAGATAACAAACTCTTTTCTCATAAAGCTTATATTACATTGCAGGGAGCAGAGGAAAGCACTCACTGAGTATGTAAATACATGGCATATGAAAAGCAAATATCAAGTAATTTCAGGGGACACCAGACAGTATCTAGAAAAGCTAGCATGGCAGGTCTTGCCACCAAAGGCATTCTCTTTCTTTCCCTTTTTCCTCTCCATAGACTATAATGTGCTCAAGAGCCCATAAGCAGCAAGCAAAGAAGAGCTTCATGAGTGCTCACACCATCTGAATGAGTTGAGAGTTACCACTTCTAATCTCTCATCATGGAGGATCCAGTCCTTGACACCAGCTCTAGTGTTCTATCCTAATGTACTTGGTGCCTTTCTATCTGACTGGACTCTACAATCTACAGAATACCAGTCACTGTCATCTGACCTATTGTTGCACCTAAGAACTCCTGGTCCTTGTCACCTACCCTCTACTGAACTCTTAGCCTTCTGAACTTTTCCAGCCTCCACATGAATTTTCTTTTCTTTGTTGTCTTTCCCAATGAAAGTGTGAGTTCTTTTGGAGTAGGGACTGTCTTGTTTTTTCTATTTTTATCCCCAGCAATTAGCAGAGTGCTGAGCACAAAGTAAGTGCTTAATATTTTTTTTCTTTCTTTATGCAATCATGCATTTATTAAGAAAAGGTTAAAGCAGGAGGAAGAGCTTGAACTGAGCTACAAAGGGTGCTACAGATTACAAGAAGCAAAGAAGATAATAGAGTACATTCCAGGTACTGGGAACAGTTTTAGAGAAGACGTGAAAAAAGGTATGGAATGTTGCATAGGAAGACCAACAGGAAAGTCAATGTGGCTGGAACAAAGAGTTTGTTAAGGAAGGTAATATATAATAATCAAGAAAAGGTAGGCTGGAGCCAATTTGTGAAGACAAAGCCTTTAAATATCAAACAGATGATTCGTATTTTGTCCTAGAAGCAAAAAGGAGCCACTAAAACTTTTCAAACAGGAGACTGAGATATATAGTCACTTCTGTCCTTTTAGAAATATCATTTTGGCATCTGTATGGAAGATAAATTAGAAGGGGAAAAGACTTGAAGCAGTGATGCCAATTAAGATACTGAAATAGAATAGGCAAGTTGTAAAAAGAGCTTGAACAAGTATGGTGGTCCTGTAAGTGACTAGAAGGAAACAGATGTGAGAGATGGTATGAAATGGAATTGATAAGACATGGCATCTGAAGAAATCTGAAATCTGCTGGAGAATGAGGAGGCTAAAATGATTCTAAGACTATGAACTTTTGTTACTGCAAGGATACTGATGATAGATATCAGTGGGAAAAGGGTATTTGTAGTAAGATTTTGAGGAAATTGTTGTCTTCAAAATATTGGAGATAACCAGTAGGAACATTTGGTAGTGATCTGGTAATGTTGAACTGAAGTTCAGGAAAGAGACTAGGGCTGCATAGTCAATTGCAAAGAGATTATCATTAAATCCATGTAAGATGATGAGGTCACCAAACCAGATGTGAAGAAAAAATCTTAAGCTATGCTTACAGTTAAAGGGCACTTTATGTATTGTCACACAAAAAAGAAAGCTGAAGAGTGATCATATAGGTATGAGAGATAGAGATAGAGACAGACAGAGACACAGAGAGTCACAGAGATAAAGACAGATAGATATAGACAGAGAGACAAAGAAAGTATGAGAAAGAGAAAGACAGAAAAATCGAGTGAATAGACTGTCAAGGAGGAAAAATTTTCTCACAGTCACAAAAAGCTACAGAAGAACAAGAACCGAGAAGAGCTCATGGGATATGGAAATAAAGAGATCATTATTAACTTCAGGGGAGTAAGTTCAGTTGAGTAACGAAGTCAGATTTTACGGTGATGAGGAGAAAATAGACAAATGTTCTTACCCTCTACCCCAAGCTATTCATTCACTAGGAATTTGGCTGTGCAAAAGAGGAAGAAATAAAATAACAGCTTAAGGGGATGGTAGGGTCAAGCATGAGATTAAGGGAGCATATGGAGGTATTGGCTTTATTGGTGGAAACAGCTTCTGCTTCATTAGAGATTGGAGTTAAGAAAGAAAGGATTGGGATGGATACAAAAACTTTTGAGATATAGAACAATGGAGATGAATGAGTTCATGGCAAATGGCTTTTATTTTCTCGATGTAAAATTAAGCAGGATCCTTAGAAGAAATAAGGGATACAGGAGAGGGGGAAGGAGTCTTAAGGAGAACAGAGAAGATTTAAAACAGCCAGCACTGTGGAGAATTAGAGAATCAATTAAGGAAGAGAAAATTATTTCCTTTTAGCCACTGAGGTTTGATAACATATTTATAGTGTTAACAGGATGCATAATTATTTGAGGTTTTCTCTCTTAAGCCTTATTATTCTAATCTGTAAAATGAGATCAATAGCACCTATCTGACAGAGTTGTTCTGAAAATTAAGTAAGATAATGTTTGTAAAGTGCTTTGCAAACTTTAAAGCACTGTAGTTTTTTCAGGTATTATGTCAGCTATCATCACCATCATCATCATTACTATTACTATGTAGCATCATTCATCAGAACATGAGGAGAAGAGAAAGAGGTAGATCGTGTGGGAATGTAGCTTTGGGGGTTGGCAAAGCCAGAACAGCCACAAGAAATAGCAACAAAAGATTTGAATATAGAAAACATTTTAAATTCAAACTGGTTAAGATCTTCATTCATAGAATGTTAGAGTAGGATGAGACCTTAGAGTAGGATGAGGACATAAAAGGTATTAGAAATAGGAGGGGGCTTAGATCATAGAATTTTGGATGTTGGAATTGAATGGATCCTAAAGGATCATTTACCAGAGGTTTTTAAACTTTTTTTTCCTTGAGGGTCATGTACACTTTTGGCAATGATGTAGTCTACAGACCACTCAGATTTATGTTTTTAAATGAACAAAATAAAATGCATAGCCTTGAAAGGACATCAACTATATTGAAATGAAGTTATCAACTTTCAAAAAAAAAAAGACCTCAGGTTAAGAAACCATGACTTCTTAACCATACCTCTTATTTTACACATAAGAAAACAGCCCCAGAAAGTTAAGATTCAAACTCAGGTGTTGTGGCCCCATAAGTTATTTATCTGTGTTTGGTTCTTGGTGGCATATATGTGATGTGTGTGTGTTTTCTAATAAGCCAATTTACATGTGTGAAGTATCAAAACTTTTTTTGGAAAATAATACTCAGAGAAACATTTTTTTTCTAATATAGGGGTCTATGTGTGTGTGCAATTTTTAAACATTGCCTCATTTGTAGAAAAAAACTTTTTTTCCCCACTCCTGTATCATAGCCAAGAAAGCTAAATGTGCTCACATTTAAAATGATCATCTAAGGCATCACTTGTTCTCTTTTTCATTAGAATCAATTAAGTAAAAACCCACACTAAATCCTGAAGTCATTGTGTTAATGTTAATTAGGACTTTTTTTTATTAGAAATTCATTGTCCATTTTCATAGCATGGTATTATTAGCAATGATGTGGGTGTAGACCAAAGAAGAACTCAACCCTAAAGTACCTAATGGGTGACAAGGTTATTATAATGGGTCTTTGGATACAAACACATACAGTATAAAGTAGAATATTAATTACTGCTCACATCATTAATCAGATATCTTTTATGGGCAGGCATCAGCATTAGTTGTATTTTCTTCAAATATATTTAAATTTATGTAGTGTATCATTATTTTTCTTATCCAACTCTTTATCATGGTAGACATGTGACCCTGAGGTCTTTATTTTCCTCAACCTCTAAATTTTAGCCAGTCCTACCTAATTGGAAAGGCTTTGAGTAAGGGTCTACTTACAAACTATGCTTCAACCAAGGAACAAGTTAGAAGCTCAGAAACTCTCAACCAGGGAACTGGCCATGAGCAATATTTTTTGTTGCTGTGGTTATTTTTATTTGCATTGTATCCCATGAAACTATCTATATACATGAAATCAGGAATTGGACAAGGTGATAATGATATAAAAATAAGGAGGTAGTCTGTATCCTTAAGGAGACAGTTTACATGAATCCCAAACACAACTAAATAAGAAATGAACTCATTATTTTCCCTCTTATTCCTCCCAGGCCAATAACTCCAGTGCCATATCTGTGCCTTCTCCCTTATCCCATAGCCAATGTGTTGTCAAGTCTCCTTGCAATGCTAATCAAAGAGTTAAAGATCTTTCTCACCCATTGATGAGCCTGCCCATTAAGGGAAATTTGATTAGAAGAGGCCCACACCTTTTATTAATTTCGAATGCACTGGTTCTTAAGGATTGTGATGCCTTCTGACTGAAAAATATATCCTCTGAGGTGAGGTTTTAGTTGGGGCCTGACTCAGTGGAAGTGTTTGTTTGACCAGACAGGACTCCCTGCAGCCTCTAAGGAGCACCCCCTCCCTCCTGTTTTGAAAACTCAGATGTTGATGCTTCTCTCTCTGTTAACTATGTATGTATGGTCAGAGAGTTATCTGTTTGTTGATGTGTGCTGTATGTATTGCTTCCTGTCAGACAGGTGGAAGCCCTGTCTATTGGTTTAGATTTCTCTGTATTTTCCCTAAAGTTCAGGGTGCTAACTTTTCCCCCTGAACTAAGTAAATGATACATGTGCTTAAATAAAGTGATTGTTGACCCTTCGAAAGTTGCTTTCCTTTTAGAAAAGCAGATCAAAGAACCTGTGATAGTCAGCCATCTTTGATGCATCAGGGTACTTGTTTTTATACTCATCATTTTGAATTTCACAATAGATCTGCCATTTGTCTGCTTTTTTCTATTCGATACCAAAGTAGTGTAATTCAGATCTTCATCATCTCCCACCTAGTCTTCATATTGACTCTCTGCAATCTGTTCATTCTCTCCCTAATCTATCATCTACATAAATACCCAGCCCATATTGCTAAAATATGTCTGACCATTTCACTCCCTAGGTCTGAAAATTTTAGTAGCTCTCCATTAACTCTAGAATAACTAGCAAAGTGTGCTCAGGCATTTAAAGCTCTTCACAATCTGGTTCCAACCTAGAGCCAATCTTTCCAGGATAATTGCTCACTATTTCCTTCCTCCTACACTCTATTCAAACAGAAAGTGATTCCTGCAGGGAAGGTTAATTTAAGAGAACCAGAAATTAACATAATCTAAGCTTATTGTATTTTTAGTTATTCTGTTAAGCATTTCCAAATTTTGTTTTAGTCCTGGAGCACTGGCCAGGACCTTCTGCTGAGTGGGACACCTCTGCTCAACATTCTCCTTGAGTGGCTCTCTTTGCTGCTTCCTTTACATGACTGAAGAGCTTTTCCTCCATGTCTTTAGCTCCAATTTTTAGAAGATCTAGTTCCTGTTAAAATCAAATGTCACCTCCTTAAAAAAAGCTTCTCCTATATTCTGCAATTATTTTTCATGACTAGGGCCTTAAAAATCATTTTGAACTTATTTTGTATGTGTTCTGTACTTAATTATCCATTCATATGCTTCATCCCTTCAATGAAAGGCCAAGAACTCTTTCAGGTTTCACTTTGCAGCCTTAGGATCTGTGGTAGTTCTGCTACATAGTAAGCAGGTACTGAAATTGGGTTGGATAGTTGGTTGATTGGTTGAAGTAGGCATGAACTACATATTTACAAAGAGGATATTAACCATGACAGTTATCATTTATAACACTCACTATGTGCCAGATAATTGCTGTGCAATTTTTTATCTCATTTGATCCTTGAAATATACTTGAGCGGTAGGTGCTATTACAATCCCCATTTTACGAATGAGGAACCTCAGACAAATAGGGCATAAATGACTTCCTGGGCATCACACAGCCAGTAATTGCCTGATGTTGGATTTGAACTCAGGCTTTCTTGACTTCAGATATGGTGCTAATATGCCAGTTGATTCTTGAGGTCGTTTGGTATTGCAGAAATAACATGTATAGGCAGAGTACCTATGTACAAACCCCATCTCTAAGATCTTGGGCAGGACATTTAATTTACCCAAGTCTCAGTTGTATCATTAGTAAAATGAGAGGGTTTGGCAAGATGGTCTCTGGGTATCCTTCCAGGTCTGACACTCTGATTCCATGATCCTAAGTATTTAATTGTCTCAATTCATAGAGTTCAGATTACAGGATGCATCTATCCATTCATCTTATGAATGAAATTGGGATAGACTAAATTTAAATGTAAATTCCTTGATCACATATATACATACATTCATAATATACACAAGTATGTATATATGTATGTGTACGTGTATGTATATAAAATCAAGGATCAAATGTGCAGCACACATGATTTCTAGCTTGACTTGGTACTATACCTCTATTTTCTATAAATCTATGGAATTATTTTGAAGGTGTAAAATCATGCAGAATAGTAATTCTTTCCTTAGGCTAAAGGCATGACATTGAAGAACATTATACACTTTGAAATTTTTGTAAGCATTTATGGAATTTGTGTTACAATACAATTTAATCATATTCAAAATACATACAACTGTTGGCTTTTCCTGATACAAGGTAGGTATACAATGACAATTTTTTAAAACAAAATATTCACTTACTGAAGCCTTTCTTTCAATTCTGAGTTGAACGTGTGTTTGCAGGCAGTACTTTAACATTTCAGTCTCTTCATAAAATTTCTCTATGTTCTGAGAAACCACAGGTATCTATTATCAACAAACCTTCTGTCAGACAGGGTATTTCCACAGCTCCCAAGGCCTATGAGTCACTGCCTGTAGGAACAGGAAAAGCAGGAAGCTGACGGAAACAACAAAGGCCTATAAAGAGTTTGCTGGGGATGAGTTTGGTGAGTCATCAATTTCGGTTTTATTAAAAAGTCTGCCCTCAGACATTCTGTATAATTTTCAAAAGCTGCTTTAAAAAAGGCAAGAATTCAGTCATGTGTCATATAGTTCACTTCATTATTTATATTGTTACTTCTTCCATACAGAGTGACCCAAGCAAATGAAAAAAAATGAAGAAATTCCTGTACATCCAAAAGGCTGTTTGGCATTTGGTATTATTCATAACCTAGCCCCTTCCTACCTTTTCATCATTCTTATAACTTCCTCCCTACCACGTATTCTTGAACCAGTGACACTGACCTCCTGGCTGTTCCATGAACAAGACACTGCATTTCTTAGCTCTACATATTCTCTCTGACTGCTCTGCGTACCTAAAATTCTCTTCTTTCTCTCATCAGACCACTGATCTGCTTGGCTTCCTGTAAGTCCCAACTAAAATTATTCCTTCTGTAGGAAACGTTCCCCAATCCCTCTTAATTCCAGTGCTTTTCCTCTTTTAATTACTTCATATTCATGCTGTATATGTCTTGCATTGCATAGCTTTGATTGCATACCCTCCTCCACCGAGAGTATGCTCTTTTAAGGCAGGGACTGCCTTTTGCTTCTTTTTTGTATCCGTGGTGTTTGGCACGGGGTCTGGCATGTTTTGTTGTTGGTCTTAAGTTATTTTTGAGTCATGTCTCACTTTTTATGACCCTATTTGGGTTTTTTTTTGGCAAAGATATTAGAATCATTTACCATTTCTTTCTCCAGGCAATTTTATAGATGAGAAACTGAAGGAATTAGCGTTAAAAGTGCTATGACCAGGGTCACACATCTAAGTAAGTGTCAGACTGGATTTGGACTCAAGAAGATGAGTCTTCCTGAATCCATGTCTTGGTCTCTATCCATTAAAGCACCTAGTTGATTGATTGACTTACAAGTCAGTTCAACATTCTAAGCTTCAGTTTCTTTATCTGTGAAATGATATTAACATCTATGGTCATGGGGCAGGGAAGTGGCACAGTGGATGGAGTGCCAGGCCCAGAATCAGGAAGACTCATCTTCCTTAGTCTAAATCCATCCTCAAACACTTACTGGCTTTGTTACCCTGAACAAGTCAGTTAACCTTCTTTGCTTCAGTTTGCCATCTATTAAATGAGCTCCAGAAGGAAATGATAAACCACTCCAGTATCTGCCAAGAAAACCCCAAATCAGATCATGAAAAGTCAGCCACAATGGAAACAAATGAACAAGAAACTCAGGTCACAGAAAGCAGAGGTGGTGTGTTACAATGGAAAGCATCCTAGACTTGAATTCTGGGAAGTTAATGTGATACAATGGAAGGAAAATTGGATTTATAGTTAGAGATACCCAATTTCAAATCATAATTCTGTCTCCTAGTATCCATAAACAGGGCATTTGATAAGAAGGGTGGATGGGGTTGGCATAGGGAGATAGAAGAAAGGAGGGAAGATTCACAGGATTCGCTATAATAGTGTGGTAATTTGTGGTAATATTGTGGAGTCAGATGAGAATGAATAAAAAGAATTACTATGCAGTTGTAACAAGTCAGTGGATCCTCTTAGCAAGGTTGTAGGCCTTCCTTTAATAGTGTTCAGCCACATGGGTTGGTGACCTTGCACAGCCCTCCCTCACTCAAATCAAAGTCAACTGCAAATCATGTCATCATCTTAATGTCATGTCCTCTTCGAGAAAGAAGGACAAACACAACAAATTGGCATTTAATAACAGTAATGTTTATATGGGACAGACTTCCTTCAGTGGCAAATGACCTCATTTGTGGCTGAGCTTTTTTCTTGCGAAAGATACATTATACCAATTATCCATCATTTTCTTATGATAACCTTAATATTCCTTTTATGAATTTAATACAATGATTTTAAAATTTTTTCCTCAGAGAATGAACAGTAGCAGCAGTTAGTCAAGTGAAAATGTATTTATAAACACCTACTATGTGCAAGGCACTAAACCAATTAGTATTATAATGTTACTCAGTAATATCAGTTCTGTCCTACTTTTCATGACCCCATTTGGGGTTTTCTTGACAGAGATGGTGGAGTGCTTTGCCATTTTCTTTTTCCACTCATATTACAGATGAGGAACTTAAGGCAAACAGGATTAAGTGACTTGCCCAGGGTCACACACACAGTTCTGTGGCCAGATTTGAATTCAAGGAGATGAGTCTTCCTGATTCCAGGACCAGCACTCTATCCACTGTATCACTATGTCAAGCTATTAGTGAAAGAAAACTAGATTTGTAACAAGAAGAACTAATTTTAAATCTGAACTCCATAACTTACTACCTGACATTGGGTGAGGCCTTTACCGACCTTTGGGCTTTAGGTTCCTTGTCTATAAAATAGGAGGTTGGACTAGGCAATATTCAATGTCCCTTCAATCTTCAATTCTATGATCCTAAGTATAGTTGCTGCAAATTAATCAAGAAATAGAAATGAAGTCTAGAATATCTGTATTGGTATTTATTTGTGCAGTTTATTATCAATCCCTAAGCATGGCATTAGAGCAAGAGTGTTAAACCTGAAATCAGGAAGCTCACTTTTCACAATCACCTAATTAGCTAAATGTACATAAAATAATACCTACCTCAAAAGGTTGTTATGAGTATCAAATACTATTCTGTTGAAAAGAAAAAGATGTGATCATAACATTCTTCTCTGGAAAAGATAATAATCAGATTAGACAGATCCAGATAGATTGGGTGGTTGGATCTAAGAGTCATGCTAATCGTTCAATATCAACATGGAAGGAAATCTCTAATAGAGTACACCAGGAATTGATACTTGGTTCTGTGTT
Source organism: Bettongia penicillata ogilbyi (assembly GCA_023548195.1). Lineage (NCBI taxonomy): Eukaryota > Metazoa > Chordata > Mammalia > Diprotodontia > Potoroidae > Bettongia > Bettongia penicillata. The sequence goes on along the minus strand of JAJHZJ010000268.1, from coordinate 154,394 downwards.
GTTTATCATTTTTCTTGGTTACTTAGATAAAGACATAGATGATATTCTCATCTAATTTGAAAATGACACAAAGCTGGGAAGGATGACAGTGTCAGGATACAAAAATATCTTAACTAGAGAAAACATTGCACTAACATCTAGGAAGGTGAAATTTAATAGACAAATGTACAAAAAATTTAACTTCAAAAATTGGGGAGGAGGGCATAACTGGCATTTACTCTTATAAAGATTTAAGGTATTTAGCTCACTGAAAGATTAATATGAGCTAGCAATATGATGTTTGAGAAAAGAAATTGGATGAAATCTTGGGTCACATTAAGAGGGCATAGCTTCCAGGAATGGGGAGTTAATAGTTCCGCTGTTCTCTGCCTTTATGAAAGTTCATTTGTGGTATTATAATTATTTCTAGGAACCATTATTTAAGAGGAATTTTGATAACAGAGTATTTGGGGGAGGAAAACCAGGATGATGAAGGAGCTATGAGGACTGACTGAAAAAACTGGGGAAATTTAGCTTGTAAGGAAGACTAGGAGTGGTACATTATTGGGTATGCTAGAGTGGAGAGTCCTTTTAGATTACATAGTTACCGTGAACTCCCTCCTCAAATCTCAAATCCTATGGTTCTGTGATATTGTGAAATGAAATAACATATACAAAGTGTTTTGCAAAATTGAAAACACTATATAAACGTGGTATAATTATATATCCCCAAATAAGTGATTGTCATAAGATAACAGAAAAATAATTTACAGATTGAATGAACATCAGATGTGTTCTTTTCAATGACCACATTTGGCTAGTGGAAACATGAAGTATAACTATGTTTGGCTAGTGGAAACATGAAGTATAACTATGTTAAGTAACTTATCAGATGTTATCAAGCTAGTAAGTATCAGAGCCATAATTTGGACCCAGTTTCTCTTTGTCCAAATTTAACACTTTGTAATAAGCCACCTTAGTTTTATTATTTCAAAAGCCTTTTAATTATGCATTTTATCTTTGACATCAGAATGCTATTGGGTTAGCACCATGGAAAGGGAGATGTTTGGAGTAAAACTAGTAAGATTCCAATATAGAATGGTCAAAACAATTTTATACTTGTATGGAAAAAGTGCTCTAAATAATCATTGATTAGAGAAATGAAAATAAAAACCATCTGGAGATATTATTTGATACCTATCAGATTGGCTAAAATGATTGAAGGGAAAGTGACAAATATTGCAGGGAATGTGGAAAATTGGGACACTAATTCATTGATGGTGGAATGTAGAATTGTGAACTGATCCAACGATTTTTGAGAGGGTTTTCAGATACAGGTACTTTCTTTTAAGATCCAAGGAACAAGGGACATAGAAGAAATATATTTTAAACAGACAGTTTTTACTACATAAAATTTAAAAGGATAAATATGAATAAAATAAATGAAGAAGGAATTGGAATAAAAATAGGGTGAAAAGTCATTTTAAAATATTATTTGATAAAATCTGGTATCTAAAATATACAAAAAAATTGACACCAATTTATAACTTGAAGAGCTATTTCCCAAAAGATGTGATGGAAGAATATGAACAGATCCCAAAAGAATAATTTCAAAACATAAATGAACTCAGGAAAGTATATAGTTTTAGAACTATAGGGAAGATAGGCACACTAATAAAGCATTGGTGGAACCGTGAATTTGTCTAAACATCCTGGATTTCGTTTTGGAATTATACAAGTAAAATGATTAAGCTAACATAGCTTTTAGACTAGTGATTTCACAGCTGAATTCATACTCCCAAATAAGCCAAATCTAGTAAGTTCTAATATGCATAGCAAAAATATTTATAGGGACACTCTTTATGGCAACAACAACAAAAACTAGAAATGAAATGACTGCTCAGCAATTGGAAAATTGTTCAAAAATACATATTGTGATTTATAAATAAAATGGAATATTATTGTGCAATAAAACATGAATGCTAGGAATTCAGAGAAACATGAAAATATCTGTATGAACTGATTAGAGTGAATTAAGTAAAATCCAAAGGAAAAAAAAATGATACAGAATAACTAAACATAAAAAAGATTACTAAAAGGAAATAGAATTCTGAAAGTCTTTTTTTTTAAAGTAAGAAAATCTCCAGATCACAGAAAATGAAACATATGTACTTTTTCATTGCTGAGGGTAAGAGGGAGGGTGGAGTATTATATATATTTTCAAATGAGATAGAATGTGGACACACTCTCAGATTAGTCACCTTATTTGACGTTCCAGCTGAATTTATTCTCTGTCAAAAGAAAAGATTATGCCTGTTGGAATAGAGGTGTTTCTACTAGGTATATGTTCAAGACTTGACTCACTATGTCAGTGAGGGCAGGCAATTTATTCACCTCACTTAAATAAGTCCAAATTGAAATCGAGACTTATTGGACTCCTCAGTTCTACAAACATTTTATTTCTGTGAATATCTTTTCAGTGACTCTCCAACTTGAGCTACTTCAGTATGTTTTTGTCATCTTTCTAATTTTTTATAATCTAAGAGAAGTTTTAGTTTTAGAGATATTTTAATTTTCATTTCTCTCATTATTACGGACCTGGAGCATGTTTGCTTGTGGTCATTTAAAAGTTTTGTCTTTTTATTTCTTTTCTTTCTTTTATTAACTATGCATCTACTAGAGAATAATAAGATATATTTGTGTCAAATATCTATTTACTTGAATTAGAATTTTATAGATTGTGGTCAATATGATTCCTTGTTATGGTTTTTTTCTTATTCTTTCTTCATTGCCTTAATTTGTGCAAAACATTTTTAATTTTGTCAACAAAATTATCTTTTTTTAATCTTTTTTAACCCTATATAGTCAAGATTTTTCCATTTCCACATTTTTAAATGATACCTGATTTAAGTCTTTATGAGTTTTTATATTCAGTTACATATCCATTTTAAGCATTATGGCATAAGGTGTAAGATATTGGTCTAAACCTATCTATAGCAAAATGCTTTCCAGGTTTCCCAGTAGTGCTTTAAAAAATATATCTTTCCCTTTCCCGAGTAATCAGAGTTTTTGCTTTATCTATCACTGAGCCATTGTTTCTCTTAGTTCTCTTTTTTGCTTATACATTATTCTTTACCTCTGATTTACCTTTTTTATATAAGTAACAAATTGTTCTCACTACTTTATTTATGTTTGTACATATATGTTGATACATGTATATATTTTTCCCAATTACATATTAAAATAATTTTTAACATTTTAAAATAGTATTGAACTCCAAAGTCTATCCTTCTTTCCCTTCTCCCTCCTTGAGATAGTAAGCAATCAAATAAAGGTTACACATGTGTAATAATGTAAAATATTTCTCCATTAGTGATTTTGTACAAGAAGAGTTGAATAAAAAAAAAAGAATGAAAGAAAGGAAGGAAGTGCAAAACATAGCATTCTACATGTCTGTATTCAAAGAATATCATTTGTCCTCTGGTGGTAGGTAGTGTACTTCATCATTAGTCTTTTGGGATCATGTATTGCTAAATATAGCTGAGTTATTCACAGTTCTTCTTCAAACAATATTGTTGTTACTATGTGAAAGTTCTGTTTCTGTTCACTTCACTTTGCATCAGTTTACATAAGTCTTTGCAATTTCTTTAAATCATCCCTGCTTGTCATTTCTCATAGCACAATAATATACTATTACAATAATATGTCACAATTTGATTAGCCATTGATAGGCATACCTTCTTTTTCCAATTCTCAGCCACTACCAAAAGAGCTTCTATCAATATTTTTGACAAACAGGTCATTTTCCCTTTTATTGAATGTCTTTTGGATATAGACATATCAAAGGGCATAGTTTATATGCACAATTTTATAGCCCTTTGGGCATAGCTCCAAATTATTCTCCAGAATGTTTGGGTAACTTCACAGGTCCACCAACAATGTATTAATGTCCCTGTTTCCTCACATCTCCTATAACATCCATCATTTTCCTTTTTTGTCATATTAGACAATCTGACAAGTGTGAGGTGGTACCTCAAAGTTCTTTTAGTTCATCTTTCTCTAATCAGTGGCCTCACTATTGTTCTTAATATGACTTCCCATATCCATATTATTTGTTCTTTCATCACTTCCTTCAGATTCAAGATTTATTTATTCTTCTAGGTGAATTTTGCTATTATTTTGTCTAGGATACAGATCTTGAATTGATGTTCCTTGAACTCAAAAGATGTGTGTGTGTGTGTGTGTGTGTGTGTGTGTGTGTAAGCAGATACATAGATACACATAAACATACAAATGTGTGTGTGTGTGTTTGTGTGAATCCAGAGTATCCATTATCTGGGTGTCTCAGATGGGGAAAAGACATTTTTATTTTCCCTAAGTTTTGTAATTCTATTCTTTTCTCTCTTTTTTTGTACTTAAAACAATAATCAGAAAAGGGGTCCACAAGTACATACTGTGGAAAGAGTACATGACACAAAAAACTTAATAAATTTATTAGGTAATTTGATAGAAGAAAAAGATCTATAACTTCACTTATGGATTATTATCATTTTTTATGATATTAGCATGAACAAGTCACAAACAATGACTCTCAAATTATTTCTTTCTTTATATCTATGGAGTTTTATATTTATATAAATCTTGTACAGTTGTAATGAATTAACTCTTAAATATTTTATGTATTTGTCATTATTTAAAATAGAATTTTTAATATATCAGTCTGTGTTTTCTTAGGAATTAAATAAAAATACTAATGATCATATATGTATTTTATATTCTGCTATATTACTGAAACTATTAACCATCACAAATAATTTCTTTGTTAATTTCCTGGGATTGCCTAATTACGGTATCTTTTCATTTATGAATAGAGATAATTATGCTTCATCTTTGCTGGTGCTTTGAATTTTATTCTCCTGTCTTATTGTTATGACTGCCATTTCTAGAACTAAACCAAATAATAGTGGGAAAATGGGGTATCCTTGCTTTAACCATAATTGTACTGAGAATATTTTTAGTGTTCCTTTTTGTGTAAAAATAAAAATGGCTAGTTCTTGAATTGCCCTATTTTTCTAATGGATCACCATCTATTTAAAAAGATTCATCAGTTCACTATCATTTGTGATTCTACTCTCCCTTATCTTCATTATTCATTCAGTTTCCAAATTTTATTAATTTTCTTCCACAAAAATATCTCACATCTGTTCAATTTATTTCCTATTTTTTCTAATCCTGCTTCTGCTATCCCAGTTCAGGTGTTTAGCAACTTTGACCTTGACTATTGTGATAGTCAAGTTGGTCCAAGTTAGTCTCCTTGAATTTGTGATATTTTTTTCATTAGATATTAGAAAATGGATACCAACATTCAGTCATAAAAGCAAGAGGTATTTTTTTTGCAAAGGAATTCTAAGTAGCATAATATTAAATATAATAGTATCTATAAACAAATTCTATTTTTATGCAGTTTTTTAAGGTGAAGTTTAATAATGTTGCATTGTCATAATAATGGTAGTGTCATTTTCCTAGCTATGATATTTTAAATATAATACTCTTGCATTTTATCTTTTTTCTTTTTCCAAGTTATTTTTATACTGATACTTCCTGTTTCTTACTTGAAGTGATGTAGGTCATCAAGCAAATAAATACATTTTATACATTCTACTAGACTATACACTCAAGAGATTCAATTTTAAAAGTCAATAAATACATTTCTTTAGATTTTATAGCCCAGTAAAATATTTTGCCTTTGAATACTCAATTTAGATTTGTGTTTATAATTGTGTAATTGTATAATTTAGATTTGTGTTTATAATTGTATAATTTAGATTTGTGTTTATAATTGTATAATTTACAAGTGTATAATTTCTAAGAGAACAATATATAGTATAAGATTTGGGTATATATATAATATATATATATAATTACTTATTTCATTAAAATATAATTGAAGGCATTTGTCCTATTTAAGTCTTCACTTATCAACTATTTCTTCTTGGTTAATAACCCCTGAAATCAATATGGAAATTAATTGTGAAATATTTGTTGACTACTTATATGTGCCTAGTACCATTGAGCATTGTAAAGGACACAAAAGAAGTAAGGCTTCCTCCAGATTCTTTTACTGCCATGGAAGTGTTTGTACCAGAATTCTCAAAGTTTGTGCAAGTAAATAGCAAGCTGTAAGAAATGTGAACAAACTAGAAAATGGGCCCAGATACTGGATATCTCTGAGGATTTTTCTACTTAAATCTAGAGAATCTCTTCAACAAGATGTTTCTAGGAAAGTTGGATGATTAAAGATGCCTAAAGTCGTCACAACTCTCAGAGACTATTAATAATAATAGTTGATATTTTATTTATGACATGGAGTTTGTGAGGTTCTTTACCAATATTTTCTCATTTTATACCTACAATAACATAAGGCGATAGGTGTTATTATCACCATTTTATAGATAAATGAACTGAGGCAAAAAGAGAGTAAGTGACTTACCTAGGGTTATGCAGTCAGTAAGCATCAGATGCCAGATTAGAACTGAGATTTCGTTGATTGCAGGTTTAGTCCTCTATCCGTTTTACTAGCCAACTGCCTCTCAGTGAGGAAATTGCAGGGGAGGGAGAGCAGAGTAAAGAGGCTGACTCAATATTGGTAGAAGGATTTCCCACATTGAAAAAACAAAACCAAATATGAATCCTTGAAGCATTGGAGCAAATTTTAGCAAGGAGCTAAAATCCATTTGGAGAGAGAGATAATAATATTCCCAATATTTAGAGAGTGCTTCTAAACTGGTACAAACTTTAAGTGCATGTGGGGATTCAGGAAAAAGGAGGGATAACAGTAGACTTGAATTCTTTGAGATTTGTTTTCCAGAATATGAAGCGCTAGCATGATTTTGAAGGATATATGAATTTAAATAGGCCAATAGGAGGTGAGAGGGCTTTCCTAGAACATAACATTGACAAAGTCTTGAAAGTAGAAATGAGAACAAAAATGGGACATGGGGCCATCTGGAGATAAAGATGATGCTCTAAAAATGTATTCAATAAGCCAGTAAATTTGGAAAGCTCACTAGTGGCCACTGAACTGGAAAAGATCAATCTAGATTCCATTTCTAAATAAAGGCAATGCCAAAGAAATTCAAAATGTTGAACAATTACACTCATTTCACAGGCCAATAAGGGTATGTTAAAGATTCTGCATACTAGGCTTCAGCAATATGTGAACTAAGAACTACCATTAAAACACCGGTTTTTGAAGAGTCAGGGAAACTAGAGATCAAATCACTAAAATTTGCTGGATTATGGAGACTGCGAAGATGGTTCCAGAAACACATCTACTTTTGCTTCATTGACTTTACTAAGGGCTTTGACTGTGTGGATCATAAAATGTGACAAAGTCTCAAAGAGATGGGAGTACCAGACCATCTTACTTGCCTCCTGAGGAACCTGTATACAGGTCAAGAAGCAATAATTAGAAATGAAGATGAAAGAATTGCTTGGTTTTAGACTGGAAAAGCATGCACAAGGCTGCATGTTGTTACCTTATTTAACTTACATGCAGAGCACATCATGCAACATGCAAGTGGGATGAATCAAAAGTAACAATTAAGGTTGCCAAGAAAATTATTAACAATTTCAGACATGTAGATGATACCACTCTGATGGCAGAAGATGAAAAAGAAAGAAGTTTCTTGATGAGGGTGAAAAAGGAGAATTGCAAAAGCTGACTTGAAGTTTAACATAAAAAAATAAGATTTTGGCAACTGATCCCATCATTTCCTGGCAAATGGAAAAGAGAGTCATATTTTATATTGTTAAACTCAAAGATTACTATAGATGGAAGTTGTAGTCATAGAATTAAAAGACCTTGCCAACAAAGGTCTATATAGTCAAAAGTATGTTTGTTTGTTTCCACTAGCAATGTATAGCTGTGAGGGCTTGACTATAAGGAAGGGTGAGTGCCACAGAATTAATGCTTTTGAATTTGGTACTGCGGAAGATTTTTGAGAGTCCCTTGGATGGCAAGGAGATCAATTCAGTAAATACTTAAATTAATTCAGGCTATTCACTGGAAGGTCAAATGCTAAAGCTGAAGCTTAGATATTTTGACCACATAATAAAAAGAGGATTCTTTGGAAAAATCCCTGATGTAGGGAAAGATTGGAGACAAAAAGAAAAAGGGATAGCAAAGGATGACATGGATAGATAGTGTCATGGAAAAAATAAACATGAACTTGGATACACTTTGAGAGATAGTGGAAGATAGAAGGTCTTGATCTGATATGGTTCATAAGGAATTGGACGCAACTGAATGACTGAATAACAAAACTGCAGGAGATTTGTTTAGAAGTCCACCGAATTATACCTAACCTTATCTATGGAAATCTTTCTGCCACTCTATAATACTAAGAAAGATTCTTTAAGGAACTACTATTCACCTAGTACCATGCTAGATATAGGACAAAAGGTAAACGTTTAGAAAGCATATCATTTTAGGAAAGTAGCTACCTTTTTAAAATAATGATTACCTTCACATGCTTACAAAATGTCACAGAATTTGGTGATGGTAACTCAAATGCATTAATAATGATTTTCCATATTTTACTGTGAGAACCCTAACTTTTAATTTCAAGTATTTGGGCAAAGGTACTATTTATGGACAATGAGCTGAATCAATAATTTAATTGCAGTAGGACTGGGGGCTAAAATTTTTATTAGGAAATAGAACAACACTTTGAATGATCCCAAGCTGGTCCCTAACACACACACACACACACACACACACACACACACACGTGCATGCACAAAAAATTCTTTTCAACACTCGTATTCTCTTAATGATGTTATATGTTCTGTGGCATACAAAATACTGTGATATCCAAAGAATAAAAATATAAGGTGATTAAGAGGATAATTGAGAGATACCTGGTGGATATAAAAACACTATGGCACATCAAGACTTATGTGAAGAAAAATGGAATAAATGCCTTCAAAAATACATGAAGCCTCTGTGTGTGTCTCGAGAGAGAGAGAAAAAGAGCTTCAAAATAGGTTCAGGGATAAGTCTAGGGCTATTGGTCCATGGATTCCCTTGGAAATTGACAGTCAAGGAAGCAACAGATTTCTGTGCAGGCAGATCCCTCTTTAAGAAGGTCAGTGAGTCAAGAAAATGTACAACTGTTTATGATTTTATTCATTTCAGAGCAGCAGTGCCTCTTACACTTGAATGGCTGCTAGAAATGGCATTCATTCACCCTTTTGAAGCTTCTACCTCCCATCACCTTAGCACCCCTTTCACTTGGGGAAGACTATACTTCTCATTACCTTCCTTACCAAAGGCTATGGATCAATGAATGGAAAAGTAGGTGCACTTGATATGAACAAGACACTTCATCTTTCAACTCCAGGCATTCTCTTCAATCATCCCCTAGGCCCAGAATGCTTATCTTCCTCCTCCCTGACTACTGATCTCCCTGGGTTTTTTTAAATCCCTACTAAAATCCCACCTTCTCTAAGAAGCATTTATTAATGCTTCTTACTTTCAGTAACTTTTCTTTGTTAATTATTTTCTATCCATCCTGTATATAACTCAGTATATATTTGTTTGCATGTTATCTCTCTATTACATTGTAAGCTCCTTGGGGCAGGGATTATCTTTTGCCCTCTTTTTATGTCCTCAGTGCTTAACACAGTGTTTAGCACATAGTAGATATTTAATGAACATTGATTGGTGTAATAAAAGCAAAATATTAATGAACTGATAATAACAGAATATTAACAAATCTAAAGAAAGGGCTTGAGGATATTGAATACATTCTCTCTTGAAAATTTGTTAGGTTCAAAACATGTGAGTATGTTGTTATTCCTGCTAATATTTTGGTTTGCTTTATTTTAAAGGATGGTGAGAGTTGGTGTGTCTGGTCATATTTATAGGAGGAAGGCAAGTTGTAAGTAGATAAGGAGAGGCTGAAAATTAGAAAGAAAGTGGGAATGATCAAAATCCAAACCTGCTGAGGTAGATTAAAGGAGATAGGATCAAAGAATTTTCTGGCTTCCTTCAAATCCCAGATAAAATCCCACATTTTACAGGAATCCTTTCCCTATTGCTTCCCCTTTGCCAATTTCCTATTTATCTTGTATATTGTTCATTTATACATAGTTAGTCTTCATGGTGTCTCCTCCATTAGACTGTGACATCCTTGAAGGAAGGAACTACCTTTTGCTTCCTTTTTTTTTTCACATCCCCAACACTTAGCATAGTATCTGGCACATAGTATATGATTAATAAATGCTTATTAACTGAAGTAGGAGGGATGACATGAGTAAAGGGAGATGTTTCTCCTCAGATAGCAGGTTAAATGTAAGTATCTGTCATGTTTCTTTCTAAACCGTAAGCTCTCTGGAGTCGGGGTCATACTTCATCTCTAAATTTTAGATCTTTCATGGTGTATATTACACTGCTGTTTTCTCCATAGTCATTCAATGAATATTTGTTGAAACAAATCGGGAACTTCCTAGTTATATGTTATAATTCCTGCCAAAGGATAACAACTCCCTAAAGGAGAGGAATATGTGGATTTTTCTTTTTTGATTTACAAAACATCTGGATATCTGAATCAATGATGGTTTCTAAATGATTTCACTTGTGATAGAAGCAATTGTTTGTTGCTGAAATTTTTCTTGCTTCTTTTAAGTTGGATAAGAGCTGGGGTTTAATTTGCAGAGGAACTTTTAATGAGTAAATTCACTCCAGCATTTCAGTTTAGCAACTGTTTACAGAAATGCCTAGGGCAATGAGAGATTAAAAGACTTCACCAGGAAAATGTAGTCAATATGTGTGGAAGTCATGACTTGAACTAAGTTCTTCCTGGCTCCCAAGACAAATCTATATCATTATTCTATGTTACTGATCAATAAGTTTTTATTGAGTGGAAAAAGTTCAATTACATGCTACATATAAAAGTGGATACATTTGTCATATGCAGAACACAATAATGTATTATTATATTTCTTTTAAAGATTAGGAAATGGAGATTCAAAGAAGTCAAATAATGACTTGACCATGGTCATACAGCAGATAAGGTTGCTGTTTTTTCTTTCCTAACCAGACCTACCATTTCAATGATATAGGAAATTTCCCTGTATCAATGCAGATTCATACTTGCCATGCAACTTGCAGTTTTTAGAAGTTACCTATTATAAGAGCAAGCAATTTTCAAAGAAAGAACACAAAGTACCAGTAAATAAGTGAAAAAATGCCCTCAATCACTAATAATTAGGGAAATACAAATTAAAGCAACTTTTTCATTTTACCTCACATACATGAGACTGACAAAATTGAGAAAAAAGAAAATTGTCAGATATTGGAAGAGTTTGAGGGAAACCTTCATTAATACACTATTGATAGAGTTACAGATCAGTCCAGCCATTCTGGAAGCCCATTTCGACCTATGCTCCCCAAATTACTCAATGTAAATACCCTTTGATTCACTTTATAAAACTACTTATTTCCCAAAGAAATAGAAGAAAAAGAAGAGTCTTTACGTATAAAAATATTTATAGCAACTGTTTTCATAGTGGCCAAAAATATGAAACTAAGGAGTTATCCTACTGTATAAGGGATAAAAAATAGGGTACATAAATTAAATGTCATTATATGCTAAAAAAAGAAAAAATGGAAAATTTCAGAAGAAACTTACAAGATCTCTAGAAATTGATGCAGAATAAAGTGAACAGAATCAAAGATATAATTAAGACAAGGAAACATTACAACAAAGAACAACTGAAAGATTTTTGGAACTTTGGTTCATGTGATAATAAATCAATCACTAGAGAATTGAAGATGAAACAGGACACTCATATCCTGCAAAAGTGTGATCAATTTGAAAAAAAAAACATCTTTTTATAGGGCCTTTATGAGATTTTATTTTACTGGACTACTTATGTTTATTATGAGTTCTAGTTTTTCCTTTTTTTGTTGTTGTTCAATGGGAGAAATAGTGGGAGGTACAGTTTATAAAAACATTTTAAAATATATAAATTATTTTGCTGAGGAAAGTTGCCTTTTTCCCCACTGCTAAAAAATTGCTTAGAAAATATATTTGTATTTCAATTATCCTTCTCACTTCCTGTATTTATTTTTAAAAATTGAGCTTCAATTTTCTCCTTTTGTCCCTCATCCCCCTACTGAGAAGGCAAGCAATTTGATAAAGGTTATACATGTACAGTCATGCAAGATATATTTTCATATTAGTCATATTGTAAAACAAAACACAGACTAAAACAAAATATAAAGATAAAAAGCATGCTTTGATCTGCATGCAGGCTTCTTCAATTCTTTCTCTGGAAATGGATAGCACTTTTTTCGTCATGAGTCCTTCAGAATTGTGTTGCATCATTGCATTGTGGTAAATAGCTGTGTTTCACAGTTGATTATCATGCAATATTTCTGTTTCTGTTCACAATGTTTTCTTGGTTCTGCTCACTTCACTTTGTATCAGTACATATTAAGTCTTTCCAAGTTTTTTTTTTCTGAAAGTTTCCTGCTCATTATTTCTTATGAAACAATAGTATTAAATCATAATCATATACCACAACTTATTCAGTCATTTCCCAATTAATGCGCATCCCCTAAATTTCCAATTCTTTGCCATCACAAAAAAACTGCTATTTTTGTACGTATAGGTCATTTCCTTTCTTTTTGTTTTATTTCTTTGGGATATAGACCTAATACTACTATCACTGGGTCAAAGGGTTTGTACAGTATTATGGCCTTTTGAACATAGCTCCAAATTGCTCTCCAGAATAAAAGTTGACTCTTGAATGGAGAGGTTAAGTGATTAGCCAAGGGCCATATAGCCAGTATGTGTCAGAAGTCGTAACAATTACAGTTATCTCAAAGCAAAATGCACCACCTCAGGAAGTAGTGGTGTTACCTCATCCAGGAAACAGTGTTGAAAATTGGAAGTCTTTGACCAATGTCTAAATGGCCAGTAGCTAGGATATTTTAGATTTATTCTTTGTACAGTTTCTGTTATTGTGTGTACCAAAATTGTTTTTGAAATTATGTGATTCTGAATATTCACACTGATAAACATATGAAAACTTGAGTTATTGAATAACCTTATAGTTTTCTCATATATCAGAAATTTACTTATTTTTAATTTTAATATTATAACATATTGTGGAAATATGTCTAATGAATTAATCTATAGCTACATATACTTAACCAGTGAACATTTTTTTGTGAAGCACTCACTCTATGTTCAGCACTTGACTAGGCACAGTGGCAGAATAGAGGATATATCAAAACATATGAAAATGTAGAATGCAGAATAAAATAGAATGGTTTGATTCTGCTGTGTCAAACCAAAATGGACCCCTATGGGCCCATATTGACTTAAAGTCACAAATTAATATGATATACGTTGTATTGCAATTTATTTTGTTAAAAAATTTCAAATACATTTTAATTTGGGAGTTTTACAGGTCACTTGTGTTCCCCATATCCTAAGTTTGATACCTCTGATGATAGTTATAGACTTTAAATCAAAAGATCTGCCTATGCATCTTTTCTCACAATAATGTTTTAAATGTATAAAATAAAATGCAAAGTAATACAAAAGAAACCAGTTATATAAAATACAGTTAGTACAAACAAATAAAAGAATGCCAGGTTAAAGCTTAAGAACATTAAATTTTCTCAGTGCTCTCATCATCTCCGCTAGGTTCAATGGTCATCTCTGTCTAGCTGTGTAGCTTGTCTCTGTTTACCTAGATTCCATCAATCTCTTAAGCTCTAGTATCCATTTACCAGTTGCTTCTTTGTAATCTCAATCCTGATTTCCCGTGGACATCTCACATTCAACTCCTTATCTTTTTTTCACAATTACCCCTTCTTCTAATTCTCCAATTACTGTCAAAGATATCATTATTCTTCCAGTTATCTACACTCCCAAGCTCTGTTTTCATCTCTGATGTCTCATTCACACGTACCTCATACATTGAATCTGGTATCAGGTTTCGTCAATTCTACTTTAATATATTCTCTTGTATGTGACCCCCTCTCTCTTTTGACTCTGCCACCACATTATTGCTAGCTCTTATAACTTCATAATTGAGCAGTCTTGATAGCGTTTTTATTGGTATCCTCACTTCAAATTTCCCCTCATTCTTGTCCATTTTATGCCCAGATGTCAAAGTGGTCTTCTAAGTGAAGGGGAGCTTAGTTTTTGGAAGAAGGTTTGAGTGCCAGATGAGAGTGGGAAGCCACTAAGCAGCCACCCAGCTTTGGAAACCCAGATATTGGTGCTTCCCTCTCTGGTAAAGATGCATGTATGTTGATGGTCAGGCAGTTTGGAAGCGTCGTCTGTTGATTTTTGATTTCTCTGAAATTTTGAATTTGATTTTCTCTGATACCTGTAGTTGATTAAATTGATTGTTAACTCCACCCCCCCAATATAAACATATTAAAGAACATATCACCTTGATATTCAATAATCTCCAGTGGTTCCAAACTACTATGTTTTACTCTTCTCCATTTACGTTAGCTTTTCTATGTATGTGCTTTGTAGAGTGTGACACTCAGACCCAAACACCGTGTTTACTGCCTCAATGCAGCCTCAGATCACATTAATTATTCTTGCCTACAGTATAATACTGCTGAAAAATAGTGAGTTTAAAGTTGACTTAAGCTACTCATTCCTTTTTAGATAGACTTATCTAACCTTACCATTCCCATCTTACGCTTATGAAGGTGATTTTTTAAACCCAAGTATCAGGCTTCATATTTTATGTCTATTAAATCCCATCTTATGATCATAGAGGTTGCCTAATACCAGCCCTTCATTTTATAGATGAGAAAATTAAGGTACCTGGAATTTTAATGACTTGCCTAAAGTCATACAGGTAACTGGTAAAGAAAGGATTAAAACACAGTAACCATGTATCTAAGTTGATTATTATTTCCATGATATCACAGTGCTTTCCCTATTTCATTACATTCAGCCTAACATTCTAGTTTGTCAGGTATTCCTTGACATCTTAACTTCCATCCAATGTGTCATTCACTTTTACCTCACTTACAAAAATGCTAATCACACAGAGTCAAATACACATCTCTAGGGTACTCCACTATAGACCTCCTTCCATTTTACTACCAAAACATACTTTTCTTTGGGTTCAGTCACTCAACCAGTTTCTAATCTATTTACTATAGGGCTATTAGACTCAAAACTGTTACAAATTTGAGACAAAGATAGTTTCTATAAGAATGAAAACCACAACCATCCTTACTCTTAGTAGAAGGCCTTGATGAGTTACTGTAGTTGAAAGCTTACTCTGCAATCAACTTCTTGAAATAGTATATATTCTTCTGGTAGAACTTAGGCAACCAAAGATCATCTACACACCATTATGAAGCATTTAGTAAAGACGTTTTTCATGAATGTCAAATTATTAACACATTTAAATATGAACTATTAAATAATTGCCCTTTTTTAGTCATTTTTAAAATTTCTATAGGGAATGATTTTTTTCTCCCTTCACTTCTAAGCCTTAATCCCATGGGAGAAAACTAAATCCATTTTATTGATGGTTTTAGAATGGTCCAGTGAGAACTCAATTACAGTTCAAGTTAGGGAGATATGTATTAAATCCTCCCTTAAAAAGTTATTGGAATGATTTTTTTAAACATTCAAATAGGTATCATTCAACAGATCAACTATAAATCAGTGAGTCTAAAGCAAACAACTGTGTACGTATATAACTTTCTGCTAGAAAAATATCTGATGTTTGTCTCTTGTCCCTGTTACTTTTGAATCCAGAAGTTCTGGGTACCTACTACATATCTACTACACACATCCACCACCACAACCTACTACACACATACACACACAAACACACACACATACATCACATCTACCACCACAACATTTCTGATCTGGGTCTAAATTCTGAGAATACAAAATATTAATGAAAATAGATATTTGCTAAATTATTGATCCCTTAAATAGCTAGTTATTAATGGTTCCAAATACCATGTCTAATTTTGATCTTATTTGTAAACTGGTCTAGGAAATGTAACTGGACATTTCAGAGTTCTAATATTTGATAAGGGTTAGAAACACTGTTAATTCCATTTGAAAATGGTCCAATTATTCAACCCAAAAGGGAAAATTGATTAAATTTCCCTTATTCATCCTTTACAATATTATTGTACCATATTCACAAAAATGAATACTGTACTTAAAAATCTGAAAATCTCAATTGGACCTGTAACTCTGACATTTACTATCTAAGTAAACTTTGCAATTTTTTAAACTTTTCTAGGTGTTAGCTTCCTTAGCAGTAAAATGGGATAGTAAAATTGATCCTAGCTACCTGTGTCAGTAAGCACCCACAAACACAAGGGGGGCCTACTGCAATAGGTTCCTAGACCTGCATTCATAAAAGGAAAGGCAACTTTTTAGGGGTTAACAATCACTTTGATCAAGCACTTGTATCATTCCTTTAACCAAGTACATATATCATTCAGTTAGTTCAGAGAGCACCCTGAATTTCAAATAAAATACGGAAAAATCAAAAGATCAACAGACATGGATGGCTTCTTCTGCCTGAATTAAACAGACAATTGGGCCCCAACTATCTGGCCATTGTTATCAGAGAGGGAAGCATGACATCTGGGTTCTCAAAGCTTGTGGGTCCTTCAACAACTTCCCAAAGTCCTCATCTGGCCAAACTCTTCCAATCAGTAAGCCCCAAAGTAATTAACAGACATGGCTTCCTCTGCCTGACCATAATTCAACAGATAGGTACAGTTGTCTGACCAGTTACCAGAGAGGAAAGTTCTCATCTGGCACTAAAACCTTCATACCAGAACTAAGCCCCCAAATAAAACCTCACCCTCAGAGTATTCATATTTTTTTAGAGTCAGAGGGCATCCCAACCCTTGAGAACCAATGTCTCATGAACAAAAATTGTGGGTGTTCCCACAAATCTTCCATATTCAAGCTCCCCTTAATGAGCAGACTCATTAATGAGTGGAGATCTTTAATCACATTAACAATACATACATACATACATATATATCTTGATCAATAAAGGCAAGATTCAATCAGAAACATTTGATTATTCTAAAACAAAAACAACAAAAGATCCTATTTGGATTGCCATCATATTACCTAGAAGAGTCATAAGGATAAAATAGTAATAATGGACCATATAAAGTAATGTGTTGATTTTGAGGCAGGTAAGAAGGACAGTAGATAGAGTCTTAGGCTTGGAGTCAAGAAAACTCATCTTCCTAAGTTCAAAATTGGACTCAGTACTAGTTATGTGACTCTGGACAAGCAATTTTACCCCATTTGTTTCAGTTTTCTTATCTGTAAAATGAATTGGAGAAGGAAATGGTAAACCACTCTAGTATCTGCCAAGAAAACCCCAAAAGGGGTTGGGGAAGAGTTAATACAACTGAAACATTGGAACAAAAACAAAAATGTCACTTACTATTTAAATATTATTAGGCCACATGATTCAAAGGGTCTTGAGGCATGGGAGATGGGTTCAAATCTATCTCTGACATGTTTAATTTTGGGCAAATAAATTTCATGTCTATAAGCCTCAGTTATCTTGTCCATAAAATGGGGTTTTGAATGAGGTAGACTCAGTGATCTCTTTCATTCCTATTTCTATAATCTTGTGACTTGTGGCTTCTTTCATGGCTCTCTGATCTGTTAGATATTTTTCAATTATATTTTTCAAAATATATCTAATATATACTTTGTCAAATAAAATCAAAAGTGGGAAAAATAAATAAATAAAACCTTCTGTTTCTTTTATGGAAGAGAAAATGAAAGCAGTTTTGGAGATAATATAAGTGAGAATTCATATGCATCCAGTAAATTTCAAGGTAGATAGCCTTGCGTGAACCCATCCTCTGTTCAAAGTAGCTTTCCTTTATACTTACTTCATCACTACTGCCTAATGACATAGTTTAATAAGGAAAATTCAATTAAAGTGGTCCATACAGAATTTCTAAATGGTACAATGACCTTATTTCATTAAGTTAATTTACTTGCCAATAATTTCATTTTTTCACTTTATATTTGTCCAGCATGATTGAGTAGCTCTGCATACATTAGCATTAAATAATTTATTTAACATCCCATTCATACTGGGTAGCACATACCAATATAGAAAGTCATCCTGCTAATGTTTTTTCAGAAGTGACTAAATCTTATTGAAAGGGGGAAAAAGAAAATATCTGTTTTATTACATATTTTTAAAGTGCCATGTAATATATCTAATCTTGATTTTCCTAACCACCTTCATTTTTCTTTTTTAATTTTTGTCTGATGGTTCTCTGAAGTGGTAGGAGTCACAGGAAGAGATAATAGTTATCCTGAGTTCTTGAATATAATGTCAGTAGAGCACAAGTTTTGGCAGGTCCCATTATATCCAAAATGATCCAGCTATGAACCTGGCAGTTGCCTATGTATCTATTGTCCAACAGCCAGCATAGCTAACTGTGAAAAGATTCATAACCAAAATTGCCACTGATTGGTCACAGAAATTAAAAAAAAAAAAAGATCATTTATTTTAAAAGATACAGAGTTATCATCACTGGCTCATAGATTTAATGTTGGAAGGAACCAGAGAGATGATCTTTAGTTCAAACTCTGAGTTTTTCTAGGAAAGAATTTGAGGTCCAAATAGACCAAGCAGCATAATTAAGGTGATACAGGTAATATATGGCAGAGTTGGGATTCAAATCCAGTTCCCCTTAATTTGCAGTCAGAACTCTTAGGATTTTATCAACTATATCAAACCAGGGAATATACATTTAAATGAAATCAGGTATTTTTCCTGTAGTAAACTATTTGTTTTATGTTTTCAAAAGAATGTATTCTATAACCAAACTTCAAAATGTAAAAGTAAAGAAATCTATGTCATGATTATATTCCTGAGATGAGTAATTCCATAAAAATTGGATGTTTAACAAAAAAGAATGGTTCTTGATTCCTTTACACAGATTGCCAAGTGGTTTAATTTTCTCTTCTTTCTAAAATGTGACCTCTTCTTTCTGAAACTATTCTTTAAAAAGTTACAAATAATTTTATGATATCTTGGTTCAATTATGATCTGAGAGTTGTACTGATATAGCGTATTTGGTCAACCCCTTCATTTTCCCTGAAAGATAAGAGGAAAATGCAAGATAATTACCTTGAAAATCACCCAATAATTAAACAACATGCACAAAAGCTATCAAAAGCAAAATTGAAAACCATTAATGACCAAATAAAAAAGTGCTCTGAATCATTAATAACGAGAGATTAAAATCAATGCAACCATGAAGTTTCACTTCTCATGATATCAAACTGGTAAAGATTAGCATCCTTGAACAGATGAGAAGAGCCAATGTTAGAGAAGATAAACATACTACTACATTGTTTGTGGAATTGTCAATTAATGCAACTGTTTTGGAAAGCAATGCACAATTACACAAAAATGATAACAAAATATCTATACTCATACCCAGAGATTCCACTATTGCACTTATACAAAGGGAGGCCACTGATAACAAAGAATCCATCCCCTATACATCAAAGTCTTTGTAACAACATTTTCCACAGAAGCAAATCACTCAAAATCAGTATGTGTTCAGTGATTGTGGAATGACTAAACAAGTTGTGAGTGACTTTAGAGAATAGTACTATACTATAAGAAGCAACAAACATGTCAAATACAGAGAAGCATGAAGCATTCCTGGATCTGATACAGAATGAAGTAAGTAGAGCCAAATAATAACAATATAAATGAATTACAGTGATGTAAGTGGAAAGAACAACAAAATAATCAAAAATGAATGTGGCAAAATTACAAAGAACAAGAATAACCCAAAAGAAAAATGAGAAGTCATTCCTATTTCTTTGGGTGGATAGGATATTAACAGCTTTAGTATATTGTGCATATGGTTTTAGCCTTTTTCAATATATTAATTAGTTTGTAGATTATTTTTTCTGTTTTGTTTTTTTGTATTTGTTATATGTGATGACTCTCAGGGGGTAAGTAATACTGGGAGATATTTTCATGATGTCAAAAAACTTCAGTAAAATATATTTTATAAAAGAAAATTATTTTTAAAAAATCCATTTTATAATTTAGGCAGCCAAGGTCCATGGAAGATAAATAAATCATTTCTGTTGCCATATCAAGTTCATATGAGTTGGTTCTTGAGTACATTTCTTTGAATTGCTAGTGGAGTGCTTTTTCTTTTTATTAGAACATAAAGCATGGTTAGAAGAGGTAAGTAGACCCCATTATTCTTCCATGATAGCTAATGAAGGAAAACTAGTATTGCTTCTTTCAGCCAATTCTGGGTGGTCTAGAGCATCTAAGATCAAGCTAAGGGTTGAAATGTGGAACTAGGGAAAAGAATAATGGACGGTAATGATCTTCTTTTGTAATAGTTCTGCTTATTATCTTTGAAACTGAGGAAATATGGGAAGAAAATAATAATTATGTACTAGATTGCTTTGGCTTTTTACATCTTAGGAATTTATTGGATCATGTATTTAGAGCTGGAAGAAAACTTAGAGATCATCAACTCCAAGCCTATCATTTTTATAGGTGAGAGGAAGGAAGCCAAGGAATATTAAACAATTTGACAAAGGTCACAGAGATATTACATGTCACTCATAGTTTAAACTCATGTCCGCATGTCCTCTGAATCCAAACCCAATATTCTTCACTGTATGAAGCTTATGAAGCTCCACTGAATTCAAAATATTTATGCACATACTTTTATAAAACATAAATAATTCAACATCATCAGACCTGTGAATGCACCATGATTGGGACAATTCTAGAATTGTCCTTTTACTGCCTCTTCAGAAGATTTATCTGTTATTCATTAAGAATCTACTGTATATATGTAGAAGATTATATTAATTTTGGGGGGAAGTAACAGCTTAAAATAAATGTGTACAATTTGACCCCAGAAAGTCAATCATAAAGAAAAGTTTCACTGAAAGAGGACTGGACTTGGAGTCAGAGAACCAGAATGCAAACTGTTTCTGCCAACTATTATCTGTGTAAAACCTGACAGAATCATCAAACTACTCTGAGGCTCAGTTTCCTTATTTGTAAAATGAAGGGATTAAGCTAGGTGACATTAAAGTTTCCTTTCTGCTTTAAATCTACAATTCTATGACCCCTCTGTCATGTGATTTCTTCATCTCTGAGGCAGAGATACTGTGAGGATTAGATGAGATGACGTCTATAAAAACATTCTGTAACCTGGAGAGTTTCATATACACATAAGATATTGCTGTTGTTTTATAGGAGAGGATTTTTTTTAATTCATATTTTGTAGAATGTATTCACAGCATACAAGTATTCATATAACACACATTCCTCAAATTTAGTGAGATATTGATCTTTAGAAATGGAAACCTAAAATGTCTGGCAATAGTTTTCATGAAATGCAAAAATAAGCTACCAGCTGTTTTGTCTTTCTTTATGACTAAACTCAGGGGTCATTTCCTCCCCAAAGTCTTCCTGAAACTTGCTATTGCTCAGCCTTTAGGCAATTGTCTTATAATTATGTAATCTATATTCATACTTTATCACAACAGAATTTCACCTACTTGAGGACAATTTTCTTTTTGGCTTCACACTTCTTTAGATCCTCTCTTCTCTTTTGTTCTTCAAATTCTGCCTAAAATCATACCTTCTACAAGAAGTCTTCCTTGGCTTCCTCAAAGAAGGGGACCTTCTTTCTGTTCATTATCTCCAACTCAGTGTGTGTAGTTCTTGTTTGAACATAGTTGTTGCATGTTCCCCTAACTTCTCTCTGATCTCCACCCACTCACTGCTCCATCATCATGCATTATTAGATTGGGAACTCTCTGAGAGCAGGGAATATCTTTTGTATCTCTTGTCTTGGCACAGTGTCTGGCATGCTAACAAGCTTTGTTAACAAAATTTCTTGCACATATAAGCGACTTAATCGATGTTTAATCAAATTGAAACAAAATCCACAAAAAAATCAATTGATAAAGAAAATCACTTAATTAACTACTAAATTTCATTAAGCACCTAATGTTAAATGTAAGACACTATTAAATGAGAAAGATAGGAAAAGGAAAAGAGTTAAATTTACATGATTAGATACATATCTACATATACAAACATTCTTTTGCCATATGAAGATAGCAAAGATATTTAAATGTTGACTAATGTGGCTTTTAAAACTAATTTGAGACATTTTCATATTCTAAACGAGAGAGAGAGAGAGAGAGAGAGAGAGAGAGAGAGAGAGAGAGAGAGAGAGAGAGAGAGAGAGAGAGAGAGAGAGAGAGAGAGATGAAAATCACGGAGTTGAGTACCTTATCATTAGAAGTTTAGGAAATTTCAGAGAAATACCCTCTATTTGTCCTAGATAAAAGACTTGTCACATTATTCCATGATAACAGTTATTTATGAAGTAAATAGTTCTTTGGGAAAATATTAAACTGCTCTGACAGGATGGGTTATGTGAGTGACCTATCGCTTTGCAAAGCCCCATGTTTGTTCGTCTTATCCCCTGGAACAATTCCCAAATCTCAGAGACCCTGGGTCCCATTACTTGAGAGGACACTGATTGATGACAAAGGTCACTAAGCCTGCAAGCAGGTAGACAAAAATCATGATGAGAATGAACCTAAAACCTCTATGGTTGCAGTTTCAGTAGAGGTCTCATTTTCAGAAACCTCCATCAATGTCTCCATGAAATGCATTTATTCCAATGTATTTGGGGGTAATTCATATTTCAAAACAACATATTAATGGTAATGTACTGGTGAGAAAAGTGGGGAGGATATTATTTTATGGTGTCAACATTAATTACCCCATGCATCGACATCTCTGTGGAAATCAGAACCTGAAAACTAATGCTGATCTCCTGGTCTGCATGAGTGTCAGGCTGCACTTATTCAAACGAATGTTCCCATCGGTGCCAGTGGTACTCAGGGACATAATATCAATATTGATGGACCTGGAAGCTTTATTTCTTAGTCAGTGCAAATGGAATGTTCCTTGAAAAATATTATTTACATGGAACCAAAATGAAGAAAAATAAAATGATATGAATATAAGCATCACCAGGTAACATTACTAATGGTTACTGTTTGGAGAAATATTTGTATAAACAATAAAAACATCAAGCAAGTTATGTGAAAAGGCTGTAGTAATAGGGACTGTCTTCACATCTGAAGGATGTATGGCTTTACATAATGTTTCACAGGGACTAGGAAGACAAGAACTTTTAAAAAATCATCAAAGCTGTGTCAACTTGAGTATCATTGAGTATTTCTTAAGGGAAGGGACAACCTCTATGAAGAAGGCATGGCTTGCACAGGAATTTCTGAAAATACGTTTCATTATAGCAGCATAACTTCTGTCAAAATAACACTTGAATTTTTTAAAAATAAAGTTTCTAAATGGATAGGAAGCTTATATTTGCCATTACTAGAGAATGAGCTGGAGTTGGTAATAAACACTAAGGGAAACTTTAAAAGGACTTTATTTTTAGCTGGAGGTGGTTGGGAAATATGGGAATGTTTTTTTAAAAACTAATCTCAATGGATCACAAAGTTAATTAAATCTAATTTTACTTCTGATTTTTCAGCCAAGGAAAAGGACAAGTTATAAAGGATTAACAGAGAATTGAAAACTCAAAGAATAAAGAGGTAGTAAAGGGATCCCCTCAATGCTCTCAGTGGGTTCAAATCATCAGTTCTGGAGAAATTATATATACCCCCTCCAAGATATTGAAGAAAAATTGAATGTAGTTATCATTTAACCATCATTATTGATCACTGAAAAATCAGGGACATATATATATATATATATGTATACGTATACATACATATATGTATACATATATATGTATATATAGATACTGGACAAGAGGACAAATGTCCTTATTAAAGAAAAGAAAGAGAATGGTACTGTAAGTTTTAGTTCAAAGAGCTTTCCTAAAAGAATTCTTGAATATGACATACAAAATCTAATATACAGTATGTGTCTTGGTTTAGACTACATCTGGAATACTGTTTTAAGTTCTAGATGCCACATATTACAAACACCATTCAGAAGCTGGAAAGCATCCAGAGGAGGGTCCTCAGAATAATGAGATACTGTCTTTTTAAGAAGACATGCGAAAAGAATGAGAGGAGTTTAGCTTAGAAATGAGAACACTTGAGGAGAGTTAGGAAAGAGGTGGGGCAGAGAGAGGCATGATAGTGATCTTTAGCTATTTATAAGATTTTCCTGTGGAAGAGGAATGCAATTATTCTTTAGGTATTTAATAGATAATTATTTGTTTATGTTTTTCACCCTCCTGTTTGCTAGCTGTTTGGGGTTTTGTAAAGTGAGTCATGCCAGCATTGATCATTTCTATTGGTCTGTTGCTTGTTTTTCCCCCCTGTAGCTTTAATACCCCATTACAAATTGGAGATACATTTTCAATTTCTGGGGAAATGAAAATCAAAGACCATTATACTAACCTGAGGGAGAAATAGTAGAAGGAAAAACTCCACTTAAGGGAGGGAGGTCATGGGTTGGGCGTTTGAGTGTTTTAGGAGAAAAGAATCATATAAAATTGTTTGAACCAGGATATTGCTTGAGACTTAAAACTTTATATTTGGTTTTCTAGAGTGTATGTTTTGTCAGTCTATCTAAATGGACATTTCTGCCTATTAATTATTTTTATTATTAAATTTTTCACAAAGGAGTAGAAACAAAATATCACTTTCTATTAAAATATGGTGAAATAAAAGGTGATTCTCCCCAAGGTCTCAAGAAGCAGGCATTTCTAGACACTATGTTATTCAGTATCAAAATATCTGTTTTTCTTTCCAATTGCATCTGTTTTCCTAATGCAAGGAAAATGCAAAGGAAATGCAAGGAAACAGAACTGGAGAGGTTGTTAAAGAAACTGTAGTGCTAATAATTTGTGGGATTCCTGTGAACTAAATTCTGTATCTCTCCTGAGTGTAGCTGGAGACTCTGCAGACAGCAGGCACTTAATAAGCAATGATTTTGGGCAGAGACTGCAGTATTTTTGTGTCTTTGTCTCTAGGGCCTAGTATAGTGCTAGGTACCTAGTAGATATTGGAATTACTAATAAAAGGGCTAATTAAAGACTGAAGAGGCGGTTAGTTGTATAGAGAGCTGGGTTTGGAGACAGGAAGACCTGAGTTTAAATTGGTAGAACAGAAAGCAACCTTGTGAAAGTCACTTAACCTCTACTTGCTTTAATCCACTGGAGAAAGAAATGGCAAATTATCCATTATCTTTGCCAAGAAAATCCCATGAACAGTATCTTCCCCAGGGTGATAAAGTCAGAAATGACTGAAAAACTGAACAACAAAATTAAAGATTGAGGGGTCATCGCTGAGTTATGGCAACAAAAGGATGTTCTAAAAGTGTCATTGGGGAGCAAAGAATTTGAGAGTTCATCCTGGTTTCACCCATCAAAGGGTATGAGAAATGGAGAAGTCAATTTTGAAGATGGTGCTAGGAATGATTGTCATTAAAAGAAAGCTAGGTATTAAGGGAATACCAGAATATGAAAGGAAGTTGTGCGAAAGAACAGGAAGAATCCTTAGAGATCATCTAATCCAACCTCTTCATTTTATAAATGGAAAAACTGAACCTCAGAGATGTCACATGAGGTCAGACAAGTAGCAAGTGGAAGAGCCAATATTTGAACTCATGTCCTCTGACTCTAAATCCTGGAATCTTTCTGCTCCATCATAACAGAGAAAGGTCACAGAGAACACAATGGAAAGAAAAAGGAGAGGATCCAACTCTCTGTGAGAGGGCCGTGGCTGATTTTATTTTGATGGGGAATGGAGAAGAGAGAGGTGTCTGCCAGGAGTATTTCACCGGTATAAATCAACTTTACCACAGATAAGCAGTAGACTGGATAGAGTATCAGACTTTGAATAAAGGAAACAAAGGCTCAGATACAGGCTCAAATATATCTTATCTCTATTGGCCCTAGACAAGTCACTTTATTTTCCTTAACCTGCATTTGTAAAACATAGCACCTATGTCACAGAGTTGTTTAGAGAAGGGCTTCTTAAATTTTTTTCCATTCGGAACAACATCCATTGGAGTTGCCTGATCTGAGGACATGCACAGTGCAAAGTGTACAGGCTTTGTTTTCAGAGTTAAGGTTGCAATGCCAATGCAATCTGGGGAAGCACTGTCAGAAACACCTCAGATTCATTAGATGTTTGACTTTTAATTAATATTTTGTCATTGTACATTCAGAGACCTCTTAATATTGTCAAATTTTTCAGGACCCCATAAGGAGTCAAGATAAATAGTTTAAAAACTGTTGGTTTAGAGGATATAAGAAGAAATGAGACATTATATAATATTATATGCATATACATACATATATGTATATATATATGTACACATAAGATTTTGCAAACCTTAAAGCACTGTGTAAATATTATTTTTCCCACTAATTCTGCCTTGATTCTGGTACTCTTATTGCACATGGATATGCCAGTTTAGATCTACTGTAGTATGTAACGTTGGGGTGTTTTTGAAAGTTAAATGAGATCATAAACTAAGAATAGTTTATAAATGTTAGCCATTATTAGTATTGCTGTTTTTTACCATAATGTATCAGAGTGTATTCTCTTCCAGCACTTAGAACAGTGTGTGGTATATAGTGAGCACTTAATAAATGTTTATTGAATTGAATCTTAGACTTTAAGCTCTACAATGACAGATAATTTTTTTTGCTTTCTTCCCTCACTCATACATGAGCTCAGCTATAGTCTCTTTCTCATCCTTTTCCTGGTTTACCATATCACCTCCCTGAGGAAATTTCCATCCTAAGGATCTCCTCTACTGATAAGTGGCTCCCTCTGAAGGACTACCATATTAAGGAAGATCTCAGATCTTCCTCACTTCACTCATGCCTGAACTCATTCTCTGGGCATTTCTCCCTTCCCTTTGAATGTTGCCTTGAATCTATATGGATATCATTCCTCCCTTCTTCTCCATTTCCTCCATACTTTTCAACTCCATTTCATGTGTTGTCTTCTCCCATTCAAGTATATGCTCCTTGCATTTTCCTGGGGGGAGGAGTCAAGATGGCGGAGTAGAAAGACTCACTGCATACTAGCTCCAAACCCACAAGTTCTGGATCACTGCAGGGTTGAAGAAACACAGTGGAAGAGATTTCCATTCCAGAGAGCCCTGGAGAGCGGTCCCCAGGGTCCGTAGCGCCATGGAAAGCAGACCCCACCCCAGCACTGCCCTGGCCACGGGCCCAGAGAAGCTGATCCAAGCAGGCTTCAGGGACTGAAGCTCTGGCGGCCGGGAAGGTCACTCCACCCACAGAAGCTACAGGTCAGTGAGAGAGACGGCTGGGCTGGCCGAGAGGGGAGAGGGGTGTCTCCGTGGCTTGGGCCTCCTCAGGAGGAAGTGGCGCAGGCAGAGGCAGGGGCGGGAAGCGGTGGAGGCAGAGGCAGGGGCAGGAAGCTGCGGAGGCAGAGGTAGCAGTGGCAGTCCCCTGGACTCCCCGAGCAGGCAGGCAGAATCTTCATTACTGAAAGTCTCTGAATAAACAACCTGAAGGAGCTGAGCCTGGGAGACAGCCCTGCCCCACCCGCTCCATTACTGAAGGTCTCTGCATAAAACCCCTGAGGGAGCTGAGCCTGGGAGACAGCCCTGCCCCACCCGCTCAACTACTGAAGGTCTCTGCATAAAGCCCCTGAGGGAACTGAGCCTGGGAGGTGGCTCTGCCCCCACCCCAGCACCAGAACTAAAGCTCACATTGAATAGCAGCTGCGCCTGCCACAGAAAGCCCATTTGAATCTCAGAGCCCAAGCACTAGCTGGGCGGATCTAGGTGGGGGTGGACAGGAATCTCAGAAGTCAAGTAACTGGCTGGGAAAATGCCCAGAAAAGGGAAGAAAAATAAGACTATAGAGAGCTTTTTTGAGCAGATCCAAATGATCTCGACTTTCAGATCTGATGACGATGAGGAAATATTCTTGCCATCAGGGAAAGACATGGAGGGCGGGGCCTCTGTATCCCAGACATCCCAGGGGGTTGTCGGATGGGCTCAGGCCTTGGAAGAGCTCAAAAAGGATTTTGAAAAGCAAGTTAGACAGGTGGAGGAAAAACTGGGAAGAGAAATGAGAGAGATGCAAGAAAAGTATGAAAAACAGGTCAATACCTTGGTAAAGGAGACCCAAAAAAATGCTGAAGAAAATAACACCTTGAAAAGTAGGCTCACTCAATTGGCAAAAGAGGTTCAAAAAGCCAATGAGGAGAAGAATGCTTTCAAAAGCAGAATTAACCAAATGGAAAAAGAGGTTCAAAAGCTCCCTGAAGAGAATAGTTCTCTCAAAATTAGAATGGAACAGATGGAGTCTAATGACTTTCTGAGAAACCAAGAAATCACCAAACAAAACCAAAAGAATGAAAAAATGGAAGAGAATGTGAAATATCTCATGGGAAAAACAACTGACCTGGAAAATAGATCCAGGAGAGACAATTTAAAAATTATGGGACTACCTGAAAGCCATGATCAAAAAAAGAGCCTAGACATCATCTTTCATGAAATTATCAAGGAAAACTGCCCTGATATTCTCGAACCAGAGGGCAAAATAAGTATTGAAAGAATCCATCAATCACTGCCTGAAAGAGATCCAAAAAGAGAAACTCCTAGGAACATTGTGGACAAATTCCAGAGTTCCCAGGTCAAGGAGAAAATATTGCAAGCAGCTAGAAAAAAACAATTCCAGTATTGTGGAAATAAAATCAGGATAACATAAGATCTAGCAGCTTCTACATTAAGGGATTGAAGGGAGTGGAATAGGATATTCCAGAAGTCAAAGGAACTAGGACTCAAACCAAGAATCACTTACCCAGCAAAACTGAGTATATTACTTCAGGGGAAAATATGGTCTTTCAATGAAACAGAGGACTTTCAATCATTCTTGATGAAAAGACCAGAGCTGAAAAGAAAATTTGACTTTCAAACACAAGAATGAGAAGAAGCATGAAAAAGTAAACAGCAAAGAGAAGTCATAAGGGACTTACCAAAGGTGAACTGTTTACATGGAAAGACAATATTTGTAACTCTTAAAACTTTTCAGTATCTGGGTTGTTGGTAGGATCACACACGCACATGTACACATGTGCACCCACACACCCATACACACATGCACACACATACAGAGACAGAGAGCACAGAGTGAATTGAATAGGATGGGACCATATCTTAAAAGAAATTAAGGTAAATGGTGAGAGAGAAAGGTAGGGGGAGGAAAGAGGGTGAAATGGAATGGGGTAAATTATATGTCATTTAAGAGGCAAGCAGGAGACCTTTTAGTGGAGGGAAAAAGAGGAGAGCTGAGAAAAAAAAAAAACAAAAACTAGATTACCCTCATCACATTTGACTAAAGGAAGGAATAAAATGCACACTCATTTTGGTATGAAAACCTATCTTGCAGTACAGGAAAATGGGGGAGAAGGAGATAAGCAAGGGGGGGGATGATGGAAGGGAGGGCAATGGGAGGAGGGAGCAATTTGAAGTCAACACTCGGGGTGAGACAGGATCAAAAGACAGAATAGAAACAATGAAGGGCAGGATAGGATGGAGGGTAATTCAGTTAGTCTTACACAACACGACTATTATGGAAGTCATTTGCAAAACTACACAGATAGGGCCTATATTGAATTGCCTGCCTTCCCAAAGGGAATGGGTAGGGAGGGAGGGATGGGGAAAATTTGGAACTCAAGTTTTAGGAACAATTGTTTAGTATTGTTGTTGCTACTAGGAAATAAGACATACAGTTAATGAGGAATAGAAAGTCATCTGGCCCTACAGGACAAAAGAGAAGATGGGGACAAGAGAAGGGAGGGATGACAGAAGAGAGGGCAGATTGGAGATAGGGAAAATTAGATTGCTCCGTGTATTGGGGTGGGGGGAGGGGAGAAAAAGGGGAGAAAAAATTGGAACCCAAAATTTTGTAAAAATGAATGTAAAAAGTTAAATCAAAATAAAAATGAAAAAAAAGTATATGCTCCTTGATAGACAGAATCATTTTATGTGCTTCTATTTCTATATCTCCCTATTATTCATAGCAAGCAATTAATGCTTCCTTCCTCTTTCTCTCTTTCTCTCTTTCCTTTTCTTTCTTCCTCTCTTTTTCTTTCTTTCTTTCAATCTACATTTCTATCACCTAAAATGTTGAGCTGCACATTGTGATGTTTAAAAGGTTCAAGAGATAATTTCTAGGTAATTAGTATTTTATTAATAAAATAAAATTTGAGAGTGGTACTCCCAACTGTCAAAGACAATCATTGGGGCAAGCTCATGGCCTACATGCCTTTGAGAAAGTGGATGTTCCAGAAAGTGGCAATCAACTCTGATTGGTTAACAATTAATGAGAGAATGAATATCATAACAAGAAGTGGGTTCACTTCAATGAGGGGCTGAAAGAGGGACATTATGCCTCTCTTGGACAAAGACTATGCTCAGCTTTGAGCAATCTAGATAAAATTTTATTCCCACCCAACTATGCAGAGCACAATGGGTTTTCCCACTTTAGATTAAATTCCTGGTAAGGTTGGGTTGGATCTAACCACAACTGAGGAAAACGTGAATTCAATTTTCAGAGTCTGAGTTTTGAAATGCGACCTTTAGAAAAAAAAGCATGTGTGTATGGGGGGGACTCTGAATCTCCCCAGAATCATTTCTCTCTATATAGGAGGAGCTGAATTGACTTGAATTGGGGCATTTTCCATTGTAATCACATTGAAACTTTAAATATGTATGCAAGTATGTATGTATGTGTGCATATATATATATATATATATGCACACATACATACAACTACTGACAAAGAATTTTAAAACTAGATGGGACCTTGGAAACTTTATATTCCTCAAAAGCTCTCAAGCTTGGTTACTTACAAAACTTGACATCCAGGCAAAGCAGGAAGATTATTAGCATAGCCAAACACATTGCTAATGCATTTCAAGTAGCTTTGAATTATATATGGCTCCCAATGCTCTTAGCATTTCACAACAAAAACAAAAAAATTCTTACAGCATATTAAATGACAAGAAATAACTGAGAACAATGGGGGAGGACAATGAGTGATTGCTGAGATCATGTTATGTGGCTTGGAAAAAATGGATTTTTGGTGTTATAATCCTACAAATCTTATGAATCTTTCCTCTATCCTGGGATCACCTTAGTAAATTATATGTGTATAATTTATGTGTGTGTGTGTGTGTGTGTGTGTGTGTATGGGTCTTTAATGAGCAGATTCTCAAGATTATAAACTAGTGCTCTATGACCTTCTCTGAGATGGTCATTAATGCTGTATTTCATGGTGCAGTAAATATTTTGTGGATTTTCCTTTAAAAACCATGTTAAAGGTAGAGCTCTTGACCTGTGCCTAAAGGCAGTTCTATGCAGATACCTGGCTGTTACAGATGACTTGAAGGTAGCCATTGATAATGCATACAAATCAAAGTTGTTTCCCCCTGACGCAAAAAATATTTTTTGGAAATATAGCAGGCACTATACGATATAATTTTTAGGGGTTGTTCTACCTCTATAATTATGCAAAAGTATGTTGAGAATCTACACAGTACTTTGGAAGGGGCCCAGAGAGGTAGAGTCAAGAGAAATCTTGAATTTGAAACATGAATCTTGCTCTTGGCTTGAATCCTATTCAGTAAGTAATGCGATCTTGGGCACATCAATGTACTTCTCTAAAAGTTTTCTTCTCTGTTAAATGGCAATAATAATGATATGCATACTTACCTAACTCACAGACTTGTGGGGATGAGAATACATCTTAAATACATTGTAAGTCTTGAATTGCCCTGTAAATGCCAGTTATTATTACTGGGAGTGACATTATCTAGGAACAAGTAACAACAAACACAGGTGTGAAGTTCTATCCTCACCCTAATTAACACATCATGAAAGGTTCAGACAACACAAATGCAACAATCAAAAAATCAATTAATTTTGAATAAATAATTAATTTGAGATGATAATAGATTTTGGGTTATTAGATGAAAGGTAGATGATCTCATAGAGGCAAAAAATCAGAAACTTTTCTGGGACTATGTACAAAAAAAAGCTTTTAATCCTGTAGTGAGCAGCTGAACGGAAAACCATCCAAGTTCTAAAAGAGTTCTAGTTCCTAAATCAGAACCAAATTCTGAAAGCAATCATTTTTGGGGTGGAATGGCAGGCAGAAAAAGAGAATTCTCTTCCTATCCTCTCCACCTGACCCCCTCCCCCGTGAATCATTTCATCTCAGAAATAAGATGAACAGCTAAAAGTGTTTCTTCAGGAAACTTGAAACCTCCTGGCAAAGAAAAATATTGGTTGTGGATCTGCAAAGGCACCAACATTCTAAACAAAGAAGAAAGTTCCACACAAGAGAAGCATCGTGAGGACTCAAGAAAAGTAGAAAATAAAATTCCTAGTAACCAGGAGTTGTGAGTTGCCACATTGCCGTATGTATTCTCATATATATTGGGTTGTATGGGTATTCAAGGAGAACTAGCACCTCTGGAGTGAGTGTTTGTTGAGAGCTTTTCAAGGTGGTTGATTTGCCTTTGATATCCACCTGTCCCTCAACTGTCACTCGTGGCTCCAAAAAGCCATAGTATGTACAGTGAGCACACCCAGGTAGACCTTCTTGGCAGACAGGCTAAACCAGTTTGAGGGTAATAATCAGTGACTGCAAGACTTCTGGTGGAATGGGTTAATGAGAACAATTTGCTCTAATGTCCATGAAGGTAGCTGAAGCAGGTGCTCTGGAGTACTTAAAGATAGGCCAGACATTGAAGATGCCAATTGTCCGCTGCATCCAGGGTCATCTCCAGTCATCCTGAATTTTGTCTTGACACTGGACTTTGATAACTATGGAAGAGAGAGTGAGGGTGATGATTCTGTGCAAACTTAAATCCAATTTACCCAAGAGTCAAGACCTCACCCTGTAATTTCACTGGACCTCTTCAAAATTGAAAGACAAAAATCAACATGTTCTCTACACATGTACCTCATCACCTTTATATTTAAAGTTGGTGCCTAATAGCCCAATCATTTGCAGAGTGTGCCCCAGATTTTTAAGGGGAATTATTTTGACTACTGTAATTGTGATGCCAAACTTTGTAAATATCAGCTAAAAGCTAAATAAAGTAAATAAAAGCTAAAAAATCTAGCTTTAGTTCTAGAATATCAGGGCAGTTTTCCTTGATGATTTCATGAAAGATAATGTCTAGGTTCTTTTTTTGATCCTGGCTTTCAGATAGTTCCATAATTTTTAAATTGCCTCTCCTGGATCTATTTTCCAGATCAGTTATTTTTTTCAGTGAGATAGTTCACATTATCTCCCATTTTTTCATTCTTTTGGTTTTATTTTGTAATTGTTTGGTTTCTCATAAAGTCATTAGCTTCTATCTGTTCCATTCTGATGTCTAAAGAACTGTTTTCTTCAGTGAGCTTTTAAATCTCCTCTTCCATTTGGCTAGTTCTGCTTTTTAAAGCATTCTTCTCCTCATTGGCTTTTGGACCTCTTTTGCCAACTGAGTTAGCCTATTTTTAAAGGTGTTATTTTCTTCAGCATTTTTTTTAGGTCTCCTTTAGCAAGCTGTTGACTCACTTTTCATGAACTTCTTGCATCGCTTTCATTTCTCTTCCTAATTTTACCTCCACTTCTCTTACTTGATTTTCAAAATCCTTTTGGAGCCCTTACATGATCTGAGACCATTGCATGTTTACTTTGGAGACCTCTGATGGTTAGCATTGTTCTTCCTCATCCAAAAGGATGGAAGGAAATATCTGTTCATGAAGAAAGTAACCTTTGTCTGTTCTTATTTTTTCCCCTTTTGGGGGCATTTTCCCAGCCAGTTATATGACTTTTGAGTCCTTTGTCAAGAGGAGGGTATATTCTGGGGACTGGTAAGTTCTCATTTCCTCCAAGGTGATACAACCAAAGAAGGGAAGTTTACTTGTCTCCTGGCCTGAGCACTGGTCTGGGAGCAATCAAAAACTTTTCTGCCCAGAATCTGTGAGGAGTAGAATTCCCTCTCCATAACCACTTCCAGCTGTGCCACACCAGGGCTCCTCCTCACTTCAGAGCTGAGGTTCAGATCAGCTGCTCAATTCCCCAAGGGCCTTTAGGAGGAAGGCAGGACAGCCAATCAGGGCTGAAACCAACATAAGTAACTCAGTTCCCCCATAACTGAGGGCTCCACAACTGGACACTTCCACTGCAGTGACTGCTGCCAGCAGTCTAGACCACACTCCCCTCTCCTGGGTGAAGAAGCCCTCCCACTGACCTTTGAAGGTGTCTGTGCTGTTTTTGGGTTGAGGGATCTGAAAATTGCTGCTTCACTGCTGCGTATTCTAGTCCTATTCCTCCAAGTGCCACACAGGCAAGGTTTGGTTATGCTCTGCTCTGCATCTGGTACCCATACCTTTCCTGTTGGCCTTTCAGGTTACCTTGGCCTGGAAATCTCTTTCTGTCATTCTGTGACTGCTGCTACTCTAGAATTTGTTGAGATTCATTTGTTACAGGTATTTTATGGGTTGTGGAGGAAGAGCTAGAGTATATGCATCTTTCTACTCTGTCATCTTACTCATCTGATTTTTCCACTTCTGAAAGAGAAACATTGGCATCTCCAAATTTATTGTTAATATAGGTAAATGGTAAATATTAAATTAATAAATTTTCACAGTTGAGTTAAAATTTCCTTTATAAATGTAGATTTTATACCTTTCAGTGAACACATGGCCAGTATTGGTATTCGTCCATTATTTATGATTCTTTAAGCATAATCTATTTCCCTGTTTTGATCCTGTTTTTATTTTAGTTTTACTTTGTCTGTCCTTTCCTTCCTTAAACTTACTGTGAAGGATAGGCAGAAAAAGTGAGATGCAAGGACTTATGATAAGAAATTATATCCATCCCCAGAGAAAGAATGGATGGTGCCTGAATACGGATTGAAGCATTTTTTTTTTTGCTTAAATTTTCTGGAATGTTTTTGGTCTATGTTTTCTTTTACAACATAACTATTAGGGCTATGTTTTGCATGATTACACATGTTTAACCTGCATCAAACTGATTGTTTTCTCAATGGCAGTGGGGCGTGGGGAAAGAGAGAGAAAATTTGGAACTCAAAGTTTTAAAAAAAAAATGAAAGTTAAAATTTTTTTACATGCAACTGGGCGAAAATGTTTAAAATTAAATAAACATTCAAATACACACATACATAAAAGAAGTGGTGACATGTAACATACATGCTGATTTGGTTTGTGTTTGGTTGAAAAAGCTTTAGATTTTTCTAACCCTTGAGACTTTATAAGTTTGAGAATTCAGGAATTCTTACGTCTCTCAAGCAAAATTTATTGACAGCAGGATGGGCTTCTGCATCAGAGGAGATTAACAGCAATAGGAGAAACAGCCCAAATCCTTCCTTGACATGCCAGAAGACATGGACCTTGAAGGATACACTACACAGGCACAGTAAAAAGTAAAATTAGCGGCAGCTAGGTGATGCAGTTGATAGAGCACTGGGCCTTGAGCCAGGAAGATCTAAGTACAAATCTGGCTCAGACACTTATTAGTAGCATCACCCTGGGCAAGTCACTAAACTCTTTCTGTCTCAGCTTCCTCATCTGTAAAATGATCTAAAGAGGAAAATGGCAAATCAGTCTAGTATTGTTGCCAAGAAAACCAAAAATGGGATCACAGAGAGTTGTCTCTGACTGAAACAGCTGAACAACAAAAGTGAAATTTGGATTTAGATTCAGCAGTCCAACAAATTGCTTCATGTTTTGATATTTTAATACATAATCTCCTAGTAAAGCTTGAAAGAAGTTTTTGTCAACATATGCTTATGAACGTAAATTCTTTTATGCTTAGCATTTCTTCTGAATGCTTGAAAAATCATTTACTAAATGCTTATTATATTATATTATATTATATTGTGCAAAGTCATGGTAATACAAATAGGAAAATGGCTTCTCAAGGACTTCACATTCTAATAGAGAGATAACACATATTAGGGAGTTTGGCGCATCAAATGGAAAGACCAAGTGGTCCTTAGTGTTCAAAAGCAAGATAACTGACAACTTTTTAGTCCTATTTCCATGAATTTCTATTTAGCATGGAGAAAATACATACCTGCATAATACTTGAACTACATTTTACACTAAGTACCTCTATACTCCCCATTTGGGGAAACTGAGACTAATCTTACAGTGATTCTCTCAGTGACTCCAAAGGTGGGTTTTAATTAGCCACAGAGTTCAAGGAAGAAAGCTTATCACCTTTCATCAGGGGTCAGGTTCTCCCAGATACATACTTATTCTATATATGCTGATATAGAGCTAGAGGCCAGATAAAGGTGGAAGGAGAGGTCAAGCATCCAAGCTCCCATGTGTCTAACAGTATTTATCTGTATTGTGGCAACTGTCATTGGGCAACTCACTTAATTTTCCCAGGTCTTAATGCTCTCATTTTTAAAATGAAGGAATTGAATGAGATGAGCTCAGAAGTTCCTTTTTTGTTCTAGAGTTTTGAATCTATAATCTTGCGATCTAAATGTTATTCAATACTCCTACAATACATTCTCTAGAGAAAAAGCATTTGTTTCACATATCAAACTTTTCATTAGAATTTAATAACAAAGTAAATGATGAGGGAAAATCCCACATCTACAAGAAGATATAACCTTTCATAGATCTTTATGCTAATAAGAAAGAAATAGTACTTATATAGAGCCTACTGTGTGCTAGACATTGTACTAAGCATTTTTACAAATATTATCTCTCTATGTCATATGAATCCACTTCTTGCTATCAACAAGCAAGCATGCGTCAGTGATGCTCCCCTCTGTCATTGTGTATATTACTTCTCTGCCTCAAGAACATTATTAGTTGATTCTGTCATCTGTTACTGAGTTTTGTCTTCTAAGGTGACCTGTAGCCATCTGTGAAAACATTCTTTCCTTTGCAGGGATTTCTTCTTCAAAGAAAATGTTACTGCTCTTCTGTCAGACTACTGAGTCAAAATATGCCTAAAGAGAACTAACACATTATCAGATACTTTACTAATCAGTTCAGCTTGTAATTCTGGAACTTAGATAAGTTTCAAGAAAGAGGAAGACAAAAGAAAATAAATTTTATCCTACCTTTCTTCTACTATACCTAACCTACTGCCTCTCCTTCAAATGAATGTATTTAATAAATATTTATGCATTGCCAACCATATAGAACCATGTCCATTTAAATTCAATTAAAGCATTTTTGAATTGGAAAAGACCTTAAAGAACATCTAATCCAGTTCTTTCCCTTTGATAAATGAGGCCCAGAAGCATGAAGGAATTTGAGTCAAATGAACAGATAGCTTATTTTTGATAAACATCCTAACCCAGAAAGTCCGGAATGCTATAATAGAAAGTAGGGGGCAAATAATAAGAAGTTATTAAATTAACTGAAAGGAATCATCCATGAGCAAGTTTCTCCTTAATTGGCTTAAAAAGTTAACCTGATTATTGACTAGATAAAAGATTGATCATGCTTTTGGGCAGTCAGTCCTGGTGAGTGTAGGCCAAAGGCTGCTTTGTAGAATATGACTCCTGTCATTATAGCAGTGGGCAGTGGGGGGACACAAAGGGAAAGATAAATCGCAGTTTTTCCTCTCCCTCCCTAACCACAAAACTTGGCGTTTTGAAACAGAAAGCTTTGATAAGTAATAAAGGTCTCCATATCCAATGATCCAGTTTGAGATACAATTGAGCATGCAGACATACATATTCCATGGTCAGTCATGGAAACCAAGAAGTTATTATTGGAGGGAGAAAGTTTTTTCAAGGAGAATGGTCCCTTATAGTAGAGAGAAGAACAAGGATGGATTCAAGGAAGAACTAGAGGCAATTGAGAGTAGTGCGAGAATTCTATGAGAGGAAAAGAGGCATTGAGGACCACCTGATATTGGATTTGCCTTGGTTACAAGCTTCCTAAAAGTATGTTTCACTACCATTATACTCAATATCTGTAACTATTCTTCCCATGGATATTGTATGTATTTGTGGGAAAGGACAATTCAGGTTTATGGGAGAAGCATTTTATAGCTACTGCCTTTGCTATTCCACTTTAGCAAATATCTCTGTTTTGAGCTGATTGTGTCTGCTCTATGATTGTTGTAGAAGAACTCATCCATGGACTCTACTGAGTTATGGTTTTGAGAGTATAGATTCAGGGGGTACCCTGGAAGCTGGGAAGAGCAACTCTCCATTAGGTCACCAACCTGTGACTGATTGAAAGTTGGGGGGGAACCCCAGAAGAGGTGCTACATGGCTAAATGCCAAATCCAAAGGCCAAGACAAGAGAAAATACTATTCAATAATAGTCAGAGGACATATTTTCTGCTACTGATTGCCATGGGCTCTTCAAGAAAACATTGCCTTTCTCTGGTTTTTAATTTCCTCATTTGTAAAAGATCTATTTGTAAGATCTATTCCAGCACTGTCTAAAATGAACTCAATTGTCTTAACTACTAATCAAGATTTAAAAACTCTATTTATGTATACAGAGTCCATAATCTAGTATAATATTCTGCTAATTTTTCTTTTACTAAAATCAGAATTGGAGATGTGGAGACTGAAATGGAAAAGTTCAATGGCCAACCATTATGAGACAGCAGAGTAAAACAGTTTTGAAATGCACTTTTGAGTTCCTGCCCTTTCTATAGGTGGGAGTTTAATAGAAAGGGAGTTGAAACAAAAACACTGCAGATATGATTGAATCCGAATTGCATTTGGTTTCCCTGTATATCACAAATTTAGTTCCCTAAACAAATCTGGTTAAAGAAAACATCAAAGATAGTTTTCAGGATAATAGAATTGTGGAAAACAAATTCAATACAGCTGCCTTCAAACCATAACCTGTCAGACTGAACAGGATTTTAATGTTTCTTTTCTGTTAAATAATAGTGAAGAATCTGCTTAAACATTTTTTAAAAATCCTACAGTCACTAAATTAAAGTAATTAGAAGTCCAGTGATGGGTAAAAGTGGAATCAGATGTCTTACCTTACGAAGAGCTATCCACTGGCCAGGGTATTCGCTAAACATTGGCTTCAGTACAGGATCTACAAGCCAGAGTCATGGCCAAAGGGCCTTCCAGCATATATGCCATTAGCTACACTTTCCTGTATCCTATACAAAAAAATAGATTAGAGAATAAGATCAAATTTTAAACAAAACAAAAACAAATCACACCAAATTCTCATCACAGGGCCAACTCCAGCTGTTTGAGCACATTTTTTTATTGGCTCAAATTGTCCAAACCAAGCCTGTTCATCAACAGGTTCCATGATGGCATATCAGTTGCATAGTGAATTATTAGTGTTCAATTTTTTATCATTTAGAACCTTGGTCATAATCCCAAAACCTAAGGTTAAAAATTTTACTGCTGTGTATGTGAGAGTTAGTCAACCCACAAAGGATAACACCTTCATATGAGGGTACCACATGTTTCTTGGAGAAACAATATGACATATATGTCAACTTAAGGAAAAGTGCCCTCTTGAGTAAGGTAAATAAAAATAACAACGACAGAAAAATTATTAACCCAAATTTGTCATGTTAACACATAAAGTTTATAAAGTGTTTTCTTGACAGCTATACAATAAAGTAAGTGATATATGGATTATTACGCCCACTTTAGCTAAAGAAAGTGAGGAACCAAGTGATTGAGTAACTTGCCCAAAGTCACACAGCTATTATGACAAGAATCTCGTAGAGCATGTCATAGAATATTGAGTTCCTCAAAGTTCTTCAAGAGGTAACTAGTCAAATGATATGAACAAAGTTCTTGAAAGAGAAACTGCGAACTAAGCCATATAAAATAATTTTCCAAATCACTAGTAATATGAAAATGCAAATCAAAACAACTCAGAGATTGCACTTCGCACCCAATAAATTGGTACAGATGACAAAAGGTGAGAATAGTCAACCTTTGAGTTCCTGTGGAATGATAAACCCCTAAATACACTGCTTTTAGAACTTGGAGGAAGCTTCTGCAAAGCAATTTGGAGTTATAGAAATAAAGTAATGCAAATGACCATACCCTTTGACAAAGAGACTTCACTGTTAGGCATGCACCAAAAAGGAGATCAAAGGCAAAAAAAATTGATAGACCCATATATTTCTAAATATTTATAACAGCATTCTTTTGTAGTCACACAGAACTGAAAACAAAGTAGATATCCATTGACTGGAAAATGGCCTACCAAGCTGACAAACTGGAAGACATGGAATTTTATTATGCTGTAAAAATGAATGGTTATTATTATTAAAAAAACTGAAAATTTATAAGAACTGATGCAAAGTGAAAGAATAAAGCAATTAGAAATTGTTATCCTACTTTAATGACCAAGCTTGGCCCAAAGAAGTGGTATGAGAAGGCACCTTGCTGTCTACTGGGGCATGGGAGCATGAAGCACAGTATATGTCAGATTTTTCAGTATCTTAGTTTTGTTGAACTATTTCAAATTTGTTTCCTTTGTTATATGGGATTGCTTTCTTGAGAGTGGAAAATCTGATTTTTATTAAAGATATCAATACAAATTTATTTTTATTACCAAAATTAATATCTCTCAGATAATACTGAAGACTTCTACAAATAAAATATTTAAAAGTAAAATATATCATTTTGAAAACTATTAAAATATATTGCCTAGCTATTAAATGATGGTTTTATTTGATTCCTATATTATATGGACAGAATTTTAAAGCAGAAATAGCAAAGAATTTAGGCTCAGAGAACCAGGGATAGAATGTTGATCTGCCACTTACACAATTACTGATAGTCACATGCAGATTCATTCATTAATTTGTGGACACTTCTTTCTTTCTTAGATAGATGTGAAGATTTGAGAAACATTTCAACCGATTCTGCTTTCTACTTTGAGGAATTCAAATATGATCTTAAAAACTTTCAAATTGCTTTATATTATATGCAATATATTGAATAAAATCCTCTGGGGACAATTACAACAGAATTGATTATAAAGTATTATGCCTGAAAAGTTCTATCTGATGTTGAATAGTTTCATGGTAATGATTGCTCATACGATTGTAGGAAAACATCAATGACATACAAATGCTAAATCACTCAAAGTGAAGTTAGAAATCTTTTAATTCTGTAAAGATTGTTTCTAATGCAGTGATGAATGATGAATTCTTCATATGACTCTATTAATTATATCATCAATCCTTAAGTTTTTAGGGGATGCAAGCTAGGGGTGAATTTAGCTGTATTTATTTTCTCCAAGGGAGGGCAAGAAACCCAAAATATTAATTATAATCTGACAAGAGCAATGTAGTACAACAGAATGAATCGATATATCTGGGGTTAGAGGACCAGGCTTCAGATCCTCTAATTGCTTCTTTCTGTGTCTGTGACCTCTGATAAGTTATTTAACCTCTGTGGGCTTCAGTTTACAGAGTAAAATGTAGAGTTAAAAGGAGGAGTTGGGAACTGAATTAGAAGATGAAACTGGAAGGTACAGCCCCCAAAGTCCCTCTAGCTTTAATCCTATGAAACTCTGAACCCTCTTAACTCCATCCCTTATTGTTGTATATTCAAACTCTATGCTCTGCTCATGTCATATTGCTTAACTAGACTGCAAGATCCTTAAGGACAGGGATTAGGGTAGACTTGTTTTGTAGGAAGGCTCGCACCTCTTGTTAATTTTTAATAAGGTACTATATCATGAGAGTCATTATGCCCTCCAGCTCTGAAAAGTGAATTTGGGTAGTCATTAAGTAGCTCCCAACTCTTTGAAAACCCAGATGTTGGTACTTCTCTCTCTGGTAATTAAATATCTATGTAATGGTTAGACAGCTGGATCTGTCTGTTCATCTGTGACGTATGTATTACTTAGGGTCAGACAGTTACAAGGCCTGTTTGTTGGTCTTTATTTTTCTGCATGTATTTTCTCTGTTGGTATATGTGATTAAAGAAGGTTGTTGACCCCTAAAAAGTTGCTTTCCTTTAAGAAAAGCAGATCTAAGAACCTGTGCTAGCAGGCCATCCTGGATGTGTCAAGGTGTTTGCTGCTACAAGAGGTTAGGGATATGATCCCAACACAGGTGATCACCCCCCATGAGCTGGAAAATCCAAGTAAAAATTTTTAGCCCACCTTTCATAGCAGAGAAGTCTGATTCCTTTTTTTTCTTTTATGGGATGTTTACAGGACTTTATTGTAAAATTTTGATTAAGTATTTGGTCACAGGTTCTGTCTTCTGCCAGCCTTCAAAAGTCATGATATGGAGGGATTAATTTTATGTCTATTGGATCTTAGTTGTGACTGTGTCAATTTGCAAATTCTTAAGTCACATGCTGCAGTAGAAAGTTCCTCTATCCATAAATATCTCCTCCATCATCCTTCTATGATTCTTGAAATTTTTACTATTGGGTTAATATGTCTAGGACCTTCTAGAGAGAGCTGGATATTTGCTTCAATTTCATTTGGTTAAAAAGAATTAGTTTCTTATTTATAACGCTTTGTTTACTGGGGATAACAAAAAGGATATTGTCTATCTCCAGGAACGTATTTTCTAATTAGAAGTGGGTGAAGTGAAGGACATGACCACACACAACCATGTTAGAAGGAAGAGCACAATAGCTTTGTACCCATGTTCAATTTTAGTTCAATAAACATTTTATTAATCTCCTACTATCTGCTAGGCACTGTACTATGTGCTAGGAATACAGAAACAAGCAAAAGACTGTGTTCTCAAGTAGCTTACAACTGCAAAACTCTATCCAGTGTGTCATTCAAATTGGTAGAGATCTTCAGCATAATCTAGTTCAAACTACTTATTTAATGGACAGAAAATTGAAGTGTATATAAGTCAAGTGACTTGCTCAAAGTCATATAGGTAGTAATTGGCAGGAACGGATTCACACTCAGGTCCACATTCAGCTTTCTTGCTATTGTACCATGCCATCTCCCAACTCAGTGCCAGGAGTCAGAGGCCTTGGTTATAGACAGTTTTTGCCATTATCTCCTTGCTATTCACCTTGAGCTCATAGCTTTCTTTCTATTTGTTATTTTCCCTTCTGGGTCTAACAGTCTAGGTTCTGAGGTTTCTTCCAGCCCTGACATTTTGTGATTACTCGAAGGAAAGCAGTGCTAAATGAAAGGATGGGGATGCTGAAAAGCGGCCTTGCCTACCTCATCATTTTGTTCCTGGCTGGATCCATGTAACACAGATGTGCTGATAACTGGAAACAATTAAGTGTCTCTTCAAAAAAAGTCCACTAGAAAAAAGCTTTGAGATGACCTGCTTTGTACTTTCTCTTGCTACAGCCCCAAGATTAAAGCCTGTCACTTTCGTAATGCCCCCTAATCCTCCTTGCCATTTCTCTAAGAGCTAATACTGTCTCTAGCTTATCAAACCCATGACAATGCAGCTATCTCTGTTCCTGGGCTTGAGCACATGTTACTGGGAAATGATTTCCTTCTGTTTTGGACTTTTAAAGGACCGGAAAACAGGCTCAAAATGAAATAACCACTTTAATGTAAGACACAGTATAATGTAAAATATAACTCGCGATATCATAGGATTTCAAACTGGAAAGAATGTAGAGATCATAGGATCATAGATTTAGAGTCCCAAGGGAATACAGAAGTCTTCTAGTTAAACTCTGTCCTCTATAGATGAAGATACTAAGCCTCAGAAAAGTTAAATGATTTGTTCATGGTTATACAGGTAATTAGTATCAGCGTTAAGCTTCAAAGTCAGATTTTTCTGACTCTCATACACATCCTTTCACACCATACTGCATTAATTCATTAAGCCAGGGCCCTATTTTTGGAGAGGAGGAAACAAGTTAAAATCCAGCATTTATGAAGCACCTGCAACATTTCCAGGAACTCTGCTAAACTCTGGAGGTACACAGACAAAAATAAATATAGTCCTTGTCTTAAGGAAGTTCTAACCTGAGTGCAGACAAGTAAATTAAAAAATATAAGCAAAGTAAATAGAAAGTCATTCTGGAATGTGTGGTGAAGGGAGAAGCAGTAATAAATAAAAATAGAATAAAAATATCCAGCTCTCTCTAGAAGGCCCTAGAGGAGAACATAGAAGTACCATGTCCAAGAGCAAAAGCTGAGAAGGGAGAACATTCCAGAAATGGGAGAGAAATTATGCAGAGGTAGAGAATTAGGAGATTATGTATACTATATGAAGAATAGGAAATAGGCATATTTGGCTAGAACATATAGTACATAGAAGAGATTAGAGAAAAACAGATCAAGAAACACACTCCAAATCTATACTATTGCAAATAATTCTTTGCTTATCAACCTCCAAAAGTGCATTAAGATAAACCATAGGGAGAGAATGAGAATTTTGTTGTTTATGCCATTTGCAGAAAAATGTGGGTTTTAGAGACTCCCAATAAAAGACCAGCATGGACCATCTGCCTCTGAAACAAACACATGTGGCTCCTTCTTTTTCTTTCAATAAATCTTGTGGGTTGTAGGCTAATCCAGGAATGGAGACTCTAAAATGCTGCCATTCCACGCTTAATGCCATCCTTTGGCATTTTTTTTCAGTAGGCTTCCCTTCGGGCTTACTTGCCTCTTCACCAGTTCTTCTCCACCTCCTGATACTCTTAGGGCAGCCTGGGCAAATTCTCATGATACCAACTGAACAGAGTACT
Organism: Bettongia penicillata ogilbyi; assembly: GCA_023548195.1. Taxonomy (NCBI): domain Eukaryota; kingdom Metazoa; phylum Chordata; class Mammalia; order Diprotodontia; family Potoroidae; genus Bettongia; species Bettongia penicillata. The sequence goes on along the minus strand of JAJHZJ010000268.1, from coordinate 109,617 downwards.
CAGAGACATCTTGATGCTGTTTCTTAGACTTATTTCTTTTTGCTATTTCTATACTACACCCACCTCTAACAAGCACAAAGCAATGAGGGCCTTGAGGGTTTGTCTGAAGGGAATGAAAGAAATAAATGATATGAAAAATTATTTAAAGGAAAATTGACAGAAGTTATAATCCTACTAACTGATCATGAAGAGTAAAGTTGTAAGACAAGCCCAAGAATACTTCCAATAATCCCTGGTTATTGCTTATATTACCTTAACCTGAGTAATAAAAATTGTACACTAATACTCTTGTTATGTAGAAGTCAATATTTCAGCAAAACCAGACACCTAATCATAGCCCAAGACCAGAAACAAACTAGCAAAAAGACCTCTGAAAAATAGAACTGTCACAAAGCTCAGTCTTTTCTCTATAGGAAGAGGTTGAATCCATCCTCTGACTTTCATAATAACAAATTAGAAATGTGAAAGAATAGTAAGAGTGGTATAAGGTGATTACTGAAAGCAAATGTGATTATGTAATATCAGCCACAGATTTTTATTAAAACGAAAGTCTCAAATTATCAAATGCCATTGATTTCGTTAGGGTGGAAACTTCTGACATGGAAAAATCCTCCCTCTAAAGGAGATCAGCCACTTTTTTGTAATTTTTGATATTGGATCAGACCTGTGATTTCCTTGACTTAGTAAACTATTAATGAAGAAACCCCTCTACTAATGCAGATGTGTACCTCTTTTGCAACTTACAGTATTAAGAGTGTAGATTGAAACACTGTAAACTTAACTGATTTGCATGAGACCATATAGCCGTTATATACCAGAGGAGAGAATTAAATCCAGGTCTTCCTGAAACTGAAGTCAGCTTTCTAGATACAAAGTAACATTGCTGCAAGCTCTTCTGGAGACTCAGTGTTCTCATTAAGATAACTGATTTATACTTACAATATATACCTTATGGTATATTAGGAAAAAACAATATTGGGTTTTAAGACATAAGAGAACTAGGTTTAAACACCACCTCTGATATTGATTAGCTATGTGATCTTAGACAAGTATCTTGATCTCTAAGCATCCAATTCCTTATTGTAAAATGAGTATAGTCACAACTTTACTACCTAACCCACAGCATTTTTATGAAGCTAACAAATGAAGCTGTGCATGTAAAACACTTTCTAAAACTTGAACTATAATATAAATGTTAGTTCTTAGACTGGGTCTGTTATTCAATCATTGTCTGTACTCCTTAGGTAAAAACTCCCTTCATTGATTATTATCAAATTTTTATCCTCACAATAATTTCCAGCAGTAATGGTATTATTATCTTCCCTTTACAGTTGAGGAAACTGGCAGAAAGAGACTGAGTGACTTGTCCAGAGTCATACAGCTAGTAAGGCAGAATCTGAACTCAGGTCTTCTTGACCCCATGTCCAGGAACTTGTATAAAATGTAAAGTCTTGAGAGTTTCCTAGGCACCAAGAAGCTAAGTAATTAATGCACAGTTCGATACTGAATGGAACAATTAGGTGACACAGTGAATGCTGGGTCTTAAGTCAAGAAGATGAATCTTCCTGACTTCATATCCGGCCTCAGACACTTACTAACTGTGTGACCCTGGGCAACTCACTTAACCCTGTTTACCTCACTTTCCTCATCTACAAGGTGAGCTGGAGATGGAAACAGCAAACTCCAGTATCTTTTGCCAAAAATATCCCAAAAGAGTTGGACATGACTGAAAAACAATTGAATGGTACTAGATATTAAATAGATGTCCAAAGAGTCGAACCTAGGTCTTCTTGTCTCCAATTCTCAGACTTTCATCTGTACCATGTGCCTCCCCAATGACATCTGTTAATAACACTATATCCCTTTAGAAGTTATTGAGGTTTGTTTCAGCTTACATGTACCCTTGGAAGATGTCAATGAAAGACTGATCTGATCCATCTGCTTCTGAATCTGGCTCATATTTCATTTCTTTTCTTTTTGATAGATCCTATAGATTGTGGTCTAATCCATGAATGAACTTCATAGGGTTGCTATTTATGTCATTTTTTGTTGTATTATCTCAAAGTATTGGGTTTTCTCTAGGGTCTCCCCCTCCATCATCCATACTGCAGTAGCCTTTGAAAATTTGTACTAAATAAAGCCAAGGCCAACATCTGTGGCCAAAATGATCACATAGAATCATTAAGAAAAACTTTGTATTTTTGTACTGTGTTTAAGGAAAAGGGGAGTTCTTTAAGAAATTTTAAATTGGGTTAAAAACATATTTCCATTATAATGGAAAGAAGCATTCACTTAGCTTCTACTATGGGCCTGTGCTAAGCACGTTTCAAATATTACCTAATTTAATCTTCACAACAATCCTGGGAGGCTTGTGCTATTATTAACCTCATTTTACAGTTGAGGAAACTGAAGCAGATAGAGGGTGACTGACTCATCTGGTATTACACAGTAAGGCAGAATTTGAGGTCAGGTCTTCTTGACTTCCACACTCATGCTCACATCTATTGTCCAATACTTATATCCAGTACTTATGTCCAGTACTTATAACTCCTGTGCCACCTAGCTGCCTCTGCCAGTGGACAGAATTAAACAATGTTTTTAGCATTTAAACTCCAAAAGAGCAGTCTTCTGAGGTCTCACAATGGTATAAAAGCAACTATAGGTCCTCAAAGACTATGCCAATAAAACAAAAATCCTGTCAGACCTTTACCAATGTGGAAATCCTCAAGTATAGACCTGGAGGACCATAGGACTGTTGTCTGAGGAACAGCTTAGATATGTTTAGAGAGGCTCATCACAGGTGGTCTACAAGCTGATCAATTTTTCAGCCCACCCACTTTTGAAGACCATATTCTTCAGCAGAAGAGTTGTCTTATGACTGTGTCAATAGGGAATATTCTCTCGAATGAGAAATCCTTCAAACTTTTTGTATTTCTAAGAAGGACTAAGGTTCATTTATCTGGATAATTCACCTATGTGGAATAGCTAATCCCCTACTGATGCTAGATAAATGAGGCATCACTATATGAAGAAGCAAAATATATTTAAGAGGAACAAAAAAAAGGAGATATAATAATTTGTTGAATTCAATGCTTATTTTGCATATAGCAACTTTACGACACAAGAATAGTTCTACATCACAGACTTACAATTCCTGGACCACTGCTAAGACTTTACAGTAATTAATTTTATTCAGCTATATTAGGAATTTGCTTTGGATGTGACAGTTTATACAAGTTCCTGGTTTTGTTGAATTTCACTTACTGAAACAGAAAACCATGTCAAAATATGGAAATAACTATAAGAGAAATGAAGCTGTCACATACGAAAAGTTTCTACTCATGTAGGTGCCTTCTTAAAATATATTTCCTTTAAAAAAACAAAATTAAGCCAGTTTTGAAAGATAAGGATTCTATTTTTTTTCAATGATACAATATTTTTTGGATTTCCATCAGAGAGGCTGTCTTCACTAGCTAAAACATTATTGAGAATATCACTTTTAATCTAAATTCAAAGCTTGGAGCTGGAGATTTTTTTATTCTGGCAGCCGGTAATTTATGAGTCCTAATTTTATTAACAATGACAAAAAGTGGCTAGCAATCACTGTAAAACTTTAGTCTGACCACATTTTACTGCTGGAGAGAATACACATTGCCACCCTGCATGACTTCAGAGTTTCTAAGAAGGTCCACTGGCACCCAGATAATATGTTGTTTCTAGGAATTAAAATTTTAGAGTTTCATTCTTCTAACTTCTCTAAACTTTTATTTTCTCTTAAAACTTCAGTATTTATTAAAATAATTGATACATAACTATTATCAATATTTTCTTCCCATTTTTTTTGGATTTTTTTTAATTCCACAAGATAACTGAGTCTACATTTTCCTTTCATGAGAGCAATCTTTAGTGGGAGGGGGGAGGCAGGGAAGGGAGAAAACCTGAATGCTATGAAGTGGGAGGGATTCTGGCCACTGTTTTAGGTGAAAATAAGAATCTTTTGGAGAATACCTAAGGATAAAACTTCGGTGCATGATTTTTTCTAAAAATGATGAAAACCAGGGGCCAAGGTCTAATGAGGATGTCCGGGGAATTTGAGAACTAGAGGATTAAATATATATAAGACTAGGAGCTGGAAGACCTGGGCTGGAGTCCCAACTGAAATTTACTAGCTGTATGACCTTGAACAAGTAATTCTTCCTGTCTGGGGAATCATTTCTCACCTATAAAACATTATGGTTAGTCTAAGTAATCTCCAAAGTCTCTTAAAGATCTAAATGATGTGACCATGAGACATTAAGGCCAAGGGATCTGGGAACTGAGCCCAGTCTGGCAAAAAAACGCTTGAAACATGACATAGAATCTGGCTAGGAGGGAACAAAGGCCCTACCCGCTGATCTGATATTTTAAACTATGAGTTTTGGTCTGCTGTAGATAACATGCATTTCATCATGGCTTTTGCTTTCACATGCTATTGGCAGAGAGGGAGAGGGGAAGGGCAAAGTCAATTTTAAGGTGTTGCAGAACTTGGAAGTAGCTAGGTGGCATCAGAACACTGGGTCTGAAGTCATGAAGACCTGAGTTCAAATCCATCCTCATACACTTCTTAGCTGGGTTATCCTGGGCAAGTTGCTTAACCCTGTTTGCCTCACCTGTAAATGAGATGGAGAAGGAAATGTCAAACTACTCCAGTATGTTTACCAAGAAAGCTCCAAATAGGATCACCAAGAATCAGCTACTAGTAAAATGACTGAACAGCAGCAAGAAGGAGAGAAACTGGATGTAGACCTAGAAATAATGGGTTGTAATTACATGGACTCACCTTATTTTATCTCATTGTTACACTTCACCTCATATTTTACCTCATACTTCAATCTGAGGAATAACTTTCTAAAAATTAGAGCTATCTGAATACAGAACATGCTGCATCAGGAGATAATAAGCCCTATCACTGGTGCTATTTAAGCAGAGACAATATGACCTTCGGACAGGGATGACATAATGTAGATTCTTTCAAGAGGTGGAAGGTTGGGGGAGATGACTTTGCAAGTCTCTTCAACATTTGAGATTATATTGTTTTCCAAAAATGAAATACCTGGAGGAAGGGTCTAGAGGAAATGAAGATAATGTTTCCTTATTTCACAATACTGCTAGGTATATGCTTCATATACCATTTTTAACAACAACAGTAACAGCAAAACATTAATAATAATAGCTGACATTTAAAAAGTGCTTTAAAGTTGGCATTACATTTTGCATACAGGTTCCATTTCAGAACTACAGGATCCCAAAGGGAAAAAATCATGAGGGGGGCAGAGCCAAGATGGAGGAGTGAGAGCAACGACTCACCTAAGCTCTCGGACAAACTCCTCCAGGTACCTCTGAAAGGAGAATCTGACCAAATTTTGGAGGTGCAGAATCAAGCGGGAGACAGATGGTGACGGATTCGGAGCTCAGGTTGGACTAGAAGGTCCACGGGAAGGATCTGTTCTGCGGGGGTGAGCCCACAGCACAGCGCGGCCAGCACAGCGGAGCAGAAGAGATTCGAGAAACCTGAGTGGCGGGCAGAACCCGAGGAGTGGCACCCGGGGTGGGAGACAAGCCGAACCGAGTCAGTGAGAGCCCCGGAGCGCCAGATATCAGCACAGCAACTGCTGAGACCTTCAGCCCAAAGATCAAATTTCGGTAAGTCAACTACCTGAACTTCCAGGAGCCAGGATGGCGGAGTGATCAGTAAATGCTCTCTCCTCCCCACTTGATGACTGTGAAAGAACCATAAAATATCTCCCCAGAAAAATCCCAGATCAGTAGAAATAGAAGAAGGAGACCAATAGTTGCATAACACCTGAGAGGAGGAAAATAGCTAAGGGGGATTCCTCCTACAGTGACAGAGGCAAACCTGAAGGACAGTGGACCCAGGGCAGAGAAAACTCGCACTAGGACCCAAGCAAGCCTCAGCGCCAGGAGAGGAGCCCCAGGAGGGGTGGGAACACGTATTAGCATCTAGGCTGTCTCAGCTGTCCAGGGGAATCAGAAAGACAATAGAGCAGCTGGGATTACCAGCTCCTGAGCTTGCCTTTGCCTCAGTTCAGCTGAGGAGATCTCCTGTGACCAGACTATTCCTCCCCCACACTTAACAAGCGAAACCCAGGGCTGATCAGGGAAACACCAAACAAAAACCTGCTTTTAGCTTTTTCACACATCAGCTCAGTAAAAAGTTCTCTAGCTTCTGACTGAAAGAACCAGAAGCCACAACACTCAATCAAAATCATGAACAGGAAAAAGCAGAGGGCCGAAAGAACCATAGAATCTTTCTATGGGGATAAGGACCAAAACACAAACCCCAAAGAGGTCACAGCTGAGACTGTACTTCCATCTGAAACTTCAGAAGGGACTATGAACTACTCACAAGTACAAGTCACTTTCCTGGAACAGCTGAAGAAGGAAATAGAAGATAAACTGGCCAATGATTTTAAAATTATTAAGAAAGAATTCACTGATGAGAACATCTCCTTGAAAAGGAAAATTGAACAAATGGAAAAAGAAGTTCAAAAAATAACTGGAGAAAATAAATTCCTGAAAGGCCAAATGGAAAAGGAAGTACAAAAATTAACTAGAGAAAATAACTTCCTAAAGGGGCAAATGGAAAAGGAAGTACAAAAATTAACTGGAGAAAATAGCTTCTTAAAAGGAAAAATTGGTCAGATGGAAAAGGAGATACAAAAGTTAACAGAAGAAAACAATTTGATGAAGATTAGAATTGGGCAAGTAGAAACTAACGACTCAATGTGACAGCAAGAATCAATCAAACAAAATCTAAAGAATGAAAAGATAGAAGAAAATGTAAAATATCTAATTGGAAAAACAACTGACCTGGAAAATAGATCCAGAAGAGAAAACCTAAGAATTATTGGTCTCCCAGAAACCCAGGAGGAGAAAAGAGCCTGGACAATATCTTCCAGGAAATCATCAAGGAAAACTGCCCAGGAGTACTAGATTCAGAGGGCAAAATAGTCATTGAAAGAATCCACCATTCCCCTCCTGAAAGAGACCCCAAACTCAAAACCCCGAGAAATATAGTTGCCAAATTCCAGAGCTATCAAGTGAAGGAGGAAATATTACAAGCAGCCAGAAAGAAACAATTTAAATATCAAGGAGATACAATCAGGATTGCACAGGACCTTGCAGCATATACACTAAAAGATTGAAAGAACTGGAACCCAATATTCCGTAAGGCAAATGAGCTGGGACTACAACCAAGGATCAACTACCCAGCAAAGTTCAGCATAACATTTCAGGCAAGGAGAAAGTCATTCAACAAAGTAAGGGATTTCCAGAGTTTCCTCACCAAAACGCCAGAACTTAATAGACAATTCGATCTTCAAATGAAGGTCTCAAGAGAATCATAAAAAGGTAAACAGTGGGGGAGGGGGAACAACTTGCTACTGATTTAGGGCAAATTGTTTACCTCCCTATAAGGGAAGATGGTACCTGTTAATCTTGAGAACTGTGCGTCTATTAAGAAATATAAAAGGGATATGCATAGGGGGAACGGGTATAAAGTAAATGATATCATGATAAAAAATATGATTTAAGTATGAGAAGGGATTGTAATAGGAGGTGTGAAAAGGAGGAAGCAGAAAATGGCAAATTACATCACAAGAAGAAGTACAAAATCATAGTAGAGGGAAAGAGGGGAGGGAGATGAGCATTGTGTGAGAGGTACTCTCATCGGATTTGTTTAAAGGACGGAACAATAAACTTAAGTAAAAAATCCTAACTAGCTCTATAAGCAGTAGGAGAGGAAGGGGGAAGAAAGGGGAGGGAGGCTAAAAGGGAGGGAAGAAGCAATAAGAGTAAAGGGGAGTTAAAGGGAGGGGGGCTAAAAGAAGGAGGGGAAGGCAGCAAGAGGAGGTGGTGAAAAGTGAATATTAGTGAGGAGGGGAAGGGAGACAGCAGAGCTAAAAGCACAAATGGTGGGAAAGAAGATGGAGGGAAATACACAGATTGTAATCATAACTGTGAATGTGAATGGAATGAATTCTCCCATAAAACGGAGACGGATAGCAGAATGGATTAAAAGCCATAATCCAACAATATGCTGCTTACAAGAAACACATTTGAAACGGGGGGATACACATAGGATAAAGGTCAAAGGATGGAGCAGAATATATTGTGTTTCAGCTGATATAAGAAAGGCAGGAGTAGCAATCCTAATCTCAGACAAAGCAAAAGCAGAAATAGATCTAATCAAAAGGGATAAGGATGGAAACTATATCCTGCTAAAAGACACCATAGACAATGAAGCAATATCATTACTGAACATGTATGCTCCAAGTGGTATAGCATCCAGATTCTTAGAGGAGAGGTTGGGGGAGCTGAAGGAAGAAATTGACAGCAAAACTATACTAGTGGGGGACCTCAACCTCCCTCTTTCTGAACTTGAAAAATCTAACCTCAAAATAAACAAGAAAGAGGTTAAGGAGGTAAATAAACTCTAGATAAGGTAGATATGATAGATCTTTGGAGAAAATTGAATGGGAATAGAAAGGAATATACCTTTTTCTCAGCAGTACATGGAACATTTACAAAAATTGACCATATACCAGGACATAAAAATCTCAAAATCCAGTGCAGAAAGGCAGAGATAATCAGTGCATCCTTCTCAGATCATAATGCAATAAAAATTATATGTAATAAAAGGCCATGGAAAGATAAAGCAAAAATCAATTGGAAACTAAATAATTTAATCCTAAAGAAGGAATGGGTTAAAGAAGAAATCATAGAAACAATCAACAACTTCATTCAAGAGAATGACAATAATGAGACAACCTACCAAATCTTATGGGATACTGCAGAAGCAGTTCTTAGGGGAAGTTTTATATCTTTGAATGCCTACATAAATAAAATAAAGAAAGAGGAGATCAGTGACTTGGGTATGCAGCTGAAAAAGCTAGAAAAGAACAAATTGAAAATCCCCAAGAAAATACCAAATTAGAAATACTGAAAACCAAAGGAGAGATTAATAAAATTGAAATTAAGAAAACTATTGAATTAACAAATAAAACCAATAGTTGGTTTTATGAAAAAACTAATAAAATTGATAAACCTTTGGTCAATTTGATTAAAAAAAAGAAAGAAGAAAATCATATTACTAATATTAAAAATGAAAGGAGTGAACTCACCTCCAATGAGGAGGAAATTAAAACAATAATTAGAAATTACTTTGCCCAACTTTATGCCCACAAATTCGATAATCTAAATGAGATGGATGAATATTTTAAAAAATACAAATTGCCTAGATTAACAGAAGAGGAAATTGAATACTTAAACAACCCCATCTCAGAAAAAGAAATTGAACAAGCCATCAATGAACTCCCTAGGAAAAAATCTCCAGGACCAGATGGATTCACAAGTGAATTCTATCAAACCTTTAAAGAACAGTTAATTCCAATACTGTATAGACTATTTTTGAAAATTGGAGAAGGAGTCCTCCCAAATTCTTTCTATGATACAAACATGGTTTTGATACCCAAACCAGGAAGAGACAAAACGGAAAAAGAAAATTATAGACGAATTTCTCTAATGAATATAGATGCAAAAATTTTCAACAAGATTTTAGCAAAACGAATACAGCATTTTATCAAGAGAATAATACATTATGACCAGGTAGGTTTCATACCAGGAATGCAGGGCTGGTTCAATATTAGGAAAACTATTAGCATTATTGATCATATCAACAACAAAACTAACAAAAACCACATGATTATCTCAATAGATGCAGAAAAAGCTTTTGACAAAATACAACACCCATTCCTACTAAAAATACTGGAGAACATAGGAATAAAGGGAACTTTCCATAAAATAATAAGCAGTATCTACCTAAAACCTTCAGCAAGCATTATATGCAATGGAGATAAGCTAGATGCATTTCCAATAAGGTCAGGGGTGAAACAAGGATGCCCATTATCACCATTATTATTCAATATGGTACTAGAAATGTTAGCGGTAGCAATTAGACAAGATAAAGAAATTGAAGGAATAAAAACAGCCAAAGAAGAAACTAAGTTATCACTCTTTGCAGATGATATGATGATATACTTAGAGAATCCCAGAGATTCAAGTAAAAAACTACTTGAAATAATAAACAACTTTGGCAAAGTTGCAGGTTACAAAATAAACCCACACAAATCTTCTGCATTCCTATATGTTAGCAACAAATTCCAACAGCAAGAGATAGAAAGAGAAATCCCATTTAAAGCTAGAGTAGACACTATAAAATACTTAGGAGTTATCTGCCAAAACAAACCCAGGGATTATATGAACACAACTACAAGACACTTTTTGCATAAAGTCAGATTTAAGTAAGTGGAAAAACATCAGTTGTTCATGGGTAGGCCAAGCTAATATAATAAAAACGACAATTCTACCTAAATTAATCTACTTATTTAGTGCCATACCAATTAAACTATCAGATAATTGTTTTCTAGAGCTGGATAAAATAATATCAAAATTCATTTGGAAAAATAAAAGGTCCAGAATATCAAAGGGACTAATGAAAAGAAATGCTTGGGAAGGTGGCCTAGCGCTACCAGACCTCAAATTGTATTATAAAGCAGCAATTATCAAAACCACTTGGTATTGGCTAAGAAACAGAGGGGTAGACAAATGGAATAGACTTGGCACTCAAGACACAGTAGGCAAGGAATATAGCAACCTCCTGTTTGATAAACCCAAAGATCCCAGCTTCTGGGATAAGAACTCACTGATTGACAAAAATTGCTGGGAAAACTGGTTAACTGTGTGGCGGAAATTAGGCATAGACCCATGCCTGACACCGTACACAAGAATAAAGTCCAAATGGGTACATGATTTAGGTATAAAGATTAATACCATGAATAAACCAGAGAAGCAAGGAATAGTGTATTTATCAGATTCATGGAGAGGACAAGAATTTTTTTCTAAAGAAACGATAGAAAGCATTATGAAATGCAAGATGGATAATTTTGATTACTTTAAACTGAAAAGTTTTTGCACAACCAAACCCAATGCAAAATTCGGAGGGATGTAGTAAACTGGGAAAAAATTTTTACGGCTAAGCTCGGGGATAAAGGCCTCATTTCTAGAATATATAGAGAACTGACTCAAATATATAACCATCCAAGTCATTCCCCAATTGATAAATGGTCAAAGGATATGAACAAGCAATTTTCAGGGGAAGAAAGCAAAGATATCTATAATCATATGAAAAAGTGCTCTAAATCAGTATTGATTAGAGAGATGCAAATCAAAACAACTCTGAGGTACCACATCACACCTATAAGATTGGCAAACATGACAGAACAAGAAAATGATAAATGCTGGAGAGGATGTGGGAGAGTTGGAACACTAATTCATTGTTGGTGGAGCCATGAGATCATCCAACCCTTCTGGAGAACGGTTTGGAACTATGTGCAAAGGGCTACCAAAATGTGCATACCCTTTGACCCAGCAATATCGCTACTAGGACTGTATCCCCAAGAGATTATAAAAACGGGAAAGGGTCCCACGTGTACAAAAATATTTATAGCAGCACTCTTTGTGGTAGCCAAAAACTGGAAGTCAAGGGGATGCCCATCAATTGGGGAATGGCTGAATAAATTATGGTATATGAATGTAATGGAGTACTATTGTGCCATAAGAAATGATGAAGAAGAAGACTTCAGGGAGGCCTGGAAGGACTTATATGACCTGATGCTGAGCGAAAGGAGCAGAACCAGGAGAACTTTGTGCACAGCAACGACCACAGTGTGCGAGAGTTTTTTCTGGTAGACTTGGAACTTTGTAATAACACAAGAACTTACTGAGAAAAAAAAAATCCTAATGTTGGTCTTCTAAGGCAAAATGCCTTCCACACTCAGAGAAAGAAATATGGAAGTCATTTGCAGAATGTAGCAGATCATGTTTGTGTGTGTGTGTGTGGGTTTCAGTGTATTATGTTTTGATTTGTTATATGATTTCTTCCATTTATTTTAGTGCGATTACATAGCATGACTATAGTGAAAATGTGCTCAATAGGAAAGTATATGTAGAACCTATACAGCATTGTATGCTGTCATGGGGAGGGAGGAAGGTAGTGAAGGAAAGGTGGGGGGGATAAAATCTTAACTTTAACGAAATGATTGTAAAACATTAAAAAATATTAAATTAAATTAAATTAAAAAGAAAGAAAGAAAAAATCATGAGCTTTGCTGTTCTCATTTTAGAGGCGAAGAAATAATTAGATAAATTGATTGCTGGATGAGTAAGGAAATAGTAATAGAGTGTCTTACTGCCCATGATGAGTTCAAGTCATGTGGGTCAAATCAACTGTATCCTCCAGTGCTGAAAGAATTGGTATATGTGACTTCTGAGCAATTGTCAGTGATATTTGAAATGCTATGGAAAATGGGAGTGACAATGCAAGATTGGAGAAAGAAAAATGTCCTGTTTTTCAAGAATAGAAAGAGCACAGGGTCTACCAATCATGGACCAAGCAGATTTGACATTGATTCCTGCCAAAATTATAGAGCAGATCATTAAAGAGATGGTTATTAAGCATCTAGAAAGTAAAGCAATGATTACAAGAAGCTGGTAAGGCTTCATTAGGCACAGGTCTTTCAGACTAAGCTAATTTTTTTTGACAAAGTTATTAAACTACTAGTAGATAGATGAAGGACGTGTTGTAAATCTAGTTTCCCTGAATATTAGCAAAATTTTTGATTAATTGTCTCATACCTTTCAGAGAAAATGAAGAGATGAGGACTAAATAACCATTAGAGGAATTCAAAACTAGTTGAATAACCAGACTCAAAGATTAAATCTTAGTGATTTAATATCAAAGTGTTAGATGATCTCTAATGGAGACAACCCTAGGGATCTTAAATGAATACTGTATTGTTTAACATTTTTATATATTAAAAAAGACATACATTACATGCTTATCAAATTATTCAATTACACATACCTGGTGACAGTTTAGTTATAATACTGAATAATCAATTCAGATAAAAAAGATCAAGACAAGTTAGAGCATTAGTGTCAAACTCAAATAGAACTTACTGTTGTCTTGCTGCTCATTCAGTCATGTCTGACTTTTCATGGCACCTCCTGTCTCTCAAAGTCTGTTCAAGTTCATATCCATTGTTTCCATGGCTCTATCTATCCATCCATCCATCTGTCTATCTATCTATCTATCTATCTATCTATCTATCTATCTATCTATCTATCTATCTATCTATCTATCTATTCATCCTCTGCTATTCCCTTCTCCTTTTGACTTCAAACTTTCTCAACATCAGGGTTTTTTCCAATTAGTCCCATCCTCTCATTATGTAACCAAAATATTTAAGGTCCAGCTTCAATATTTGACCTTCCAATAAATAGCCTGAATTAACTTTAAGTTTTGTCTGATTTGATCTCCTTGCTCTCCGGGAGACTCTCAAAAGTCTTCTCCAGCACCATAATCCAAAAGCATCAATTCTGTGGCACTTTGCTTTCCTCATAATCCAACTTTCACAACCATACGTTGCTATAGTTTTTGACTATACAAACTTCTGTGAGTAGAGGGGTGTTTTTTAGTATGTCATCCAGATTTGCCATAGCTTTCTTTCCAAGAAGCATCTTTAAATTCCATGGCTGCAGTTGCCATTGGCAGTGATCTTTGAACCCAAGAATGTAAATTTTAACACTGCTTCCATTTCTTTTCCCTCTATTTACCAAGAAATGATTGTTCAAATTGCCAAGATCTTGGGGGTCACTAAACCATACATAAGGATCTCTGCAGGTCTCATATTGACTTAGAAAACTGTACATGTATATGTGTCTATGTGTGTTTGTGTGTGTGTGTGTGTGAATTCATCAACATATTAAAACCAGATAGGAACCATATTTTAATCTGATTTGGGTCACACTCACAAATGTTGTGTGCTACATGTAGCCCATGAGCCATGTGTTTCACATTGCTGGGGTAGAGCATTGGACCACATCTAATAAAATGAAATTCAATTGCTATAAATGCAAAGTCTTGTAGTTGGGTACAAATCACACACATGTGCATGTGCACGCACACATACACAGTAAATAAGTATGGGGAGAGGGAGAACTTGGTTAGAACAGAAATTCTACCAGCTCAGATTTCACCTGGCATATTTTGCCCAATTCTGCTACTTTGGGTACGATAACCTAAGTATGACACTGATAATTTGAGAGCTTTCAAAGGAGGGCTTGAGTCTAAGTCACATGAAGATCACTTGAAGTAACTAGATAAGTTTCTCTTGGAGGAAAAGAAGACTTTGGGAGAGGCATTATTGTTACCTTCAAAGTATTTAAAGTGCTTTCATGTGGAAGAAGCATTAAATTTTGCCTTTTTACCCCCACAACCACTACCACCCAGAGAACAGAACAAGACCAGTGAGAAAAAGTTGTAAAAAGAGATATTTAAGCTTGATGTCAAGAACAATTTACTAAAATTTGATCTATCCCAAAGTAAATCAAAGTACTTCAAGAAGTGTTCCTTGATGTTCAAGATGAATCCTCTATTCTTCAAATAGATACTAGATGATCACTTTTGAGGGATTTTATAGTGAGAATGGTAGTATATGTAATAATAATAGATGGTCAATGAAAATTGGTCTCCTGTCTTCAAAGCAAATTCTCTTTTGTTTGTACCATTTTGTCTCAAGAAGCCTGCATTCTGATTATAGCTAACACATATATGCTTTACAAATATTATTTCATTTTATCCTTATAGCATCCTTGGGAGGTGGGTGCTGTTATAATCTTCATTTTACCAGTGGTGAAACCGAGACTGTCTTAAGATGGCAAAGTTGCTAAGTGTCTGAGGCCATATTTGAGCTTAGGTCTTCCTGAATGTAGGTCCAGCTCTCTATTTATATCTCAAGAGCTTCCATTTATTAATGTTTAAGTAAAGTTCCAAAAGCAAAGAAGAGGCAAAAAAAGTATCTATTGAGTCCCAAGCAAATCAGAGATTATCACTCTGAGTAAAACATCCAAAGTCCCTCTTCAACACACATAGGAATGTAAAATCCAGATGCCTTGAAGCTCCCTGAACCAGTGTGTAAACTGCTCACATCTTCCCCTGGGATAAGATTCTAATTGCTAATTGCAAATGCCTGTTTACCTTTCTTATAATCAACAAAAAGTTACTTAACCTTCAAGTGTCTTGCCACCCTTCAGAGGACTGAAGCTTCCTTCCTTTTCATGGGTCATCTGGGGTATAACTTTAGCAGCTTGTCTGCCTCACAGCCTCCCAAATGCTTCCTGGGCCACCCCCGTCCCAGTTTAATTGGCACTTGTTCTATAGGTAACATAAAGAGTAGGAAACAGTGATTGTAAAAATAGGTTAGTAGGACCAATGAGTAGTAACTCTTAGATATTAATCTGGTATCTGACAAGTTTTGGGATTCTGCTCACTTTGGAAATATTTCATTTCTACTATGGTGCCTCCCTATATTTCCACATGATAATCTTGTAAAGAGGGTGTTTTTAGACACACTTAGGTAATTACATCTTATATTCTTTATTAAGTTGATTAAATCAGCTTGATTAGACTGCTACATTGTCCAATGGAATCATGATTACATCAGATTATATCATCATCATCATCACCACCACCACTACCATCAATTAATAATGCTCCATTTCTCTGTGTTGCACTGTAATATACAATGAAGACATGTTGAATCATGGATTTGGAACTGGAATATATCTTAAAAGTCATCTAGTTCAAACCGCTCATTAGAAAGGAAAAGTAACTGTTCAAGAACATATAGATATTAATTAGCGGGGTCAAAAAATGTAATACTGCCCCACCAACTCCAATTCTGGAGCTCTTGCTACTACACCACACTAATTCCCATCAAATTGGGTATAAGATACTCAGCTAAGTTTAGACTTTGGGGGCATCCAAAAACAAGTGAGGTTGCTCCCCCTTTAAGTATCTTGAATTCATTCATTCATTCACTCAGCAAAACAAAATAAAACAAAAATTATAATGTATAAGGACATCTACTAAAATCTTGTTTCAATGCTCCATTAGGAAATTAGGAATCTCTAGATTCCCAAGGTTATTCCAAAAAAGAATTAGCACTAGGAGGGCCAACCAAAGGCATAAGCCATGTGAAAGAGTATGTTTATTTTCTAAAGTCAAGCTACCTAGCACCAAAGACTGGCCACGACAATGAACATTCAAAGATAACAAATGGGGGGAGGTAGGTCACAAAAATTCATGCAGATTAATAACATGTTGTGGACAGAGGATTCACTTTTTAAGAGGTGGAAAGAGGATCCACAGTAGTATTCTCTTCCACGCATTTTATATTCTTGGTAATTGACCTACTAGTTGTTGTTGCTCATAAATGACATTCCATCTCCCATCTCTGCTCCTTTGCACAGGCTGTGTCCCCTGTACTCAGAAGTCATTCTTTCTTCACCTTGTTCTTAGAGAATAGCTTTCTTGAAAGTTCAGGTCAAATATTAGTTCCTACGAGAAGCCTAGTTTGTTTTTCCTTCTCCCTTCCCTTGTTCATCCTCCTGGACATTAATTGCTGTCTTTATATTTTGTATTTAGGGGTTCATTTGAGATTGATTTTTTTTAAATTGCTTGCCTAAAAACAATTCTACAAGGTATTTCAAGTACTATTATCTCTATTTTACAACTGAGAAATCTGAAACTTGTAGAATTTAAATGGCCTACTCAACATACCACAATTAATCAGTGTTGGGTCCAGGATTTGAACCTTTGTCTCTCCTGACTCCATGACCACTACCATAAGCAATTATGTGAGCCTGATTGTTAGTTATTAAAAATGTTATTATAGTTTGTTGAAAGAAAAGATCATTATGCATTTGGTATGGTTAGAAAAGATTTAATGTATATGGCAAGTCTGAAGTTTAGCTTTTAGAAAGTGTAAAATTTAAGGCATAGGAGAAGTTGGAAAATTACAATTGAAAGAATCATGATGGATAAAGCCATAGTGGCAAAAATGTTGATGGTGTATGGGAATATTAAGGAGAAATAAAAGAGAAAGAGGAAAAGAATAGGATTTGAATTCCTGAATTACTGTAACATGCTAAAGGCACAGTAGATAGTGTCAGATCTGGAGTCAGGATTGAGACTTGGACACTTACTAGTTGTGTGAGCCTAGGAAAGTCATTTAACCTCTACTTCTGTTTTTTCATTTGTAAAATGACAATAACAATAGTACCTACCTGACAAAGTTGTTGTGAGGATCAAATGAGGTTATAAAACTCTTAGTACAACGCCTGACACAAAGTAAGTGCTATATAAATGTTAGCTACTACTACTACCACTACTACTAGTCTACTACCACTACTTCAACAACTATCACTCTCACTACCATAACACTACTCCTACTCCTATTCCTCCTCCTCCTCCTCCTCCTCCTACTACTACTACCACTGGTACTACGTGAAGCCATTGTGGATTGATAAGCAGGGAAGCAAAATGATTATTGTATTGATGGATTGCAGAGCAGAATCAATTTGGAAATAGGTTTTATACACCATGTACATCAAGTCCCTCATCTTATAGAAGAAAAGACTGAATGTCAAAGAATAGAATAATTTGCCCAAGCTCACCAAGGTCCAAAGTCAGGATTTGAATGAAGGTCCTCTGACTTTAAATCTATTGCTCTTCTCACTACGCAGTTCATTATTGTCTGTCCTTTGTTTTCAAAGAGGACCCATGGCATCATGATGGGGAGGTAAAAGAGTTTATGATAGTTGAATTGGATTTAAGTGAGGTAGACTTGTACAAAGTCATCAGCCACACTGAAGTCCAGAAGCAAGACAAAATCAGGATACTTAGTGATGATCTTGGCACTCCACAATGCCTGCTTCAGCTACCTTCATGACTATTGGAATAAATCGTTCTCTTCTGTCCACTCTGCCATGGTAAATCTTCACATGCTTGGCATAGATATCCTGATGATAAACTCACTGATGAGTTTAAGGAGCATAAATTACCCTCAATCTGGTTTAGCCCATGTGTCAGAAAGGTTTTACTAAGGGATATAGCCCTTTTCAACAAGAATACAGAGTTTATAGGGAAAATCACATGTAATGTGAGAAAAGTCTAATGAGAAACTATAGAGGTAGAAAGCTTCACTGATGGTAGAGGAGGCCCCCCTTTTCCTTTGAGGGCTATATATAATGGTGAGAAAGAGAATGAGAGAGAGCGTTATTTTAAAAACTCACTCTCCCACCACTCATAAACTTACTAGGAAACTTCTGTAAACTTAACTCAAATACAAAACAAAACACTCCATTTTTCTTTCCAGAGGTATGAATATTTATAAGCAGAGCAACAACAGGTGGGGTCGGTCATTCACTTCTTTCTATATTTTTAATGTTTTCTTCAATCGTGTCTGACTCTTCCCGACCGCATTTTGGAGCTTTCTTGGCAAAGGTTCTAGAGTGGTTTTGTGACTTCATTCTCCAGTTTATTTTACAGACAAGAAGCTGAGGCAAATAGGGTTAAGTGACTTGTCTAGTTTGGGTGTCTGAGGCCACATTTGAACTGAGAAAGATGAGTCTTCCTGATTCTAGTCTGGCCCTTCATCCACTGTGCCATCTAACTGCTCCTTCTTTCCATATGCCTGCATATAGCTAAACACAACTAGTAAAAGGGAAATAATTTAAGTAAAAGATAATTATTTCATAATACACAAAAAGATCCAACAAAAAATGTGAGCCTCCCACACGCAACAGGTCATATTTGTTCCAATTATTTCATACTGTTGTGACTAAAAAAAAGAATAGTTGATATTACACAATGACTCACATATAGTAGGTACTTTATAAAAAAAATTGACTAACTGATTGAGAGGCCATTTTTTTTCCCAAAGAGTACTACATTAGCTATAAACAATTATCCCTTCCTTATTAACTATAAACAATTATCACAACTTTCCCCATCATGGTTTACACATAAAGTGGGTAAGCATAAGAAATTAAATGGGAATTTGGGAGGATTTTTGCAGAAGCTGGAGATGATATGTGAAGGCCAGCAGATTAAAGACACACACACAAACATACACACATACATACTTTAAAAGCTCAGAAATGGAGAAAACATGTGTATAGCATTACATCATAAGAATATATTTTATCTTTTAATACCACAAAAATTCAGACCCCTCAGGTAGCAAGAGAGAGTCAAAAATTTTATGCAGTTTTTCCAGATCACAGGGGCACCATGCTCCTAACTCCTATAATATGGAAGGGATAACTCTATTGTGATACTTTATATCCCTATTTTCCAAATAAGAATATAAGTTACATAGTGTAGCGTGTGGGGTTCAAACTCAAGTCTTTTGACTCAATCTAGTTTTTTTTTTCCTTCTTCCATACCACATTTACCTCTTTCTAATTCAAATTCTGTTATATGCTATAATAGCTATCTTGTGCAGTTTTATGATATCTATAAATCTGGCAGGGAGATCAATACCTTCATCATAGTTATAACAAAAAAGGCAAATAGCACAAAACCAATCTTTTTTAACCTATATAAAATCTTTGTCAAACATGGTGAACCATTTCTTGTTCACCATGTACATCTCTTTGGATTTCCTCAACATTAGCTCAAGGGATGGCATTAGAGATTTCTAGGACCCACAATGGCATTCAAGATGTTGTCTTTTTCTTCAAGGTCTTGATCTGTCCACTTCTTGCCCTGGCATTCATAGTATTTTCATTATAGAGCAGTAATTGAAGTCATATTCAAAACAACTACTTGAATGACTCACTAAGTTCATTAATAGCTAACGGAAATCAGAAAGACAAGTATTATTTATCATGAATACAACATTTTGGAAGCAATGCTTCCTTGGGATTCAGAAGAATTGAGTTTCAAGACTCATCTTATTAATATAACTCATTAGAGGATAGGATGGCCAGTTTTCTACTGATAATAGCTTCGGCTATTTCTTCACAATTTACAAAGAACATCACTCAGAACAGTCTCTTAAGGGAAGAAGTACAAGTACAATTATGCCCATTTCACAGGCGAGGAAACTGAGGCCAATAAAGGTAAAGCAATTAGAGTCATGAAGCAAACAAATCTCGTAAAATTCCAAGGCTGGTTGGGAATTTAGATGTCACTGATTGTTAAGGGAGGAATCAAAGTCTAATCTTTCATTTCAAAAACAATGAAACCAATCCCAAGTAAATGACACATTATCAACTACTTTGTCTGCCAAAGGGTTTCCTGACCTTGAACTTAAGCGAGAACAAATAGAAATGTGGACATGCTTTTGTACACATCTAAACTTATGTCCTAAAATCTTCATATGTTACACCTTTTAAAAAATATTTAACATTCTTTAAGTTCCAAGTAAGGCAATACCTCTTCGGTGAAACCTTACCAGATTTTCCCAGGAGAAGTTATCTGTTTCCTATTATTTTTTATTAGCTACTGCATAATTGATATTTTGGAAATGTGGGGATGGAAGAAACTTTTGAGAGTCCCCTGATCAATAAGGAGATCAAATCAGTCAGTACTCAAAGATCTTAATGCATAATATTCATTTGAAGGACAAATACTGAAATGGAAGCTTAAATACTTTGACAACATACTGAGAAGATAGGACTCATGAAAAAGACCTTGATGTTGGGAAAGATTGAAGGCAAAAGGAGAAGGAAATGGCAGAGGATGAGATGGATAGATAGTGTCATAGTAGCAAAGAACATAAGCAAAGAACATAAGAACATAAGACTTCAGGAGATAGTGGAGGCTAGAAGGGCCTGGAATATTATGGTCCATGGGGTCATGAAGAGTCTGAAACAATTGAACCATAACACATTTCATCTTCCCTTCAGATTTAATGTATTCTTATTTGTATTATCAGTATTTAGAGAAACCATGAGAGACTCACTGAAGAATCACATGACCTGCTCCAAATCTGACAATAAATGGGTGTCAAAGGAGGGACTTGAACTCAAATCTCCTAGCTCCAGAGTCAGCTCTCTATAAGTTGTACAAAGTATTGCTTTGGTGGTTCAGATTTCATTATCCTGTTTTCCTTCTGTTTCATTGGAATTCCAGGTTTATTCCCTCTCCTTGTAAGAATGCATGTGTGTTATCTTTTAATTATAAAAACCATGAGGATTAGGAATATGTCATTCAATTTTGTATCCTATTCATTTCTGCTTCCAGCATAAGACCTTGCACATAGTAGGTATTTGATGCAGTTTTGCTAAATTATTGTTTAACTTTCCCCATGTACAGGGATTATGATGGATAGAGCATGTTCAGGTTAGCAATATTGCCTTTTACTAAAGAAGTGCTATTGAAGACATTTCCAAGGCAATAGATTACTGTAAAATAAATCAACTGGTCACATAGCAGGAGAAAAAGGCAACAGATGGGTCAGTCACATATTGGAATAGCTGAACTGAAAGTGAGAAAGGCTTCCTACAGATAGAGGCTTCACGTAAGTTTTTATTGCAGGTTTAATGCAGGCAAGAACCCTGTAATATTTGCTGAATAAATTTCAAAGATTAAGAATATGTGTCCTGAACTCAAGGAACTTTGAGTCTAAAAGTCTGCAGTTCGACCAAAAAAACAAAACAGTCATTAACGTGTTAGGGATATTGTTTTAAATTTCTGGCATAGGAGATAGGATTG
Organism: Bettongia penicillata ogilbyi; assembly: GCA_023548195.1. Classification (NCBI taxonomy): domain Eukaryota; kingdom Metazoa; phylum Chordata; class Mammalia; order Diprotodontia; family Potoroidae; genus Bettongia; species Bettongia penicillata. The sequence goes on along the minus strand of JAJHZJ010000268.1, from coordinate 87,932 downwards.
AGATAGGGAAAAGCACAGGCATTGATATTTACAGTACTGGCTCTCACCAATAGGGTGATGTGTGTTTAATTAATTAATTACATGTGAGAATTTAGAGATTCCAAGATATGAGAAAGGCATCATGGGATAGTCAATTGAGAACTGATCTCGAAGACGATATGGTGTCAAGGCCCACTTTTGGTATATGTACAGAAAGCAAATATCTTAATAATATCTTTATTTTTATAGAAGATTCTTTTTAATTATCACATTTCCTCCTGAAATTCTGATTTTTGTTAGAATTTTAAAATATTTTGATTTTCCAAATAATTTCTTTTTGTTAATACAACATTATGTTTGATCTTCTTGTTCACATCACAAGACAGTCATCTAAACAAATCCTGTAAGTAGTCTCTATGATTTGGGCAAGTAATTTAAACTCTCAGTACTCTGGATAGTTGCATAAATAAGTGCAGGGAGTTTTCTATTCTACAAGTCCTCTCTTCCAGAGAAGTTACAGCTCTAGTTCCTATAGAAGTAGGCAGATTGCTGGAATATGTAGATTTGTATGATTAACTGCTAACTGTGGTAAGCAGAATTTTAGAGCAAGATGGAAGAGTCAATGGTTGTGCTAAGCCAATAAAGGCTATACAATAAAATTCAGTCCAGTCATACTGATCTGAATTGTGTAAGTCAAGATTGTCTCCGGTTCATACCCTCAAAAGAGAAGAACCAATGAAAGGGACAACATGCAATCTTAGATTTCATGCTATATTACTAATAAAAGCCTCTTTATTAGTTCAACTTTAGGGGGTAAGAGGTATGTAGCTCCTTGTCTAATAACAAACACAATTATCCTTATGCTGTTCTATATTCCCTATCCAATCATGAATGAGCTTATCTCATCTTGATGGATAATGCCTTCTTTGCCTGGAAACAAAATACACGATCCTATAAATTATAGGAAATAACAGAATATTAAAGGTGGAATGAGTCTTTAGAACTTATCTAATCCAATTCCTGTAATTTTACAGATGAGGAAACTGAGGCCAAAAGAGTGAACAGAGAGTGATTTGTCCACTGTCACACAATGCATCAACAGTCAAGTTAGACATTGAGCCCCAGATACCCTGACTTCTAGATCAAGATATTTTCCACTCTAACACAATGACTTCTACCATCATTCCTTTTGGTTAAACAATCCTTTTGAAGTGTCCAACTTAAAATGTAATATTCTGAGGAGGAAAAATAAATTGAGCTTTTAACCTTTTAAGGTAGTGGAAAGAGAGAGACTGCAGTATCAAAGCAAATGAGTTGAAATCTTAGTTTTCTGACTTAGTGTGCACTATGCACAATCTGTCTGGACTTGGGTGTGTCATATCCCTTCTCTAGGCTCCAAGTTCCTTAGCAATAGAATGAAGGCATTGGACAAAATTATAAGATTCTATCCAGTTCTAAAATCTCTAAACTTCAGAATGAATGAGTATGTCAGATGTATTCCCTTGTTGATGTTTAGAGAAATTTGAGCAAGACAAAAGGATTGCTTGTCCCAGGACTGGATAAGAGGGGGCAGGGAATCTTTCTTCTGCAATCATTGGCCTTTTCAGTTTTGCTGTAAGTTGTCCAAGAATCGGTATTCTACACATACAGCCTTGCTTAGAATCCCATTAGGCATATGCCTGAAAGATTTTCTATTTTCATTATGTTGTGGAGGGGTGGTGTTCAGTCTATAATCGGGTCATAAACAACAGGCATAAAACTGTTGAGGATGGATATTAAACATCTCTTTTCTTTGGCTGTACTCCTTGAGATTTCTCTGAAAAGTGGCTCAGGCTCAGTGTTCCTGCCCATATGCATCAGCAAAAGGACATGTATCAAGAATGTCTCCCTTCCCATCTGCTAATTAATTTGATAGAGAGATATATTTTACCTCACCATCAAATGCATAGGATGCTCTCAAGTATCCTAGATATTGGAATTTGGAGCTTCAAAGATCTCTTTTTGCTTTAAATCCTATGATGCTCTGAAGGACCATTTTCTATATTCTGTGAGTTTCATCATTAAGGATGACATAGCTCTCTCTAGTTCACAAGATCAAAGTAATTAACAGCAAGTCCACATATATTTAAGAACCTGCTATATACCTTCCATGGGTAGGGACTTCAAAGAAGGAAAAATCACAAATCCTGACTTCAAGTTGCTTACAACATAGTCATGCCAGGAAAGTATTTATACAAAACAACCCAAATGATTTCTGCAACATCATACTACTTCCTACATTTGGTCTTGCCTGACCTTCCAGCTGATAAATCCCTCTCCCACAGGAATCACCATGTATTTACTTTGTGTTTATGCATGTGTGACTACACATGTTTTGCATGTACACATGTTGATATGTGTTTACATATATTATCATATTTTACTTTTACTGCTACAATATAAACTCCTTGAGGTCAGACACTTTAGTGTTCTTTTCCCCCTTTGTATCCTCATTACCTAACAGAATATATATACTTAATAAGTAGTTAATAATTGTCTCTTGATTAAATTTATTCTCTCATTTAGCTCCATTATTGTTTGATACTACAAGAAAATGTTGAGCAATGAGTATAGGAGAAAAGCAATACAGCTGTACATACTTCATTAGGGATGAACTCTGCCATCTCCAACAACACCTAAATTAGAGAGGAGAGGGAACATGTGTGTATATGTGAACTCCATCCTGGAAATAGCTGTCGTATATATGCCAAACAAGTGGATTTTTGCTTGAGTGTGAAGGAAGAGGAAATATCTAAGTAAGGCTTATAGGAGTGTCTCTGTTTCTTGTCATTTTTGTGGGTCTATGATTCAGTTCCATTGAGTTTCAGAGCCTAGAAATGGTATAGCAAAGAAGAAATTCAAGCGATAATGACATTTGTCACAAATTTTGCCTACAGTGGTATAGTTACACTTCAGTGACTGAGTTCAACTCTTGGTCCATGGTCCCCTGCAAGGACCATGGAATAAGAACTGGTGGCATCTGTTTCCATTTCTCCACATAATTCAATTACTGCCTTTTCCTACCCATTTGTTTTATGTCTTGGTCTGCCATTGGTAATTGAATGGGTCTGTAAGTTGGATGTTCCATCTGTTGTTTGCCTATTTTGCTACAGCACCTGATCGGCATCTCTTTGAATTATAAACTGTTATTAGTACATCTGCTCCATCTGGCTTTCTGTGGTCATCATCTTTTGTCATGAAGTTGTATAGGGAGATTCTGCATCACCTTTACTCCCGTTTTGTGTTTTGTAACTACATGATTCTGCCTTTACTATCCCCCATGAAGCATCATTTTGCTATGTAGTTTATCAGCACTGAGGAGTTGAATGTTTCTGCTCCAATCATGGCAGTCCTTTCTCATCAGTCAGTATGGTATAGATACTGCTGAGTCTAATCAAGGCTGCTTTACACCTTCCGGTCTAGTCTGGTTTATGAGACAGAGAAAGAATAGTATATGATCAAGTACGGGATATTGTGGAACATGTTGGAAGTGCTGGATTAATTCAGATAAAGGAGACATCAATGTGGGTTGGAGTTATCCAAGGAGCTTGTTAATACTAGCACCAGCTGTACAAACAAGCCTGTTCATTTTGGGGCTGATTAATGCTAAAGAAGGTCAAGTATCCATCTTAACTCTATTATATCTGTTGGTTGCCTTTGTTGATACAATCCATAAGGTTTTATTCACTTGTGTGAGCTCTCTGATTAGGTAGCTCTAGCTGAAAAAGATTGCCTCCTTTTCTTATTTTCTGAAATCACAATGTCTCTCCTTAAGCCTCATGTGAGTTAGTGAGCTGATTTGGAGCACAAGCCTACTGAAAACAATAAGGAATTCCCTTTCAATGAAAGAAAATTATTTGACTTAGTCTATCCAAAATCATTCTGAGCAGGTCAGCAAGCTATTAAGATAAGAACAATGGGCTACTAGTAGTCTGTGAAAGTTATAAAGAAACCAAGGTGTGATCACTGTCTCTTCAGTAAATGTTTGATCAACCTGACAATTTGCCATGAAAGCCTACTGTTTTCCCCCAGTACACAATAACTGGCTACATGGCAGTTGCAAATTAAGCACTAGACTAGAGGTTCTCCCATAGAGAAATAGTTCTAGTAATAAGTTGAAGGTCCTAAGATAATACACAGTCACAGGTTCTCTCAGGACCATGCTATCCATTGTGATGTTTTGTTTTCTCCCCAAGTATACACTTTTTTGTACCATCTATGATGATGGGATTGTAGAAAAGACAAGGCTCCCAGAGGAAAAAAAATACATTTTATTCATGTTGATCAGGAAAATGGCAGGTGAATAACACAGAATAACTTTTCTCTGAGATAATTTTGACAGAATTAGTTGCTTTCTTTGTTTTCATTTGGTCTGTAACCAATGTATTCATTTGAGACAGTTTCTTTTGATGACACATTTAAAAACATTTCTGGCACAAGTTCTGTACTAGGCAGAAATGGAGAGAAAAGAAAGTTTTTACTCATAAGAAGTCATTATGGGAGAAGAATTTAACCATGTTGAGCATTTCTACTTTAGAATAATTATAAATGCATGATGATAGATCAGTTTAGCAGAGATGCTTCTCTAGGAGGAAAATTATCAATTGTGTAGTAAGTATTTACCTATACTAAATTAAACCTTAACCCATCACGTTAGAGATAGATGATCGATATGTCTTTTCTTAATAGAGACTTGTTTTTATGCTTCCCACAATTTAATTTATTTATTTAGCTAGAATTTATAAAGGTGCAAACTGAAAGTGAGAAAAGGAAAGGGAAAGGAAAAGAAGGGAACCTAAGAGAGAATCTACAAATCATTTAGCTATTTTAAAAACATGACCAAATAAAGGGCATGGGTAACAAGCAGTCCTAGAGAAAAATTGCCCTGATCTATTAGAACCAAAGGATAAAATGAAACTAGAATGAATCTACTGATCACCTCCTGAAAAAAGAATCCTAAAATGAAAACTCCTAGGAAACCCAGAGGGTGTAATTCAAAGGGGAAACATTGGAAACAGCTGAAAATAAAGAATTCAAGGACCAAGAAGCCACTGTCTGGATCATACTCCTTAGCTCCCACATATAGAGAAGAGATGGGGATGTTATTCCTAAACACTAGTTATGTAAGGTGAATTTGAGGAATCAAGAGTGACATTGAAATTGCAAGCCTGAATGACTGGGAAGATGGTGCTATCCTCAACAGTATCAGGGACATTCGGAAAAGAGGAGGGCTTTGTTTGTTTGTTTGTCCTTGAAGACATAAGTTTTATTTTCAATATCTTGAATTTAAGATGTCTACAAGACTTCCAGTTAGAGATGTCCAAGAAGCATGTGGTTATGTGAGTCTGGAGGAGAGAAGAGAGACTAAAGTCATATGTATAGATCTAAAAAGCATCTACATAAAGGTAATAGCTGAATCTATGGGAGCTAATGAGATCATTAAGTGAAATAGTATAAGGAGAGGAAAAGAAACCTCAGGATAAATGCTTAGGGGGTACCTGTGATTAGGGAACATGACCTAGATTAATATGTTACGGAGGAGACTGAGAAGAAATAGTAAGATGGGTAAGAGGAGATGCAGAAGAGAGTCATTTGAAAAAAATCCTACAGAAAAAATGCTGTTCAGAAGAGAGTGATCAAAGGCTGCAGAGAGGTCAGTAAGTATGAAGATTATTTAACAATTAAGCAATCAGAGAGCTATCTTTGGAGGAAACAGTTGATTGGTGAGCTCAGTATCAAGATTGCACATCATTTCAGTTGTAGATCACTTATTTTAGCCAAAGTCTTTGTTTACCACCTTCTTTTGTGTAAAGAAGGGACAGGGTAAAGACAAGAAAAAAAGTATAAGAAGACAGGATGGAGATGAACAATTATAACTGTGAGCATGATTGGAATGAATTCACCTATAAAATAGAAGATGGTAACAGAATTAATTAGAAAGCAGAAAGAACCTTCTTGGTACTGCTCTTAAAAGTCCTGAAGTTCTAATCACATCATGTCTAGATTACTGCAATAGCCTGATGGTTTGTCTCCCTGCCACACCTCCCCCCATGACATTCCATCTGTCACTTAGCTGTCAAAGTGATTTTCCTAAAGCAGAGGTATGATCATACAAAATTCCCCAATTTAATATTTGCCAATGATTATATACCAACTCTAAAATCAAATGTAAAGCCCCTGATTGGTATTTCTAGCCATTCATACTCTGTCCCCTCTACTCTCTAATCTTCATACACCATACTCACCACCCTGTACCCTGCTATTCAGTGACACTGGTCTCCTTGATATTCATCACACATGATATTCCACCTATCAGCTTCAAGCCTTTTCATTTTAGATAACTGGGGCAAGAGGAGGGGAGGAACATGGAAATTGGAGAGCTCCTCCTCAATTCTCCAAAATTTAAGGAGGGAGCCCAGGGCACTCACCTCAATTTCCTATCAGGCTGTTCTAGATTTCATGATCTGCAGAAGCTCATCATCCTGCAAAATGATATCAGTTCTGTAACTCATACCTCCTCATATCATTTCTCACATTAGCTACCAGACTTCTTCCACATTAGATTATGAGTTGTGGGGGCAAGAATTTTGTTAGACCTTTCTTTGTATCCCCAGCATTTAGCACCATGTCTGGCATATCATAAGGACTTGATAAATGTTTTTGACTCTGATCAGTTATCAGCCTTGCTTAGAATTTATTGCTTACTTTTCTCAGCTGCCTGACTTCTTGAGTTTCTTCAAATTACAGCTAAAATCCTAACTTCTTTGGAAGCTTTTCCTGATCCCCCTTTCCTCTATTGATGACCTCCAATTTATTATGTCAATAAATAGAGATAGAGATAGGTATATATATATATATACACACACACACATATATATATATATATACACACACACACATAGGTAATATTATGTATCATAGATTTATTATATTTTATCTTGTATATATGTATATATATACACATATATACATATATAGATATTGCATATGGTTTTTAAAATGTAATTCTCATTAGACTGTGAATTACTTGAGGACAGGAGCTGTCTTTTGCTTTTCTTTGTATGACTAGTGTTTAACATAGTGCCTGGCACTACATAGTTAGCACTTAATAAATGTTTGTTGACTGACTGATAAGTAATTTGTGGTCCTAAAAACAAATCAAAAGCAGTTGAGAATTTCATAAAAAAATGAAAAGACTGAGGCAACATATAAACATATGAGAGTTATATGTAAAGCAGCAGATATCGATAAAAAGAAAAGCAACAAATGAATCAAATATTTTAGAACATAAATATAAATAGAAGAAAAACTCAATGGAACACCAAAATAGAAACTATAAAAATAAAGAAACAATTGGAATTTTACTTATTGAAATTGAAAGCATAATGACAAATATGGAATTGATTTTTTAATAGGATCTGATTTTATCAAAAGAATAAATTAACAATTAGCAGATGAGATTAAAAATGGATGAACATTTGCAAAAACATATAAAATACCCAGATTTGCAGAACAACAGATTGTTCAACAACTCATTATCAAATAAAGGCATTAAAGAAGGAATAAATTATTTTCCAAAGAGGGTAGGGGGAACAGGATTAGATGGATCTACATGTGAATTATGTTAAACAACTAGAGAAGAATAATTATAACATTATGTAGCTGTTTATAAAAACAGGAAAAAGTCTTTCCAAAATCCTTCTATAAAACAAATTTTGTCTTGATATAAAACTAAGGAGAAACATCAGCTCAAAATATTAAATAAATTATTAGAAAAGAGACTATAATAATATTAAAACATTATGCACTATGACCAAGTCCTATTTGTGCCATAAATATATTATTAATTTAATGTAAGCAAAGTTCCAAATTTAGTTGATTATATTAGTAACAAAAAGAATAAGAATCATATTAATATAGTAATCATTAGTCACTAATTGTAAATAATCATTATTATTATATCAATATAAGAAAATATAATTATTCAATAATCATATATTAATATACTAATAGATGCTGAAATTTTTAAAAAGAAAATCCATTTCTGTTTTTAAAAATTCAACATTAGAAAGCTTATGGTTTAATAAACTTTATTTAATAAGATAAGTAGTCACTATCTAAAGCTGAAAGTCAGCATTATGTGTAATTGAAATAAACTAGATGCCTTTTCAATTAGAACAGAGTTTATGCAAAGATGTCCATGATCACCATTAATATTCAACACAGTACTATAAATGCTAATTATAATGATAAGCAAAAGGAAATCAAGAGGAATCAAAAACTTTCACTTATTTTTAGATGTATTCAATATAAATGGGGAACACAAAATAGTCAACTAAAATTAATTGATATAATTTCAGCATAATTACATTATTTAAAATGAATTCATATAAATCATCAGTATTTATATATGCATATGCACATATAACTATGCATGAGAGAGACAGACAGACAGACATAAAGAGTTACTTAATTGCCTGGAGAACAGAGAGATTAAATGACTTGTCCAGGATCCCACAACCAGTATTTATGAGCAAAGTTCATACTTTAAACCCAGGTTTTTCTGACTCTGAAGCCTTCTCTTTCTCTATTTCTCAACTGTCTGCCTGTCAATCTTTTTCCTTTTTTGTATGTGTTTGTATATCACACATACACATTGTATATTGTGTACCACTGTGTATTTATATTGTTACATCAGCTTCAAGAAATGCAGGTAATAAACCAAGAGTGAATGTGAAAATGGATCCCATGATAAATAATGGCCATGGTATCAGAAATCAGTATATTATATTTGCAGCATATCTTATTCTATTGAAGTCTAAGAATCTGAGACCATATATAGGAAATACTTCAGCAGTGGTAAAATCAAAAATGTCTTTACTTTCTCTGTATATCACATATTTAAGTTCCCTAAACAAATCTGGTTAGAGGAAACATCAAAGATATGTTCAATATAATAGAACTGTAGAAAATAAATTGGATCCAGCTGCCTTTTAACTATAGTCCTGTCAAACAGAACAGAAATGTAATGTTTCTTTTCTGCTAAGTATTAGTGAGGAATCTGTCTAAACAGTAAAAATAAAATAAAATAAAATAAAATCCCACAGTCATTATATCAAAGTAATTAGAACTCCAGTGATAGGTAAAAGTGGAATCAGATGTGAGCTTTTTCTCTCAGTCATAAACTGGATAAAGTACTTTTTTTAAAAAAAGCCTTTTGTTTGTGTTTGGAAATTTATTAAAGGAAAATGTTTATCCTAATGAAATGCAGCATTTATGATTTGTTATTATCTTAAATAGGATAATAACATTAGCATAAAAGGAATGGGAAAGTTTAAGAGTAGAAGTCTACATCAGGGGCTATAACATTTTATATTATGAGAATTTCTAATGAAAAGATGATTGAATCTGGAGTCAGGAATTTGGGATTTGAATTCTGGTATGGTATTTATTTCCTGTGTGGTATGACCCTGAGCAAGTCATTTAATTTCTTTCCCTTCTGGACTACGTTTTGACGTTCCAGGCTTTGCCAAGCTGTAGTCTCAATCTCCCTCAGCATGTAGGGCCTCCTTGCCCTAGAATATCCTTCCACCCCTGGGACCTTATGACCCTGGAACAACACTGTATCATACTTGTCCTTTTCTCCCATGGATGAGTTCTTCTCAAGACCTCCATTTTGTAGAGGTGCTCAGGTCAGCCAACCTACATTCCCCTCCAGTCTCTACTTCTGAGTTTCCAGTTTTTGTCACCATACTCCATGTAGAGAAACCTTCTTCTGCTGCCCCCTCCAGTTTTTTAGCTCATTTTTATGTATTGTCTCCCACACTTGACATGTAATTTCCTTAAGGACAAGACTGTCTTTCATTTTGCTTGTATTTGTATTTCAAGTGCTTAGCACAATGCCTGTCACTTAGAAAGAACTTAATAAATGCTTGATATATTGCCTTGCCTTATTCAGTTTCTTCATCTATAAAATAAGAGCATTGGACTAAATGATTTGAAAGTTATTTTCTGGTTATAAATTGATAATCCCATGAATTGTATGAGGAGAATACTCCCAAATTGGCCTGAATACTTCCAGACTGCTCATCATCATTTCAAATTAACACTAAAGTGCCTGATCACTTTGGACCTAGTTAAGTTTATAGATCTTCAGAGAAACATGTTCAATGCAATGCCTGCCACATACTAGGCACACAATCAGTGCTTGCTAATTGAATAATGTGTCTCATCACTTTTACAATTAACTCAGTATGACCTTGGTAGGCCCTATCAAGAAGTCACCAAGTGGGGTAATACAACTAGATATCATCTTAAATATTTGAGGAAAGTCTTATCAAAGGTATAACAGCTGTGTAAAAAGTGAAATTTATTCTTTACGTTATTGGAAATGTATTACCAGGTACCTATGTTTTTATTATAGATTTATTACAATAAAAATTATTTATTTCCAGAGCAGCTGAACACTGCCCATGTGTAGAGTATGTTCATTTAGTTCTCTCAAACAACTTCACGCACACACACGCACACACACACACACACTTGCAAAGCTAGAATGGATAGTTCATATGAAACATCTTTTTCATACATTAAAATTATAATCCTCTTAAAATCCTTTTCTTCCTTCAGTTCTTAACTCAAGTGCTGCCGCCTATGGGAAGCAGTTTTCTCATTTCAATCCTTTTCACAGATGCTGAAATGATTTTCTTTATCCACCAATTTGACCACATCATGCGTCTCTTCAATAACCTCCATCGTCTCACTATTGACTCTTTATTTCTTAATATCCCTCATAATCTGACCTATGCTATCTCACCAGCTTCATTATAGTTACAACTCTTCTCAAACTCTGGGGTCCAATCAATAGGCCTTCTATGGTTTGAACCCCCAAGATGTCCCCACTGCAGTTCTTTGTACTTTTAGCCCCGCTATGCCTGGAATGCACTCCCTCTTCACCTTCACCTCATGGAATACCAAACTGTCTTCATGCTGCAGCTCAAACATCACCTGCTATATAAAGACTTCCCTAGATCCCTCAACTGTAAGTGCTCTCTCCCTATGATTTGTTTCATATTTGTTCTGCATATATTTAGGTTACATGTTTTTATACATATATGTTATCTCCCTTGATTGTGCCATCCTTGATAGAAAGCCCTTGATTTCTTCTTATCTTTTTGTTTGTTGATAGATTTATTTCCCCTTGATGCACTCTATACTTCAGTATTACTTTATTCCCTGGAATCAGTATTTCATCTCCTACCTCCATACCTTAAACACATCAGTCATGCCTGAAATACACTTCCCTCTCATATCTGCTTCTTAGGATCCTCATTTCCCTTCCAAGCACTTGCTATGGGCCTTCTCCTATATGAAGTCTTCCTTGATTCCTCCTAGCTCTCACTCAGTACTTTCTCCCTTCACAAATTACCATGCATATAATTTTTCTGTGTTCCTCCCATAGAATGGGTTGTAAGATCCCAGAGGTCAGAAACTGTTTTTGTTTTTGCTTTGTCTTTTTATCTGTAGCATGAGCACAGTCTTTGCAAATAGTTGGTGCGCAGTAAATGCTTAATAGATCAGATTGGGTTGCTCCATCCCCCTAAGTGTTAGTGATCTTTCCCTTATTGTGGAGGAAGAAAGGAACTGAGTAGTTTACATTGAGACAATGATTTGTTTATAGCAATGTATGTGACTGCAGAAATAAACTCAGTCCAAGGCTCTGGGTAGCCAAGGCCACCTTGGTTTCTATACAGTTAACATACAATATAGAAGAAATGAAAAAAAAAAACAGGAAGAAGCAAGATTATAGGGACTGAGAGGCCTGGTTCCTGGTACAGGAGAACAAGAGATGCTGAAAGGAGAGGGAGAGGGTCTTCTGACATTCTGACTTTCTTTCATTTGGGTGACTTTTGGGAGGGGGAATAATCTTATAGTTTATCCAAAATCAGGTAATTTAAAGCAGCTTAAACCTAGATTTACAAAATAGTGGATAAAGGCAAAATAAGGTCACTAATGTTATTTTTAATATAGTACTCTCAATTTATCTTGTCTTTCCTATCTGTATAAATCACTAAGTTGAGCCTTGAGCCTGTGGAATTTCCTGTGATCCATCCTGGGATCATAGGACTTAGAATTAGACAGAATATTAGTGATCATGTAGTCTAAGCTTCTTATTTTCCAGACAAGGAACCTGAGGTCCAGACAAGTCAGAGGGATTGTCCAAGACAGTAAATTTAGCAGAGCTAATATTTTAATCTGATTTTTCTAACTTCCAAACTTGTTGCCCCAGACTACATAGGAACTAACTCAGGATTTGAACACAATCCTCCAACTGAAAATTCAACATTCCTTAGAATATATGATGTTCCTTTGGAAGTGCCCTGGCTACTTCGTGGGGCGATTTTGAGGTTCAAATAAGATAATGCTAGGAAGGACTTTCAACCCCTACAGTCCCATATTAATGACAACTAATACTGTCATCCTCCCAAACTGTGCTGTTTGAGATTCTTCTATTTCATATTCCATATTGTGAAATAGTTTTTGTCTTCACACAAACACACACACACACACACCAACATATGAGAAAGAAACTAAAATACCACTTGTATCAGCAGTAACATTCTCAACACATGGTAGAATATGAAATTGCACATGATGTTCCCAAATAATTTTTAAAGTGAACCTCTACAGAAAAATCAAATGTGCTAAAGAAGAATAAAAATATGTTTATGAATCATTGATACTTTGTTACATAATCTGTTAACTAGATCTCCTGTCTGTTTAGGGAAGAATGACTGTTTTGTTTAGTATTGTTTTCCAGTGGCTGCTTGCTCCTATGAATATTCTCTTGCCTTCACAATCATTTTTAATGGAGAAAACAGCATATAGTAGTCATATCTTATAGTAGCTTACTCAGCTGGAGCCACTGACACAGAATTTCAGAACCTGATGGGTCCTTAGAGTCATCTAGTTCAAATGTCAACTGAAAAAGAGCCCTCCCCCAACATCCCCTAATAATAATTCAGCTTTTACTTGAAGACCTCCGGTATGAGGAATCCACTATCATTAGGGGTAACTCATTCCACTTTGGAAGGTTCATTTTTTTTTTTAATTTTCCTTACATGGAACGCACATCTTTTCATTTGCTACTTTTACCCCCTGTTCCTAGTTCTTCTTGTTGGAGCCAAAAAGAAGAAAAAAGTTGATGCCCTTCAGATACATAAAGACATTTATCATCACCTCCCTATCCCCCAGGCTCCTCCAAGTTAAACATCCCCACTCATTTCTAGTGTTCAGTGTTTAACATAATCTTCCTTCTAATCTTAATCAAATCAGATTATATCTTTGAGTCTTACATTTTCAAGCTATTTGGGAAGAATATTTGACCCCAAATATTCTAATTCTCATCTCTTGCTTGACCATGTACCTGTACCTCCATAAAACAGTAGTGATACTACTAAAGGAAGAGAAATGTGGGAAGTGACTAACATTGTGGTCCAATTATCAGAACTTATAGAATAATAAAATTTTAGCACTCTTAGAGATCATGTCATTCATATATACCTCTCTTTTTATATATACACCTGAGGCCCAGAGAATAAAAAGGTTTTATCCAAGTTTACTCAATTATCAAAAGTGGTAGGGGAAGAATTAGATCCAGAGTTTCTTGATTTCCAATTCTTGTGATGTTTCTACTGAGTCATTGAAGAGGTTCAGAGAATTGGTATTTACTAATCAAGATTCTCTTAAGTGTATAATGGAAAATCTCTATAAACACAAACTAATGATACATCCAAATACTAATTTCACATTCATTCAATGAGCAATTATTAAGTACCTACTGCAAGAATTTCTGCTCAGCACTTGTCCATACAAAGATTGAAAAAAAAAGAATGTCTGTCATTACTGGACTATTATAGTACTGGTGGTGGTGTTACGGAAGGGTTATGACACATACCTAATAAATATCATGCTAGAAAAGTGGAGTATGATGAGGGGAAAGGAGATGGACAAATTCCCCTAAGAAATTTTGGACAGGAAAAGACAAAGCCTTCCTTCACCTCCATTATTCATACAATGAATTCAACTAGCATTAAAGATCTCTTGTGTCTCTGGAACAGTGCTAAACACTCAGCTTAGAAAGACAAAGGCAAAACATTTGATAGAAACTTTCTCCTTCATACCTTACCACCATTTTTTAGTCTATAGAACTTTATCATATCATATTATAAGCCAATTTTTATATTATCAATGTCTATATCTTATTATATTCGTAGATTAGAGGAAGAAACTAACTCGAATCTAAACTTTATAATTTCTCAATATTCACTAATAATAATAATATAATAATAGTTTATTGAGTGAATGAATAAATTATGATTTTTCTCTAGGATTTTACATCTTATAAACATAGACATAAACCTGAAAAGATCTAGAGGCTCTCTAGTCCAATTCCCTCATTTTACAACAGAAATCAGAGAACTGGGTAGATTAAGTGATTTTCCTCAGGTCATGCAGGTAACGTCAAAGGTGGGAGCTGAGCCCAAGTTCTTTGAGGACAGGCAGTGCTCTTTCCATTGCACTAGATATAACCCAACCTCTTTTTCACATCAAGGATAGTCCAGAGGTCCCACGAGGAAAATATCACATGTCCATTTGAGAGGACTTGCTTAATCCCTGAACAACCCTAGCAAATTGTTGTCCTGCGGCACATAGAAGTTTAGATTAACTCAGTCAAAATGAAGAGCAGGTCATTTTATTTATTTGCTGGTAACAATTTATCTTTTCCATTTTCATTTGCTTAATGAAGCAAAGCCACACAAAGCCTTGTGCTCTCAATTCAAGAGTGTCACAGCTGTTCATGCTTTCTTCCAACTGCTGACTCCTCCACACTGCTGGGAATCAAAGGCCACAACCCACAGAAATGAACTTTGATGTCATTCAATCTCATTATGTTCAGCACTGACATCACAGTTCTCCTGTTCTCTTCCTTACTGAGACCACATTTAGGGTAGTCTGTTCAGAGCATCACATTTTAAGAATGACACACTAACTCATCCTTAAGAAGACAACCAGGATGGGAAGAGGTTGAGGATGAGTTGAAGGAACTATGAATGTTTAGCTTCAAGAAAAGATAACTTGTAGATTAGAAGGGGAAAGGGTGATTTATAACTGTGTTCAAGAACTTGAAAAACTGCTATGTGGAATAGAGAACAGACAGTTGCTATTTGACTCCACAGGTAGAACTAGAAGTAATAGAAGTTGCAGGGAGGCCAGTTTAGGTTCCATCTACATTAAGGTTTCCTATAATTAGCATTGTCTAATAGTAAAACGAGCTACTGCAGGAGGGGTAAGGATCCCCATTAATAAGAATTTTCCTTGAGAAACTGGATGATTGCTTGTTGGTGATGTTATTGGAAGGAATTCTCATTTCAAGGATAGATAGATAGATAGATACATAGATAGATAGATACATAGATAGAGAGATAGATACATACATACATAGGCATGTATTAATTCTTACATTAAAGTTTTCAGGAAAAAAATTTGCTACTCTAAACAAGCTTTTATTGATCGCTTACTATATGCCAAGCATTGTGCTGAGAATAAAAATACAAAGAGAAAGAAAGTCTTTGCTTTCAAGGAGCTTACATTCTAATGGAAAAGACAACACTTAAAAAAAGAGGAAAAGCTTGAGGAAGCTACAAACATGGATGTACGATAGAGAAAGTCCAGGAACGGAACCCAGAGAGGACTTAAAATATGATTGCCCTTTTCCTTAAAATAAAGCATCTAAGAGAAAATAGCCAATTAGAGACGGGAGTTAGATGAGTGGAGTGAAATTCTAGTGTAAAAAGTCCAGGGGTGAAGTGAACTTCAAGGTTGATGAGACTTTGGTGGCATAGAGAGAAATCTGAAGAGTCCGGAGTAGAAACAAAAGAGGAATACAGATTAAGTAAACAGGAGTAGCTGTTTATTGTGTGTACAAAATGATTTCTTCAGTGAAACTACAGAGGATCTAGTACAGTAGAAAGAGTATTCAATTTTGAATCAAAAGATCTGGGTTTGAATTCAGGCTCTCACATTTACCATGTTCCCTCTACAACCTGGGTGATGCTATGCTGATCATTTTATTTTTTTAGGCTTCAGTTTTCTCTATGAAATGTTGGGGGAGGGGCTGGATGGAGAGTGAGATGTGAATATTCCTTCTAGATCTAAAGTATTTGACTTCAAGATCTTATCATAAAAGAATATCCCCTGAAAGAGTTATCATTTCAGTGAGTTAATCAATCGATAAACACTTATTAACTACCTAATCTGTACCAATGTGGAGCATTATATAGAGTGCTAGCCTCAGAATTAGAAAGACTTGGATTCCCATTAGACTGTAAGTTCCTTAAGGGCAGTAACTGCCTTTGATCTCTTTTGTGCCCCCAGTACTTAGCCAGAAGCTTAATAAAAGCTTATTGATTGATTGATTGAAGTCTCCAGTTTGTCCTGTCTATGTCTTGCTCATATGTAGTTGTTTTCATGTTGCCTCACCTGTTAGACTGCTCCTTGAGAGTAAAGATTATATTTTGCCTTTGTATCCTCAATATTTTTCACGATACTAGTACATAATAGGGGCTTAATACATGTTTATTGACTGAATAATTGTCAATGATTCTGGCATCTTCCAAAGAGGATGAAATCATAGTGGGGATACCACTGGCATGAGAGTCAAGAGGCAAGCATTTGAATCCTAATTTGAAGCTAATCTGTTGAGTATGTCACTTAACCTAACTGAACCTTGTCTCCTCATCTGTATAATGAAGGAATTGGACTAAGGAATCACTAATGTCCTCATCTAGCTTTAAAATTCTATGAATTCATGTAGTTTTGCTTGCCTGTTCATTTTGACTTTGATTATGGATATACTCATTCATTTCCCCCCTTTTAAATGTCATGCATTCTTTTTTAATTTGCTTTAACTTAAATTATAATGCTACTATGTGTTTATATGCATAAGCTCTCAAATCTCTGACACTGAGAGTTTATGACCCTTTAAAATTATCACTGGTGGTTTCAAAAGAGGAGTGAGAAAGGAGAGGCATTGCCAAATTTGCTTCTTCTTTATAAGAGACCAAAACAAAAACGAACAAGGGTTTGCTGAAAATGCACTTCATTATGCCCTGGAATGACTTTGATTGTGTCATAATTTACCACGTTGTGTTCAGGATGAAGACACAGTCAATTTTTAGATTAGCCTAAGGAGCCAAGGTTTTTCTAGACAACAAAAGAGATGAGCTGTTCTGTCATTCAAAAGGGAGCAGCTGGGGCTGAGGGAATGACAGTTAACTGAACAGAACATTTTCCTTGCCTTTGTCACAGCTTTAGGTATATATTCTCAGTAATGGATATCATTTACCCATGGAGTTTATGGAAACTCTTCCTCGTTACTTTACAGTCATTATGCATGTTTGTTGTTGCTTTTCTATAAAGTCATATTACTGTATATGCGTACCTGTGGATACATTAATACTAGATCTCCTGTTTCTGGTCTGAAAGGCATAGCTTCATCTCAGCTCATTTACAGAGTTAAAGTGACTAGCACATCTTTCCCAGCTCAGGTTATCAGCCCTACCCACTTTGCCAGGTATTCTCTGATGATCTGGTACATTTGGAGTAAATACAGGGTTATGATCTCACTACTCATAGAGAAATCTCAATGAGAAAATTTCCTCTTCCAAAGTTCATCAACAATTGCTATACAAGGGTGGGTGGAGCCAAGATGGTAGACTAGAAAGACACACATATGCAGGGTTCTCCCCACAATCCATAAAATACCTGTAGAGAGGGACTCTCAACAAATTTTGGAGCAGAAGAAGTGGAAAACAACAGAGTAGAGGAGATTTCCAGCCCATGGAAACCTGAAAGGCCCACAGAAATGTTGACTGCACTGGACACAGGAGCTGAGCTTGGAGCCCAGCCCAGCTTTGGCCAAGCAGAGTGGCTTGAGGAGACGAGACTCTGGGAGGAGGACATCTCTGGGGTGGAATCTCCTGTCGCAGTAGTGGGTCCTCAGATCCGTTGGCCCCTGGGCACCAAAGGTCAGTGACTGGGTTTTATCAGGGGGCCAGGAAGGGAGAAGGACCCTCCCATAGCTCCAGTTGCAGGCAGCAGCCACAGAGCCAGGGCAGCAGCCAAGGGCCAGCACAGCAGCCTTTCAGAAGCTCCATTGTTGGAGCATAAAAACCCCTGGGAGCTTTTTCTCAACAAAGAGTTGAGTCTTACCTCAGCCCTGGGTGGAGGCCCTGGCTGAGTTGGTCTTTGTCTCAAACTGAATGGTGGCCTTGCCCATCCAGCTTATCTGAAAATCAGCCCTCAATGCTGACTTTGTGGAACTGGAGGCAAGTGGCTGTAGAGAGGTATCTGCTAAGATTCTGGGCACAAAAATCCCTCTCTGAGTCCAGACCAGTAAACACTTGATTGTGCCATCTTGGAGGAACTGAGATCTCACAGATTCCCAGAGTAAACCCTACTCTTGACAAATGACCTAAAAGTCAAGCAACTGGTTGGAAAAATGCCCAAAAAAGGGAAAAAAATAAGACCATAGAAGGTTACTTTCTTGGTGAACAGATATCTCCTCCCATTCTTTCTGATGAGGAAGAACAATGCTTACCATCAGGGAAAGACATAGAAGTCAAGGCTTCTGTATCCCAAACATCCAAAATAAATATTCAATGGGCTCAGGCCATGGAAGAGCTCAAAAAGGAGTTTGAAAATCAAGTTAGACAGGTGGAGGAAAAACTGGGAAGAGAAATGAGAGAGATGCAAGAAAAGCATGAAAAGCAGGTCAACATCTTGCTAAAGGAGACCCAAAAAAACTCCTGAAGAAAATAACATCTTGAAAAATAGGCTAACTTAATTGGCAAAAGAGGTTCAAAAAGCCAATGAGGAGAAGAATGCTTTCAAAAGCAGAATTAGCCAAATGGAAGAGGAGGTCCAAAAGCTCACTGAAGAAAATAGTTCTTTGAAAATTAAAATGGAACAGATGGAGTCTAATGACTTTATGAGAAACCAAGAAATCACAAAACAAAACCAAAAGAATGAAAAAAAATGGAACATAATGTGAAATATCTCATTGGAAAAACAACTGACCTGGAAAATGGGTCCAGGAGAGACAATTTAAAAATTATGGGACTACCTGAAAGCCATGATCAAAAAATGAGCCTAGACATCATCTTTCATGAAATTATCAAGGAAAACTGCTCTGATATTCTAGAACCAGAGGGCAAAGTAAATGTTGAAAGAATCCACTGATCACTTGCCTGAAAGACATCCAAAAAGAGAAACTCCTAGAAGCATTGTGGCCAAATTCCAGAATTCCTAGGTCAAGGAGAAAATATTGCAAGCAGCTAGAAAGAAACAATTCAAGTATTGTGGAAATACAATCAGAATAACACAAGATCTAACAGCTTCTACATTAAGGGATAGAAGGGCGTAGAATATGATATTCCAGAAGTCAAAGGAACTAGGACTAAAACCAAGAATCACCTACCAGCAAAATTGAGTCTAATCCTTCAGGGAACAAACTGATCTTCCAGTGAAATAGGGGACTTTCAAGCATTCCTGATAAAAAGACCAGAGCTGAAAAGAAAGTTTGACCTTCAAACACAAGAATGAAGAGAAGCATGAAAAGGTAAACAGCAATGAGAAGTCATAAGGAACTTACTAAAGTTGAACTGTTTACCTTCCTATTTGGAAAGACAATATTTGTAACTCTTGAAACTTTGCAGTATTTGGGTAGTTCGTGGGATTACACACACACACACACACACCACAGAGTGAATTGAATAGGATGGGATCATATCTTAAAAAAATGAAATTAAGTGGTGAGAGAGAAATATATTGGGAAGAGAAAGGGAGAAATGGAATGGGGCAAATTATCTCTCATAAAAGAGGCAAGCAAAAGACTTTTCAGTGGAGGGAAAAACAGGGGAGGTGAGAGAAAAACATGAAATTTACTCTCATCACATTCGACTAAAGGAAGGAATAAAATGCACACTCATTTTGGTATGAAAACCTATCTTACAATACAGGAAAGTGGGGGAGAAGGGGATAAGCAGGGTGGGGGAGATGATGGAAGGGAGGGCAGTGGGAGGAGGGAGCAATATGAAGTCAACACTTGGGGAGGGACAGGATCCAAACAGAGAACAGAAGCCATGGTGAGCAGGATAGGATGGAGGGAAATATAGTCTTACACAACATGACTATTATGGAAGTCATTTGCAAAACCACACAGATATAGCCTATATTGAATTGCTTGCTTCCCAAAGGGAATGGGTGGGGAGGGATGAAGAGAAGTTGGAAGTCAAAGTTGGAGGAACAATTGTCAAGTATTGTTCTTGCTACTAGGAAATAAGAAATGCAGGTAATAGGGTATAGAAAGTTATCTGGCCCTACAGGACAAAAGAGAAGATGGGGACAAGGGAAGGGAAGGATGATAGAAGAGAGGGCAGATTGGTGATAAGGGTAATTAGAATGCTTCACGTTTTGGGGTGGGGAGGGGAGAAATGGAGAGAAAATTTGGAACCCAAAATTTTGTGAAAATGAATGTTAAAAGTTAAATAAATAAATTAAAAAACAAACAGTTGCTATACAACTCTAGTTCAGAGTTGCCTGGACAGGTTTGAAGGGGTGGTAGTGATGGTGGTAAAAGTGAGTTGTCAGGTTCACAATCCTACTATATTTCAGTCAGGACTTCAATCAATGATGAGAAGGGCCTAGAATTAAGGGAGGCAGGGGGTCAACAGCACAGGGAAATGGCACCATGATAACTTTTACTTTCTTCCTGCTCTATGCTAACTGCCTTCTGGAAAACATTGAGGAGGTCCAGAATTTTTCCACAGAAATCTTTGGGACATGTGGAACAGAATTATGCCCAGTAGTTTAGGACTGCTTACTTATCTTCAGATTAAAAAAATTCCCTGCCTTGTTGCCCACTCTTCTTTTCCCCTCCTCTTCTCCACCATCTCCCCCTCCCTACCCCTCCTTACTCCTTCTTCCCCCACATTTCCCTTTCTCCCCCTTTCCATTTCCCCTCTCCAATGATTTTGTTCTACAACTTTTGAGGTGTGGTGCACTATGCTTTATATAATGTTGTGGAATTTGAACAAAAATGTGGAATATGAATATACATATGCACATATATACTGTATATATTACACATACACATATATTTATATGTGTGTGTGTGTATATATATATATAGTGTATGTGTACACACAGTGTACATATCTGAAGGAGAATCATAGACCTAAAGCTAGAGAGGCAACCAGTCCAAATCCATCATTTTAAGAATAAGGAAAATGGGGCACTGGGAGGTTAAGTAACTTGCAAAGTGAGTATTATATAGTGAGTACCAGAGGTGAGACTTAAACACAAGTCCTCTCTCTATAAAATCAGTTTTCTGTTCACTGTGTTATGCATGCATGCATGCACACATATATTCATCAACATATGCAGTTGTACACACATATATACATACATACATATATATATGTATATAAATATAAGCATGTATTTGCATTTGGAGGAGAAATAGAGATCTTTCCAATAATCTGGGTTCTTTTCATTGGAAATGATTGAAAGTCCCCTATTTCAGTGAAGATTCATTTTTCCCTATGTTGGATTATACCCATCTTTGCTGGCAAAGTTACCTTGGTTGTAAATTTATGTTAGGTATCTAGGTGGTACACCAGATAGAGTGCCAGGGTTGAAGTGAGAAAGACCTATCTTCCTGAGTTCAAATATGACCTCAAACATTTATTAGTTGTGTGACCCTAGGCATGTTTGCCTCAGTTTCCTGATCTGTAAAATGAACTGGAGAAAGAAATGGCAAACCACTCTATTATTTTTTCAAGAAAACTCCAAGTGAGGTCATGAAGAATGAGACATGACTGAAATGACTGAACATCAACAAAGCTTACATCCTTGGCTTTATAGAATTATTATATTCCAAGCTCTCAACTATTTTTTGGTAGTGCCTACTAAGTCATGTATGATCCTGACTGTGGTCCCTCAGTAACTCATTCCTTTCTATCTATTTGCAGTATTTTCCTTGACTTGAACATTTGAGATTATGGCTGTAATGTTCCAAGGAATATTCATTTGGAACCTTCTTTTAGGAAGTAACAAGTGTATTCTTTCTACTTGCATTTTTGTCTTCTGGATCTACGGTCCCTGAATAATTTTCTTTTAAGATTTTATGCAACATAATTGTGTAGTTACCTTTTTGATTTTGTTGTTAATGACTTTCAGGTAGTCCAGTGATTCTTAAATTCTTTCCTTGATCTGTTTTCCAGGTCTTTTGTTTTTGCTGTAAGATTTATTACTTTTTTTCAGTCTTTTGACTTTAAAAAATAACAGTTCTTGTAGTCTCAATGAGTGGTTGGCTTCTTTATTTGGTCTGTTCTAATTTCTAAGGAATTTATTACATAGACAACAAATTTGGGTAGCTTTTGTGCCACTTCATGATTCCTTTATAATTCTTCCTTTCATAACTCTCATTTCTTTTCCATTTTTTTCTCTCTAGGATTTTTATTTCATTGATTAAAAAAATTAATTCATTTTTAAGCTCTTACTTCATCTCTCCCAGGAATTCTAGCTGAATTTGTGTTCAAGCTATATTTTTCCTTTGAGGGTTTGCTCTCAAATGTTCATAAATGCTTTCTTCTTCTGGCCTCGTGTCCTGACTGCCTCAGTTCACTAAAATCTTATCACAGTGAGATTCCTTTGTTGTTGTTGCTGTTTGCTCATTCTTCCAGCCTACTTCCTGGCTTTTTATTTCATGTTAAGGTCAAACTCTACAAACATGTGGAAGGAATGTCTGAGTCGTCCCTATTGCTTCTTTCTTGTGGGTGTTAAGTGTGATGTTATTCAAGAATTTCAGTGACAGCTCAGGCTGAGAATATGTAGGCTATCAGATCCCCCAGAGTGGTTTGACTCAGAGCAAAGCTGACTGCTCCCCTCCTCACCCCCTTTAGAGTTCTTCAAGTCCTTGACCTAGGTTTCAGTCTGAGCTATATGCTTATATGCTTGTCTTTTTGGTGGTTCTGCTGCAAAACTCAGCCACAAAAAGCCAAACAGAAGTTCTGTTTATCTCTGAAACAGCAATAGTACTACATGTTGTTCTCCATTAGAATTCTTTGTACCTTATCTCCCTACTGGTGTCAGAGGGTTGTAGAAAAGGGAGCTCAAGGAAGGCAGGCATCATCCCTTACATAATGTTTATATGTTCTGACCACAGTAAGTACTTAATGAATTTTGAATTTTTTTGTACTTTGAAGAGTAATGCAGTACAAAATTCATTAAGTCCTTATTTAGAAGAGTTTTAAGATTGGAAAACTGGTATTCTTGGGAGAAATAGCAAAGTTTTGGATCTAGGCAGATAATACTGGCTCTTATGATCAAAACCAGCAAAGGGTCTCATTCTTGTGAGCTCTGAGCAGTTTTAAGGTCCATGTGCTTGGGAACTTAAGGGATGAAGCAAACTTACTCACTACCATAAACCCCACCTCCCATTCTGTGTTCACAACTGGTACTAAAAACAAATAAAGATTTTATAATTTAATCAACATTGAAAAGGAATGAGGGACTGAAACAAGTAACCTGTACTAATGAATAGGTTCAAAGATGTAGATATAATATTGACTTTACAAGTCATTGAATCCTTCATTCTCATTTTGTTGTAAAGCAGCTTGAGGCACACAGAGGTTTAGTAATATACCTGGAGTCACTTACGTGTTTTTCCTTCTTTTAGAATATGAGCTCCTTAAGAGAAACACCATATTGTTTTTCTATTTCTATCTTCAGCACTTAATGATTTGCATATAATAAATACATATTTTTAAAAAAAATTCATCCATTCAAACATTTAATAAGTGTCTGTGTCAGAATTTGAACTCAGGGCTTCCTGACCTCAAGGCACGTACTCAGTCCACTAAATTATTTGGCTTTTCTACACATCTATAGTATTCAAATCAGTATGGTACAAATACAAAAAATAAAATAAACAATGGCTAACATGCAGGACCTTAAATTTGGAAATATAAATTATATAAATCAGAATGCCAATTTATTACTTTTGAATGAGAAATTAGAGTAGATAAGGTGCTAATAATGGATGATATCTGATCTACCCAATAGGATAATTTCATTGGAAAACTAAGTTGATATAAGCAAACTAAAGTATTTTGAAAATAAAATCATGACAGAAGGATAATGTGGCATATTATAAAGGCGGATTAGAACATTTAGGTTGGACTATCAAGTCACAGGATCATAGATTTATTGATGTAGGGACTTTAAAGGGTACTAACTACCCTCAAAGCAAAGGAACAAGGGTTCAAATACTGGCTCCAATACTTTGGGATCATGAGTAAGTCACTTAGTTTCTGAACTTTAATTCCATTTCAATTCTATAAAATAATTATACTACTTACATCATGAAGTAGGGAGGGTAAGGAATGTGTTTTGTAAGCCTTAAAGCATTGTAGAATTATGAGCTATTTTAATTACCCCAGTAGATAGCACCAACAAACTAGCATGGACCTATGCCATCATCTCCATTATGAAGGATGTCCAAGCCAAAGTAGCCCATGATCTTGGATTCCTCAGTCAAAACACCATCACCTCTAGACAGAACTGAATGAATCATGATCAGTTAATACTATTTGACTTCTTTATTTAATATTATGTAACACACATGCACACACACTCACACAAACTTTGTCCTTAGACCCTTCCTCACAACATGATATTGCAATTTAAAAAATCAGATCTTCCTTTATCTATGTTTTGGATGGATACTTTCCTTTCTAGTTAGGCTCTCTTCTTCTCTTGATGGGATATAAGAAGTTAACTTAATTTTAATGGCAATATAATTTGTAAACTCTCTTCTGTGGGCAAACCTTATTCTAGTCTTTATTCCTTTCAAAATTATAAAAAAATAATTTCACATATTATCCACATATTTTAGGGATACTATTTATCTTTGGAATTTATGTCCCATATGCAATGATTGCATGACATAGTATGAGGATGGTTATATTATTACAGGCAGTGAGATATAATGGAGATATGACACTAAAGTGGAAATCAGAGAGCTTGGGTACAAGTCTAGGCCTTATTATAATCTGTGTATTGGATAAGTCATTTACTCTCTCTAGGCCTCAGTTTCTTTGTGTCAAATATCGGGGCTAGACTAGATCTTCCAAGTCCTTCTCACACTTTATTTCATATTGGATGATAAACTTGGCTAGGATTGGATTATAAAATCTTCTAAAAAGTCAGTTATGTCTCTCTGAGACTGTTGGCTTCATTGGTGAGCAGTGGAAAGAATAATTTTGCGTCTGTTTGCCTAAGATCCAAGAGCTTTGAACAGCTGCCACAGATGTGACAAAATGGTTTCCAAATGAGGAAATCTGTAGTAACTCAAGAACTCTGCTCAGCTGTAATTAGGAGTTCTCACAACCCAGGGGTTAAAGGGTACCCTTTAAATTGGTTTCTGTTTTTGAACTCTGGTCTTTCTGTGTTCTTTCTTCACCTTAAAACCTAATTGGCCTTCCTTTATCTTCATCTGGTAAGTTTTCCTAGGATTAACAGTTGTGATTCTTATTGGAGTCCTTAGAAATTTTGCTATTACCTCAGAAACTAGCCAGTAGTTTCAAAGGCAGTTTCCTTCTCATGTTTTGTCATGATTTTCTTAAAGATCAGAGGTACAGTAAACAAAGTACTAGATTTGGAGTCTAAAAGACCTGAATTCAAATTTTGGTCCTGCTTGTGTAACCTTGGTTGGCTACCTCCTTTCTTAGACTCAAATTTTCTTATATGTGAATTGAGAGGGTAAACAATCTAATCTCTGAAGTCCCTTCCTCTTCTGGAGCTATGATCCTACAACATTGTAGGGGCAATCACCCAACTTTTGGTTCACCAAATCGAGATTGTTACCCTAGATTCAAGGTACTCCAAGGATTTATATTTCTAAAACCAACCACAGTATGCAATTAGCTAAAAGCAAAGAAAATTAAATGACAGTAACACAAGTAGCAACAGCTACAACAAATTTCTCCACAACAATGGGGTACATTGTTTCACAAATCAGAATGAGGAGAGAGAGTGCACTGACAAAGAGGACTTGAATGAAAAGGCACGTATGTGGGGTGAAGGCATGTGGCGAGAGGCAACTGAGCCTATGACATTGCAAAGTTTCCAGGTAATTGATAACTTCCCTTCCCATTCTATGATTTAGTCAAAGTGATCTTAGACAAGATATTTCTTCTCCCGCATCCCCATCTCCAAGCATTTACTTTAGCTTGTCTTGCATGTCTGAAATGTATTCACACCTTACTTCTTCCTAGAATCTCCTCCCTTCAATACCTGTCTCAAGCACCACTTTCTTCAGTCTTTCTTGACCACCCCAAGGTAGGCTAGTGTTCTCCCTCCTAAATTACCTTGAATGGAATTACTTTGTATTTATCTTTATATTATCTTTATAGTCTGTATATAATACTAACAGCTAACACTGATATAACACTTGCTATGTGCCAGGCATTGTGCTAAGCTCTTTATCATTGTTATCTCCTTTGATCTTTCACAACAGCCTTAGGAGTTTGGTGCTATTACTATTCCTATTTTACAGATGAGGAAACTAAGGCAAAGAGAGGCATTAATTGACTTGCCTATGGTCACACAGTAAGTGTCTGAGGCTAGATGTGAACTAAGGCCTTCAATGACACCAGGCCCCAATCTCTATCTGCTGTGACACCTACCTGAACGTATATGCATTTGTAATCTGTATATGTTTTTCAGTCACTCACTTGTGTCAGCTCTTTGTGACCCAATGGAGCAAAGCATACCAATACTGTTCATGGGGTTTTGTCAGCAAAGATACCGGAGTGGTTAGCCTTTTCCTTCTTCAGTGGATTAAGGAAAACAGAGGTTAAGTGACTTGCCTAGAGTGACATTGCTAGTGACAAATCTGATTTAAACTCAGATTTTCCTGACTCCAGGCCCAGGACTGTATTCTTGACTGCCTCTAACAAGGATATATACATGCATGCATGCATGTGTATATGTATGTATATGTATGTATGTGTGTGTATATATAGACTATGCATGCATATACATATATTTTATATACATATGTTCATATATAAAGACTAAAAATCAAGAGAAAAAAATCTAAATAATCACAAAGTACTCAAGTTTGTTTCCCAAACATCTAGAATAGTGCCTTTGCATATAGATGTATACATATAAACATATGTATATATAGAGAGAATAAATGTAGTAAATTCAAAGTAGTTAAATTTTGCATTTGTAAGTCCAACACCAATGCATGTATAAATATATGTGGGTATGTTATACAAATATATGTTTATACATGTACACATGGATATGACAATTTCTAGAATTTATATAACACTTTAAGATTTTCAAAGTATGTTACTTGTAAATGTAGGTAAAGAAACGACACATGGTGACTTAGATGTGGACTATAGATACACACACACACATTGGTGTACATGCATATTTGTATGCATGCATGCCCAGGTGCATGCAAATAATCGTAAACATACATATATGCATATATACAATTCATTTACACATATTTCACATGTATTCACCTATGAAATAGGTATACATATAACACAGTATATGTGCATATATATGTGTACATAAAAATGTTCATATAAATGTGAGTTTTAATAGCATTGCATATATCTACACAAATAAATATGTACATTTATAAGTGTTTGTAACACCATATAAAGCATTTAAGCATTTTAGTAGCATAAAACAACACTAAGACTTTTGGAACACCCAGCATAAGCACACTGTACACACACATGTCCAAAACCCTAAATGGGATTGTAGAGAGTTGAGCTGGACAACGTACATATGTATGTGTATGTTAAATGTGTGTATATATGCAGGCATACATTTTACATACATAAGTATATACAAAAGCAAAGAAGGAATGGGATCTGCCTTGCCATAGCGAGTGTCTGCACATACAAAATTGTAATACCATGAAGAATTGTCACAACAGCTGAATCCTGTTTATACACAAAAGGCCTAGAAAAGTTGAATTAGAATTTTAGACAATGTAAAGTAGAACATTCCCTCTATTCCCTATCTGTATACATCATGTTTGAGGTGCTTGCCAACACCCTCTACTGCCCCCTCCTAATTCATGCTCCAATGGAGCCTGCTTCTCTAATGCTGATTTCACACTCCTGTCTTCCTCCTCATTCCATGGTCCCTCTCAACTTCACCTTAACAACCCTACCCTATTTTCCAGAGCAGCCCTGCCCCCATTCTGGTGGAAAAATGATACTGATGTAGTCATCTGTTCTCTTTACCCTCCCTAAGAAGATGTTTGCATTTTAGCCAGAAGTCTAAGAGAGGGGGTTTTCAAGCACTGTTTTAGAGTAGGAAGGAAATAAAGAGCTGGCACATATATTCATATCCCAAGAGCAACATGTCCCACCTGCAGAGAGAAAGCTGGATCTCAGGAATGGAGAAAGGGCTTACCAATGCAGAGGATTATACTCAGAGCTTGCCCTTACGCTGGCCACCCCCATGTGCTGCCTTGATATTTACACTTAAAGTGTCATATTTACAGATATAATATTTGTTCCTTGCTATACAAGCTGGGCCCAAAATAGGATCTAATAAAACATGCTTAACAATCCTGTGTCATCTTTGCAAAAGGCCACATTGCCAAATGTTTGATGCTCAGGTTTCAAGCAGCTACCTATTGAATGCAGATCTAGGATCAGATTCCTCTAATATTCTGGGAACTTCAGAATGTCAAGTCTGGCCACAGAATCACAGAAATCTCAGAGATGGGGAGGACCTCAGCATCCATGTAGTCCAACACATTCCTGAATATGAGTTCCTTTTAAAACATATATTAAAAAAAAAAAAAAAACAGCCACCCAGCCTTTGCCACAAAATCCTCAGGTAAAAGGGGGAAGCTACTCCTGAGACAGCCCGTCTGAGGGAAGTTTCTATTGATATCATCATTTAACCTAGGATGCATATTCACCTCCTTACATCATGATTGCTGGTTCACCTTATTTATTATATATTTTTGTATTGTAGCACTTTTTGCAAACATTGATATGAGTTTCTTCTTAATATGCCCTGGAAGACTATAGTCACCACAGGCCAGAAACAGGAGCAATGCACTGACTGAGGAATGACTAAGTTGTTGCACAGAAATGGAATGGACTATTATTCTGTTAGAAACAACAATTATAATGAATACAGAGAAGCACAGAAAGACATACATGAACTGATACATAGCGAAGTGAATACGTATTCAAGGCAAAGAAAACATTCACTAGGGGAGTCAAGATGGCGGAGTAGAAAGACGCATGTATATGATCTCTGAACCCATAGCCCATAGATTTAATGTAAGAAGAGCCCCCCATAAGTTCTGGATCACTGCAGGGTGTGCAGAAACATAGTGGAAGAGATTTCCATTCCAGAGAGCCCTGGAGAGCCATCCCCAGGGTCCGTCGCGCCCCAGAAAGCGGACCACACCCCAGCGCTGCCCTGGCTGCGGCCCCAGAGAAGCAGATCTGAGCAAGCTTCAGGGACGGAAGCTCCAGCGGCCTGGAAGGTCCCTCCACCCACAGAAGCTACAGGTCAGTGAGAGAGACGGCTGGCCTGGCCGAGAGGGGAGCGGGGTGTCCCCGTGGCTCGGGTCCCCTCGGGAGGAAGCCGCAGAGGCAGAGGCAGGGGCAGGAAGCGCCAGAGGCAGAGGTGGGGGCTGCAGCAGGGGCAGCGGCCCTGGGACTCCCCCAGCAGCAGGCAGGATCTTCATTACTGAAAGTCTCTGCATAAACCGCCTGAAGGAGCTGAGCCTGGGAGACGGCCCTGCCCCACCTACTCCATTTCTGAAGGTCTCTGCATAAAGCCCCTGAGGGAACTGAGCCTGGGAGGCAGCCCTGCCCCCACCCCAGCACCAGAACTAAAGCTCACATTGATTAGCAGCCGCGCGGCGCGGAAAGCTCATTTGAATCCCAGACCCCAAGCACTAGCTGGGCGGATCTAGGCAGGGGTGGACAGGAATCTCAGAAGTCAAGTAACTGGCTGGGAAAATGCCTAGAAAAGGGAAGAAAAATAAGACTATAGAGAGTTTTTTGGAACAGATGCAAATGATCCCGACTTTCGGATTTAACGATGACGAGGACATATTCTTGCCAACAGGGAAAGACATGGAGGGCGGGGCCTCAGTACCCCAGACATCACAGAGGGATGTCGGGTGGGCTCAGGCCTTGGAAGAGCTCAAAAAGGATTTTGAAAAGCAAGTTAGACAGGTGGAGGAAAAACTGGGAAGAGAAATGAGAGAGATGCAAGAAAAGTATGAAAAACAGGTCAATACCTTGGTAAAGGAGACCCAAAAAAATGCTGAAGAAAGTAACACCTTGAAAAATAGGCTCATTCAATTGGCAAAAGAGGTTCAAAAAGCCAATGAGGAGAAGAATGCTTTCAAAAGCAGAATTAGCCAAATGGAAAAAGAGGTTCAAAAGCTCACTGAAGATAATAGTTCTCTCAAAATTAGAATGGAACAGATAGAGTCTAATGACTTTACGAGAAACCAAGAAATCACCAAACAAAACCAAAAGAATGAAAAAATGGAAGAGAATGTGAAATATCTCATGGGAAAAACAACTGACCTGGAAAATAGATCCAGGAGAGACAATTTAAAAATTATGGGACTACCTGAAAGTCATGATCAAAAAAAAGAGCCTAGACATCATCTTCCATGAAATTATCGAGGGAAACTGCCCTGAGATTCTACAACCAGAGGGCAAAATAAGTATTGAAAAAATCATCGATCACCGCCTGAAAGAGATCCAAAAATAGAAACTCCTAGAAACATTGTGGTCAAAATCCAGAACTCCCAGGTCAAGGAGACAATATTGCAAGCAGCTAGAAAGAAACAATTCCAGTATTGTGGAAATAAAATCAGGATAACTCAAGATCTAGCAGCTTCTACATTAAGGGATCAAAGGGCGTGGAATAGGATATTCCAGAAGTCAAAGTAACTAGGACTCAAACCAAGAATCACCTACCCAGCAAAACTGGGTATAATACTTCAGGGGAAAATATGGTCTTTCAATGAAACAGAGGACTTTCAAACATTCTTGATGAAAAGACCAGAGCTGAAAAGAAAATTTGAGTTTCAAACACAAGAATGAGAAGAAGCATGAAAAAGGAAACAGCAAAGAGAAGTCTTAAGGGACTTACCAGAAGTGAACTGTTTACATTCCTACATGGAAAGACAATATTTGTAACTCTTAAAACTTTTCAGTATCTGGGTAGTTGGTGGGACCACACACACACATGTACACACATGCACACACACACACATACACATATGCACACACATACAGAGACAGAGAGCACAGAGTGAATTGAATAGGATGGGACCATATCTTAAAAGAAATTAAGGTAAATGGTGAGAGAGAAATGTAGTGGGAGGAAAGAGGGTGAAATGGAATGGGGTAATTATATGTCATTTAAGAGGCAAGTAGGAGACTTTTTAGTGGAGGGAAAAAGAGGAGAGCTGAGAAAAAAAAAAAAAAAAAACAAGAAGTTTACCCTCATCACATTTGACTAAAGATAGAAATAAAATGCACACTCATTTTGGTATGAAAATCTATCTTACAGTATAGGAAAGTGGGGGAGAAGGAGATAAGCAAGGTGGGGGATGATGGAAGGGAGGGCAAAGGGAGGAGGGAGCAATTTGAAGTCAACACTCGGGGAGGGACAGGATCAAAAGACAGAAGAGAAACAATGAGGGGCAGGATAGGATGGAGGGTAATTCAGTTAGTCTTATACAACACGACTATCATGGAAGTCATTTGCAAAACTACACAGATATGGCCATATATTGAATTGCCTGTCTTCCCAAAGGGAATGGGTGGGGAAGGAGGGATGGGGAGAATTTGGAACTCAAAGTTTTAGGAACAACTGTTAAGTATTGTTGTTGCTACTAGGAAAGAAGACATACAGTTAATGAGGAATAGAAAGTCATCTGGCCCTACAGGAGAAAAGAGAAGATGGAGACAAGAGAAGGGAGGGACGATAGAAGAGAGGGCAGATTGGAGATAGGGAAAATTAGATTGCTTGAGGTATTGGGGTGAGGGGAGGGGAGAAAAGGGGAGAAAATTTGGAACCCAAAATTTTGTGAAAATGAATGTAAAAAGTTAAATAAATAAATATTAAATATTAAAACAAAATAAAACAAAAAAAGAAAACATTCACTAAAACAATGAAAAAATACCTCAAAAAAACCCTACCACAAAACAATGAAAAAAGAACATTACAAAATTACAGAGAGCATTATTGACCTCAAAAAAGAGATTTGCTGTCACAAGCCCTTTAAAATTAGAGGCCCATGGGTATGGAGCATTATATTTATTGTCAGATTTTTTAAAAATGCATTTATTGGGTTCTGATGATTTTTTTCTCTTATTCCACTTTTTCTTCTCTTTTTCAAAAAATATTTTTGTTGTAAGAGATGAGAAGGACATGAGGAAAATTTAAATATAAAATATAAATTTAAATATAAAATATATTTAAATATTAAATTAAATATAAAATAAAAATTTAAATATAAAAACAACTAAAATTTTAAAAAAAGAATTAGGAAAGCATCAAGCACATAAATGGGCAATCTGGTGATTCAGAAGATAGAGCGTCATGTCTGGAGTGAGGAAAACTCATCTTTGTGAGTTCAAATCTGATCTCAAAACACTTGCTAGATGCGTGACCCTAGGCAAGTCACAATTTTGCCTCAGTGCCCTCATCTGTGAAATGAACTGGAGAAAGAAATGGCAAATCAGCCTAATAACTTCAATAAGAAAATCCCAAATTAGGTTATGACATGACTAAACAACTGAATAATAGCGATTACATCATCACAGAATTATGACATTGTGTTTACTGTTCTAGGCTCAGATTCAAGATGACCTGATTCTGAATTCCACCTCATAAGATTAGTTTTGTAATCTACAGTAAGTCACTAAACCTCTTAGGTCTTCAGTTTCCCCTTCTATAAAATTATTGAACTCAATGACATCTATGATCCCTTCTAGTTTTTTTTTCCTTCTAAATCTATGATCTTATAATTGTAAGAATGAAGGAAGGGGCCTCAGAAGCTACCTAGTCCCAATTTTAGTTTTATATGAATCCTTCCATAACATCTTGATCATATGAGTAGCCATCCAGTTTAATTTGAAGAAAGACAGAATGCACTAATTCTCAAAGCAGTCCATCCCATTTCTGAAAAATTAGAAACATTAGGAAGATCTTCCTCCCCACTCTTACAGCTAGCCTAAATGTGATCTTCTTTGATTTCTCCCCCATGACTCCCAATTTTGATATCTGAGACCAAAAATCAAATTTCAAGGGATAGCCATGAAGATCCATGCCACTCTTGTCTCGTTTTCTATAGGCTAAATATTCCCAATTTTGTTTTTAAAAAAACAACCTTATATAGCCAGACATAGCTGGAAAAGACCTCAATAATTCACTATCCCAATTCATACCAAAGGAATTGCTGCTATAAAATTAATAACATGTGCTTGTCCAGTATCTGCCTGAAGATCTCCAAAGAAGGGGAAAATATAACCTTACCAAGACAATTATCCCACTTTTAGATATTTCTAATTTTTGTAAAGTTTTTCCTGACTTCAGGTCCAAAGTGCCCAATTTTCAGCTCCTACTCATTGGTACTGGTTCTGTCTTATAGAAGCAAACCAAGCAAGACTAACCCCTTCTTCACATGATAACCCTTCAGATAATGAAGACAGCTGGGATCTTTCCTATATCTGAATATCCTTTCCTCCATGTTAAGTATGCCCAGTTCATTCCAGTAATCTTTCCATGCTATGGACACAAAGACCCTTCACCACCCTGTTTGTCCTCCTCTGCACACTCACCAGATTATTGGTCTCTTTGAACTGTGATTACTGGATCTGAATTCTGGATTCCAGATGAGGTACTACGCCTAGCAAGGGCAGACTACAGAGTGACTATCTCCTTTATTCTCAAAAGCTATGTCCCTCCCAGAGAAATCCAAATTCACATTAGTTTTTTTCCCCTGCTATATTACACTGCTGATTCATCTTGAGTTAAAATACATTGTACTCCAAAATCTTTTTCAAATCAATTATTGCCTACCTTTGCTTCCCTCTTCGTAAGAATTTGATTTTGTTTATACCTGTTTAAGAACCTTACATTTATCCTCACTAAATTTTACCTTATTAGAGTTAACACGGTGGTTTAGCTTCTTAAGGGCCTTTTAGATCTTGACACTCATTCAGTTTGCTAGCTACCTATCCCAAATCAGTATCATTGCTAAAAATGTGAAACGATAGAAAAACAAGCACAGATACCAGGACCCCAATGGAAGCCTCCTGTCGGTTGGCGATATTAACAACTATTCTCTAAGGCCAGTCATCCAATCAATTCTGAATCCATTTCACTTTATTTTCATCTTTTCCATATCTCTGTATGTTTTATACTCACAATATCTCTTTTGAGGCAAATGCTAATTTTATCTCCATTTACTAATGGGGAGGTTCTGAGAGTTTACATCACGTTTCTAATGGAACAAAATGCACATGGAGGGTGGGTAAGAGGAGGATCCTCCAATGAGGAAATCCAAAGAACAGGAATAAAATCAAGAAATTGTACAATAGAAATGGGAGATGACTTGGTCATATGGTGTCTTTAGCACACTGGTTTAACTCTCTTTGGCCAACTTATGTATTATGAGAACAAAAGTCCTTATATAGTGGGAAGTCATGGATTGACTGTGATCTTCATCAGGAAAATGGCTTCCCAAATGATGACATCATAGTGTTTGTGACTTAGTGTCATAAGAAGATAAATAATGAAGGAACCACAATACCAAGTTCCAGTAAAAATATAAATTTAGACACCTAAGCCTCAATTTACTCATCCATAAAATGGAATGGGATTAGATCAACTTTTCCTAAGACTAAATGAGCACAAAGAAAAAAAAGCATTTATCCTTTTTTTCTAAAATAATTCATATCATCTAAGTTTGGTAGAGTCCTATATTATTGCATTTTGAGCTAAAAGAAGTGAATCCCAGATCTACCACTTCCCATATGTGTGACTTTAGGAAGATCATGTCCCTTCCTTTGGTCTGTTTCTCTATCCATGAAATGAGGAAGTTGGACACTGGGATTTCAATGGTGCCTTCTAAGACTCCATCCAACATCTTGAGGGGACAAGGCAAGCCAGTAGGTAGATCCTTAGGACAAAGACTCCTCCAACAATTCTCATGGCAACCATCCAACTCCATTTTTGTGCTGGCAGAAGCAAAGCATGTGAGGTAGGCAGCAAGAACAGATGTGGGCACAGATTGTCTGACTGCAAGTGCACCTCTGAGAGGTAAGATCATAGCAAGGCAATGCCTGAGAAGAGCCCACAGAAGACAAAGCTGTAAAACATCAAAGAAAATTCATCTGCTCCTCCAGCTCTTTGAGTCATTTAGCCAGCTTTGTCCCCTAAATTAGTGTACATGCTTATATTTTTTTAAAGTGTTAGTATGCCTCTCTGTAGACACTTGAAAATATATCTGTGGGATTCATGGCCTTACAACCCATGGTTATAAAGTGAACCAGGAGTCTTAGGTTATTATCCCTATTTTTCAATTTGTTAGGTCTAGTAGACATTTGAAATTCTACGATTAGGTTTTGGACAACTTCTGAGCATAAAATAATTTATATATTTGTCATTATTATTAATAACAGTACCAATTCACATATACTGCTTTAAGATCAACAAAGGTCAGATTTCATACTGTCTTGGGGTGGGAGGAGGGAAGAAGGGAGAGAAAATTTAAAACTCAAAACTTTTGAACTGAATGTTGTAAACTAAAAATAAATAAATATCTTTAAATGTTAAAAAGTATGTTTACATATAATTGGAAAAATACTATTAAATGTTTAAATATTTTAAAAAAGATCAACAAAGCAATTTCTCACTGAGATACATAGTGAAAATATTATCCTCATGCATTCAGCACTAATTAGGGTATATTCTTTTGAAACGGAAACCTATCATGAATATCAACTGTGTTCATAAGTCAGATAATTTGAACTGCGCAAAAGTCACATCTTACAACTTATTATCATGGCTCCCTGTTTTAGTGGTGTATACCATGTGGAAGGTATTAGTAGAAACCTGTGCTGAAGCCATAATGTCTGAACTGAGGAAGAAATAATATTAATGATGATAATAACAATACCTAGGGCCTTCCTCTTCCTCAATCTTATTTAAATTGTTGATATCATCAACTCCAAAGATTCAGTTATAATTTCTATGGTAATGATTCTCAGATCTTCTTATCCAGTCCTAAAGTCTCATCCAACTTCCACACTCAGATCTCCAACTGTATACTGGACATTTCAAACTAGATGCCCTATTAAGCAGACTCACAATTATTTTCTTTTTTGCTACACAGATTACTAAGCCCATATACACCATTAGCTTTATTCTTTTCAAGTGAGGTAGAGAGGTTTTCATTTTTGAAACCCTAAAAAGAGCCACAGAAAGTTAGCTCCAACCAATTCTACATACTTTTTGGAAGTGCATTACATTGACTTCTGAGGAAGTTCCTTATTCCTTATGGATCTGTTTTACATGAATTTACTCCTATCTGAAAGATCATTATTACCTGTAGAAATCTTATACATCATTCCTAAACCATCTTGAATGCCATTTTCTTCAGGAAACATTCCATGATTTGGCCAGTTAGAAATGTTATCTCTTTTCTCTGACATCACATCATGCTTTGCCTATAATGGCCCAAAGCTCTTCTCATGTCCTATTTTGTACTAGTATTAGTTGTTGGGATTTTTTTTTTTTTGCATGTGCAATATCCTTTAAACCAGAATCTAAACTCCTTGAGAGCAGGGATCACATCTTTGTGCCACACTTAAACTTTTATCATTTAATTCCACTCAGTCATTACAGGTCACATATATACTGAAAATAATAAACTACTGTCTTTATGCAGTATATGTTTTGGCAGTTCTGGCCTTATTTATCCAGAAGGAAATTTACTCTAAAACACTTTTCCCTTAATCTGCTCACATATGGCCCGTTAAAATATTTTTGTTGTGGTGGTGGTGGGGAGTTATTAGAATCCCATGGAGCATTTAGAGATATAATCCTTTTTTCTTGAAAATGAGAATAAAAATAGTCAAAGAATGCATTTTTCAAATCCCCCAAGTGTTTGAATGTGAACCAATATCAATAACTTAAAGAATATATCTCTTCTTTTATTCTTATCTCACGATAGATATGGGAGATGAAAATAAAGTATAAAATGTGGAGTACCTATTTATATATATATATATATATGATATATATACATCAGATATTAAACTATTTTAAGTGTTTGGATTTTTTTAAGTAAGCAAGCATAGCTAGCTACAGTGTTTTTTAATACTGGCTTCTTAGAAAATTAAAGAGCAACAATAAAAATTAATCCTTTATGACCATGGTTTGGAAATGCTAAGACAAGGACACAATTGTCATGGTTTCTTTTTAGTGTTATTTTTATCAAATTTTCATATTCACATTGACCTCCAGTAAACTTAAATCAAAACACAGAGCCCAAAATTCATAACCAGTCAAAATGATGTTATTTTAAAGGCTACCAAAAATTCTACTCCCAATAATGCCATTGGATGGGTAGTTGTAGAATTAGTATCCCCACATTATAGCCCAAGAAGCTGAGGAAGGTGAAAGGACTTGCCCTGGTTCACCCAGCTCTAGAATCTCAGAATCAGGACTCAAACTCAAGTTTTCAGACTCTAAATCTGTCACTGAATTATGATGCAACCAACTCGTAAATGAATTTGTTTCTGAAAGTGAATATATTTTTTGTGGAAATATTGATATATGGCTATTAACTTTGTCAGACCATTGACTAGATGCCTGTTTAAACACCATAGGCATTTGTAATGGAGAAAGTAAGAAAAGGAGGAGATAGGAAGGAAGAAAGAAGGGTAAAGAGAGAAAGAAAAATGAAAAGAGAGAGAGACCAAAAGGGAAGGGAAGCAAAAAGAAAGCAAGGGAAGGCAAGGGAAGAAAAGAAAAAGGAAATTACTATAGTACTTGTAATTAAGTAACATAGAAAGCCAATACAAATAATATGGAATGTTTTCTTTTAAAATCATGAACACTGATGCTTAAGGAGAAATTGATTCAATTAGAGGAAGGAAGACTGGTACAGTGGTCAAATAATTGTACTTGAACTCAAAATGCTAGATTTGCATCTGTACTGTGATACTAAGTCTGTGGCCTCAGATGAATCATTTAGCTTCTCTGGGCCTTAGTTTTATCTGTAAAGGAAGAGGATGTAATTAAATAATAGTATGATCTCTTCTGGCTCTAGATCTATGATCCTTTGAATGAGCTAATAATTAAAGACTTTTGTCAATCTTCCAAATGGTAATGCTGAAGACTTTCAAGGGCCTTGGAGGGTGATACCACTTGTCTTGTATATTTCTACCTTTCTCTCAAAAATATAGAACTTCTCTTAACTTGTTAAAGCAGTTACACTAACCCTACTTTTAGAGTTGTCATTGCTGAATAAAGTAGTTTTGTTTTGTTTGCTTTTTGTTTTGGCAAATGATGGAAGTTAGTTAAGGAGAGACTGAGGAGGAAAGGAAAGTAGGAAGGAAATGGAGGCCAAAGGGGAAGGAGGAAAAAGTACAGTGAAAGTCAAGAAGTAAAAGAAAAGATGAGGAAAAACGATAATAACAACTATTTCCCGAACTCAGCATTCTATATCTGACCTCTATATATAGCTATACAAACTTCAATATGTTTGGAACACACTATACCTTCATCTCTATGTGTCAAAATTCATCTTTTCTTTTAAGCTTCAACTTGGATATTAATTCCAAGAAGCATTTTCTGATCCCTACAGCTGAAAACAATCTCCCCTCTTCAATTCTTTTAGTGTATTTTCCTGGATTTTTCCTTTGGCCTTCACATAACACTCCTCATCCAGCCCTCCCTCACTCAAAACAAAGTCAAGTGCAAGTCATGTCATTATTTCTCTGATGGCATGGTCTTCTTTGGCAACGAAGGATGAACATACACACACACACACACACACTTTCCTAGTAGATTGTTAACTTTTTGAATGTACAGAATCTTTTTTTTAATTGTTGTATCTCCAGCACCAAATACGGAGCCTTGCATACGTAGGAAACTAATGAATAATAATTCAATTCAACAAGCGTTTATCAAGAACGTAATCTAAGCAAAACATTGAGTTACCTATTGGGGATATGAAGACAAAATTTAAAAGAAAAAGTTTTGTCCCTAATGAGGGATATATTATAGAATCTAAGCAAATAAATACATGCAAGCCAATTTTAGGGAGAACAATATCAGTTAAAGGAAGGTCCCTTTAGGAGATGACATAGAAACTGAGTTTGGAAGGGAAAGATGCAACTTTGGAGCCCTAGATGGAGCAGCTACAGTCCTATGATAGATTCCGAAGCCAAGCAATGGATTGAGAAGAAAGTTGG
Source organism: Bettongia penicillata ogilbyi (assembly GCA_023548195.1). Classification (NCBI taxonomy): domain Eukaryota; kingdom Metazoa; phylum Chordata; class Mammalia; order Diprotodontia; family Potoroidae; genus Bettongia; species Bettongia penicillata. Next base: position 48,258 of record JAJHZJ010000268.1, on the reverse strand, counting down.
AGGAAGACTTGAAACAAAAGCTCTAGGTGGCTTTTTTAAAGAGTTCTCTTTTGAGGGAAAAGATACAGGAGGATAACTTGAGGAAGTGACAGAGTAACATGGAGAACTTTAATGTTAAGAGAGAGGGGGTTTATTTGTAGGCAATCTGTAAATAGCCATCTACTGGATAGATTGGATATGAGAAAATGGTTAGAAATGGAAGGAGAGAGTTCCAGGAGAGAGAGGAAGAATATGAGATCAAGGGCATAGCTACAGGATCTGACCTTGGTAAAGAGGAGAATACCTGTTGGTCAGACTAGACTAGTGAAAAAGAAGATAAAAGGGAAGAAAAGGTAATATAAAGGGTCCTAGGTGTTAAATAGAAGAGAAGATGGAGCTCAGTATTGAATGACTGTTTTCTCAGTAAAGTAGGAGTCAGAGTCTTCTGCTGAAAGGGGTTGGGGAGGGAGGAAGAGAACAGAGTGGGAAACTTGAGGAGAGGAGAGGAAAAAGAAAAGAACAAGTTTGTAAAAGCCTTTGTGCAGCACAACTGAGAAACTGATTGGCTGAGGTAAAATTAACTGAACCATGAGAAGTGAACAGCAAAGGAAAGGCAAAGAGAATAATGTATGCTTGTTGAGAGTGAAGTAACACTTGCTTTGACACTTTTTAAATTTTTTTTGCATAGGACATCTGGAGCCATCATTAGTCCAAGGGCACATGGTTCCTATTGGTAGGCCTAGAAACATGGTATAGAACTTTTTCTTTTTTTTCCAAAATAAATATACAGGACAAAGGCTTTCCTGTACCTTTTATTACCCTGGGTTACTTATGGAGAAATTTTACATTTTTAAGTATTTATAAGAATTTACATTATTCATTCCTCACTGCTTTCGTACAAGGTAAGATGCTCATAGGCTTTGAAGAAGAAAAAATGAAAGCCTGAGGCCAAATGCTGGCTGCATGGTAGTCAGAAAGAGAAGCTGGGGCTCTTTATTATAACATACTGCCTTTGGTTGCATGGACTGCAAAAGGAAACCGGCTTGATTTTAACCTTAATTTCCCAAGTAGTTCAAAGATGGATTCCCTTAATCTTTTAAGATGTTCATGATTCTAGGAAAAGTTTGTTCAAATAATTTAGTCCATCTCTGAGTTGAAACATCTCATGAATTTTACATTTGCCTTCTTATAGCATTTCCATTTGTGTCTCTTTAAAACATATCTCGCGTACAACTTCACTCACTCAAGCTTCTATCAGGCTGTACTAGTGGACGTCCTTCAATTTCACCTGGCTCTCTTCCACTTCCTTGCATTTGCATAGGTCAGCTCCCATGACTGTATTACATATCCTGCTCATAGCTGCTTGCTCTTTTAGTTTCAGACCTGGCTCACGTGATACTTGAATGAAATCATTCCTGCCTCTACTAACTGAAATTGATCTTTCCTACCTAAAATTTCCCTGAAGGTCTTCATCTTTTTATCTCCTCTGATTTTTATATATTATCTCCTCTATCATACTTAATGTCATAGTTTGTTAAAAAGATTTGTCCACTCCATGACATTCTTCCTCATTTATTGGGATTTGAGCTCTATTGTGAGGGATCAAATATTCACTTAAGTTTTTTCAACAATTGTATTCAAGGTATTGTATCAGGCACTGGAGATACAAAGAGACTGTCATCAAAGGAATTATGTTCTAGAAGAGGGATACAATATGAATAGCTAAACAGATATTACCTATATACACAGAAAGACAATGTTGCAAAATGGATAGTCATCCTTGGAGTTAGAAAGAGCTAGGTTCAAATCCCAAAACAGACTCTGTGACCCCCGGCTCTTTTGAAAAAATCCTGATCTGTATGCACAGAGGGAGTTTCCTCACCTGAGAACTGCCTACACCAGGAGTAGGGAACCTGCCAGTCCTTGGGTGTGGGCTTTGGACTGAGTGCAATTTTCACAGAACAAATCCCTCTATGGATTTGTTCTGTGAAGTTTGGATTCAGGGACTTAGGAAGAAAGGAAGCACATGAGGAAATGACATTTAAGTTATGCTTCGAAAAGAATAGGGATTCTGAGGAGGGAAAGCATTCCAGACTTTGGGGAACCTACCTCTGCCAAGTCACGGCTATGAAAAGTGCAATGTCACATACAGAGAAGGGATAGTAGGCCAGTCTGATGGAGATAGAGAATGTGTGAGGGGTGACTAATACAAAATAAGAAAGACAAGGTTTTAAATACACAGCTGTGATGAAGTGGATAAAGCTCTGGATTTAGAATCAAGAAGTCCAAGATTAAGTAGATTGTTATTTTTAGGTGGGTGACCATGGGCAAGTCATTTAATCTCTCTATTCCTCAGTATTCTTTTCAGTATAATGAGAGAGTTGGATGCAGGGACCTCTAGTTTTAAAAAATCTAATGAACCTAGGAATATGAGTTATCACCACTAAAGTATCTCTTAAACATAAATTTTCTTTTTCCAGGCAGCTAAGTGTTTCAATGCATTGAGCACTCGGTCTGGAGGCAGGAAGACCTGAGTTGAAATTCAGCCTCAAACATGTTGTAACTGTGTGAATTCTGGGCAAGTCATTTAATCTCTGCGTCAATTTCCTCTACTGTAAATTGGGGATGATAGTAGTTTCTCCCTCCCAGGATCATTGTGACGATCAAATCAGATAATATTTGTAAAGTGCTAGCACAGTGCCTGGCATACAGTAGCACTCTATAAAAACAATTCCCTTCTGCCTTGCTCCGTTCTCTCTTGGTCTTCCCCTTTCTGACATACCAGCCGTATAGAACCAGCATTTCTCAAGTGCCTATGAAGTAGGCAGATAAAAGGACTCAAAACAAAAGACAGCCCCTGACTTTAAGAAACTTATATTCAAGAAACTGGAGAGTAAAATTTAAGGAATGAGCTAAGTCAAGTGTCAAAGGTAAACCAGACTAAAGACCAAAATTCAGGAAGGCCAAATTGCTAGACAATGGCATTGGTAAATGGAAACATTAACAAAACTTCTGGTTCAAGGGCTGACTAGCATTGGCTTACTGCCTTCTTTTTGGAGTTTTGCCGTGTGTAGGGCAAGACAATTCCTTACGAGCTAATGAAGAGCTGTTTCCAAAGATATGCAAACCAGAGCCCTATACCCTAACAACCTGGAGGATGTAGGAGAAAATTCCAGATAACTGCTGCCAAGTTGCTGCAAGGTTTTGAAAGGCTCACCTGTCTTCTACTTCTCTCTTATTTATCACAGGAAAATTCTCCAAGGTTTAGAGTCAGATGAAAAGTATTCATAGCTGTCTTATATGCCTACCAACGATTGCATCTCCTGCGCCTGACACAATGTTTGTCACATAATAGGAAATGAAGAAGTGTTTGTAATATTTTTTTTAAAAATCACTACAAGGATAGACCTTCTCCAAATCTTCTTAATTTCAGTGCTTTGCCTCCTTTAGTTATTTCCTGTTTGTCTTGTACACATCTTGCTTTGCATATATTTGTTTGCATGTTGTCTCCCTCATTAAATTGCAAGCTGCCTAAGGGCAGGGACTGTGTTTTGCGTGTTTTTGTATCCACAGTGCTTAGTCCAGTGCCTGGCATATAGTGGGCACATAATAAATATTTATTGATAGAATGGTTGAGGTCTTGATTTAAAATAGTTCACCATCATGGCATATGAGAAGATTCACTTATGTCTAAAGCACTTAAAGGAATAATTGAATAACTGATATCACCTTTTACATGACATAATGGGTAGACTGAGAGTCAGGAAGACCCAGGTTTAAAGTTCATCTCTAGCACTTAATATCGGTGTCATATGAACAAGTCTGACTCTGAACCATAATTTCCTCATTTGTGAAACAGGGGAAACAATAGCTGTAGTCCCTATTCAAGATTATTTTTAGTCTCAAATGAAATAATGTATGTAAAATGCCTTGAAAACTTTAAGATGTTATATGGATGTCAATTACTATGCTAAATCTCTTGGCTGTGGTGCTCAAGTGGTCACTTTAACACTAATCCACACATGAGATCATCTTCAGCCACAAATGCAGCCCTACTCCCCAAAGTCTCCCTGACTTTTGGTCTCTGGCAAAGCCCCACTCAAAGACCTTCCAAGCTGTTTCCTGACAACCTCTCTCTCTCATGTGTCAGGGACTTTCTCCCAGGTGTTTCTGAAATAAAATGTGTGTGTTTGTTCCCTGTGTTGTCCTATTAGTTGGTTCTATGTACATTTTGGAGAGTTTTCTAGTGTATAATATATAAATACATCATTCATAATTGTTTGCATTCTATTTTTGTACTTATTTCTATAAAAAGTTGGACAGCCTTCTATTAACATATAGTTTCTGTAGAAAAATCAGATTCAATACTCTATAAGCTGGTTTTGCTTAAAATACTTTCTGGCTATATACTACATATATGTATGTATGCATTTGTGTTTGGTAGCCTTTGGTATCTGTCGGCTAGTATCTATTCTATCAAAACAAATGTTTTAAAAATCATCTTTGACTTGACATTGCCTTTTCTATAATATAATCTAAATTTGAGAAATTCCTGACAGAACTTGACAGCCTTGCATTTGCATTTAGGATTATACATTTAGAGCTTAGGCTTTAGAAATCATCTAGTCTAACCCTTCATTTTATGGATGAGGAAACTGAGTCTTGAGACCTTGTCTCAATTCCCACAATGAGAAAGTAAATATGTTAGAATTTAGATGAGGTCCTGCTAAAACCAAACCCAGCATTTTTTCCATTGTTCCACATTATGCTGCTTTCTAGGTGTCACAACACTTTCACATACATTATTTCATTTGTGGTATAAGTAAGACAGGTATGAATTAGGTAAGACAAGTATAAATTATGCCCATTTAATTAATGAGAAATAGAATATGTCTACCTAAGATCAAACACTAAGAGCAGCTTCATAACTGTGGTGCTGTTTCCTTCTACACAGCTACCTTGGGATCCTGTTGGCACCCATTCTACATAAGTAGACTACCCTATGGAGTTAGGTTATGCAATGCATATCATTTCCTGAAGTAATGATGCTTTGCTAATGGCAGTCTTATCTAACATGACATATACACTAACAAACCTGTAACTACAAATTCTGGCAACTAAATTAGGGGTTAAGGGGCCTGTTGGAGAGATTGGTAAGGTTGGAAAGTTAACAGGATGAGACCAGTTCAAGAAAGTACTTAAAAGATTGGAGTATGTGAATGCCTCAAGATAGTATCTCTAGGATATATTGTCCTTTATTTTAATTGTATCATGAATTACCTTCTTATAAGCCACAAGTACCAGAAGTACAACCCATTACCTAATGTGACTAGGTAATGCCCCATTTTTGCTACATATGACAAAGGCCCTCAGACCTTCAACCCACCAAATAGAGGGAGGGTGTATGTGTATATGTGTGTGTGTGTGTGTGTGTGTGTGTGTGTGTGTTGGGGAGAGGAAGTGGGTTTGAGGGAGGTATAAAATTTGTCTTCTTCAACCCTGAGATGGGGTAAGAATGTGGTTTCCCTCTAATTGTGAAGACATATCTGATAAGGTGAATGGGACTGTATGCTTTGGAACAGGCTCTGTAGGGTAATTATCTGCAATTAGAATAGGAATCCCTATTGTAATAAATTTATTAAGGTTTTTCCTTCAATTAATTCACAAGCATTTATTAAGCTCCTATATGTTCATTTGTGAACTCAAAAAAAAAATGAACAATTATGAGGATAGAAATAAAAATAGAAAAGTAGTAAGGCCTTCAAGGAAATTACATTCTAATAAGAGAGAGGGATATGTAGATATGAGATAAATATTTCACATAGCTGTGCCATATTATCTGTGCATGAATAAGACTTTTTTTTAATGTGCTACTAGAACAAAAGAATTAGATTAGCTTTAAGCATATTCAGACCAGAAGTCAGAGCAAAGACCAAAGAATAGTTGAGTACATTAATGGAGTGGTCAGAAAAACAAAAGGGTATTGATTGCCCTTTGGGGTGTGACAATTTGAACATCCAAATCCAGTAGCTAAAGAAGGCTCTCTATATTTTAGTGCCTGATCAAAACAAACCTGCTTCCAGTTCTATAGGCTTATAGTTGGTCCTTGATGTTTGAATTGAGGGAGTCTAACCAGACCAAAATGACAGAGGGACACATCTCACATACTTTTATTGTATTTCTTTCTATCATTCAGGAACCAGCTCAGATGCCATTTTATCTAAGAAGTTTTCCCTCAAGGTCCTCCTCTCATCAGGGCCTTCAGAACAGGAACTTAACTATCCTCCATATTGGGATCAATCTTAAGTATCATGAGTGGAGGGTCACAGACCTTTCGACAGTATTAGAGGAACAGAGTTAATCAGTTTTTCAGTATATAGAACCACAGGTTAAAATGACCAAAGATCAGGCAAATTTCATTAAAGGCAGGGTGACAAGGGAAAGATATACATTAAATATAGCTGAGTCCTGTCAAAAGGCTGTGGGGGAGAAAGCCAAACTAAACCTAAACCTAAACTTCTGGGAAGAGTTTAGCCTGGGGGTGAGGGTCGAGGGGGAACCTGCGACCTTGAGGCCACATGCTTTTCCTGGTTTAGATTGTTTCAGTATAACTCAAGAAAAACAAGAAGGTTTTAGGGCACAGATCCTCACAGAATTAGGTTCTAAAGACTGAGACTGTTTTTTACTTATCATCACATCCCTACATATTGCCCTCTTAAAAGGGGAGAATGGCATTACTTGCCTGTCCATTCAAGTTGACAAGCCACAGCAATTGTGAGGCAAGGAGGCTGCTTTAGGATCAATCAGTCAATCAATCAAATCAGGAATGTAGCTAAGCAAAAGAGTATAATGGTAATTTCAATGGGAAGATCTTTCCCATTCATTAATAAGCCCATGTGACCTGAGTTACATGGAACCTATAGTGGGAGCACCTTGCTGAATGGGTGGAACAGGAAGAGGAGGAGCTAGAGCATAACTGAGAGGCAATTAGTGAAAGAGCAGTAAAAACTGAAGGATGCAGGCAAGACCACAGCTGACTGTGAGTGAGAGAAGGGCATTTTGTTTAATGGAAGCCTGTTTGTGATTTGTTTAAAGAACTGGTTTGTAGGAAAACCTAGCAGGAGGAAGGATTGGGGCTGGTGTTATCTTCTGCATTGTTATTGTGTATATATTTTGGTTGTTGTAATGGATTTGTCTTTCTGGTGTTGGGATTTGGCTTTCTGGTATCCTAATAAATACTTTTGTTCTGTCTTCCACGTGGAGAGTCTGTTGTATTTCATGATTCAAAATTGTGCTGGGATATTCATGGCCATGTGAATATCACATTGGGGCTACAAAGAGATGCAAGAAAATGTCAGAAATTCCATCCCTGCTTTCGAGGAGCTTTTAATGCAGGAGAATGTATGGAAACAAGTATGTATTCATAACTTATAAACACTGCAAATGGGAAGTAATTTCACAGGGAAGACACTAAAGGGAGCCTGGGAAATGTTGCTTGCTGAAAGTGGAATTTGATCTGAATCTTGGAAGAAGTCAGGAAAAGTAAGAAGCAGAGGTGAGAAAGGAGGGGATTCCAAGGATGAGGGACAGTTAATAAAAAAAAAAAAAACAAAAAAACATGGAGTTGGGAGTTGGATGGTTTTGGAGAGAGATAGCAAGAAGGCTAATGTTGTTTGATCATAGAATTTATGTAGAAGAGTAAGAATTCTGGAAAAGTAGGAAGGGGCCCTCTTATGAAAGGCTTTAAAAGCTAGAGTATTTTATATTTGATCTTGAAATTAAGAGGTATTTTTGGAATTTAGTTGGGTGTGTGGGGTAGGAGAAGTTTGACAAAGTCATATTTGTACTTTGATTCAATGTCGTTTCAATTCAATAAACATTTATTAAGCATGTACTACATTCCAGGTACTATGCTAAGCAATGGGGACACAATTAAGAAAAAAAAAGTTCCTAACCTTAAGGAATATCTAATGTATTTGGGGAAGACAGTACAGAAAAGGAAGTTGAAAAATGACTGCACTAGGGAGCAGAGTTGGGGGAGTCAAAAGCAGGGCAGATGTTTATGCAGTCAAAATTAAGCAGAGTTGCTAATGGAAAATAAAGAGTAAAGATCACTTTAGGAAGCTCATGGATAGCTATATGGAGAATGGAGTGGAGAAGGGAGATTTCTGAAGCACAGAGATATCCAGTCAGTCAATAAACTTTTCTTAAGGGCCTATTAAGTTCCAGGCAATGTGCTAAGGACTGAGGATTCACAAAAAGATCAAAGAAAGTCTCTGACCTCAAGAACTCCCAACCTAATCAAGGAAACAACATACAAACAATTATTTACTGCACAAACAAGGTATTTGCAGACTAAATAGGAAATAATCAACAGAAAGAAGACTCTAGAATTGACAGCAATGTATACAATATAAGTATACACACACCTATGCATATATATATATATATGTAGTATACTGTATCAGCAAGCGCCCTGACTTACTCAGAGGGGCCTGCCATCACAGGTTCTTATATCTACATTCATAAAAGGAAAGACAACTTTTGAGTGGTAAAAATCTCCTTTAATCAAGTACATATATCATTTACCTAGTTCAGGGGGGAAAGTCAGTATGCTGAACTTCAAAGAAAATACAGAGAAATCCAAGATCAACAGACATGGCTTTCACTTCTCTGACCACAGTCAATACATATATCATAAATCAACAGAAAGGTCCAACTGTCTGACACCATAGTTACCAGAGAGGGAAGCACCAACATCTGGGTTTTCAAAGCTGAGGGGCTCTTTAGCAGCTTCCCAGAGTCTTGTCTGGCCAAACAAGCAATTCCATTCGGTAAGCCCAAAAGTTAAACCCTCAAAATATTCATACCTTTGTAAGAGTCAGAGGGCATCACAACCCTTGAGAACCAATGCCTCATTAACAAAAGATGTGGGCCTTCTTACAAATCTTCCTAGGTTCACTAATGGGTGGGGAAAACTTTAATTACATTATTCAATCAGAGGCATTTGATTATACTAAAACAAAAACAGTAAAAGTAAAAAATCCTACTTTGCTTGGTATCACATTTACATACATAACTTACATATGTACATTTGTTGTTCAGTCACTTCATTGTGTCTTCTTCTTGACTCCATTTGGGGTTTTCTTGGCAAAGATAACAGAGTAGTTTGCTATTTTCTTCTCCAGCTCATTTTATGGATGACGAACTGACACAAACAGGGGTGATTCGCCTAAGGTCACACAGCTCATAAGTGTCTGAGTCAGGCTTGAACTCAGGAAGATGCCTCTTTCAAGTCTAGCTCTCTACTCTGCCATCTAACTGCCCATTCCACTTAAGTATTGGATTATTATTAAGGAAAAGTTCAGTGTTAGTTTATGTGGTACAGTAGACAAAGTGATACAGGTTAGTGGGCCTGAAATTAGGAAAATATGAATTTAAACCCAGACTCAGACGCTTCTTAGTTACATGATCTTGAGTAAGTTGCTTAATCTCTACTTCCTCAACTGTAGTCCAGGGATAACAATAACGATTTCACATAATTGTTGTGAAGATCAAATTCGATAGGATTGATAAAGTTCTCAGTATAGTGCCTGCCTCATAGAAGGTGATATATAAATGTGAATTCTTCTGCACCCTCAGCAAAAACCATCAGGCAAGGGTTAGGGGGGTAATCACCTACAAATTTATCTCTAGGATTCTTGAAAGTAGAAATCACCACCCCTGTGGGAATCCAACATGTTCTTTCTGGTAATGAGAGTCCAAACAAAAGAATGAATAGACAGATAAACAGATGAATAGATAAATTAAAAATAATAATAATAATAAAACAGACAGGTAGCTAAATTACTGGATGAATGAAGGATAGATAAAAGAATGAAGGAATATAAATGGATGAATGTATATATGTATGTGTTGGTTGGTTGGTTTTAGTCCTTTGTCTTCGAAAAGGACCAAAAATGACATCACCACTGTAAAGTGAAACTTCCCTGTGTCTGACTGTGGCTCATCAGAGGAATACGAGCTCAGAATGCTCAACCACAGATTGGGCACAGATAGTCCATCATATGTGGGGTGAATATCCCAAATTTGTGCATCCTTCATTTACTTTGTGCTGTCTCAATTCTGCTTTGCTCAAAGAGCACAGCACTGTTTCTTATGTGGGCATGCTATGCTGAGCAGTCCTGTGCCAGTGTCTTCCATGTTGCACAGTCAGATCCAAAATTCTTGAGAGAGACCTTGAGAGTGTTCTCGTATAGTTTCTTCTGGCCACCATGTGATCTCCTGCACCATGCAAGTTCTCCATAAAATAGGCTTTTGGGCAAGTGTACATGTAGCATTCAAGTTGCTCTCTCTGAAGCATAGTTGGAATACTTGGCAGTTCAGCTCGAGCAAGGACTTCGGTGCCTGGTACCTTATCCTGCCAGGTGATTCTCAAAATCTTCCTAAGACGGTTCAAATGGAAGCAATTCATTTTTCTGTCATGGCACTGGTAGACTCTCCATGTTTCACAGGCATACAACAATGAGGTCAGCACAACACCTCTGGAGACCTTCAATTTGGTAGTCAGGGTAATATCTCTTCTCTCCCAAACTTTTCTTCACAGCCTCCCAAACACTGAGCTAGCTCTGGCAATGCATGCATCAATCTCATTGTCAATGTGTACATCCTTGGAAAGTACACTACCAAAGTAAGTGAACTTATCCACAGCATTCAAAACTTCTCCATTTGTTGTAATTAATGGTTTCATGTATGGATGGTGTGGTGGTGGCAGATGGAGCACCTGTGTTTTTTCGCTGTTAATTATTAGTCCAAAATTAGCACAGGCAGCAGAGAATTGATCCACACTTTACTGCATCTCAGCTTCAGAAGCTGCATTGAGTGCACAATCATCTGCAAACAGAAAATCACACACCAACACTCCCTCCACTTTGTAGCCTTTTCAAATTGAAGAACTTACCATCAGTACGGTAGGTGAACTTGATGCCATGTTCATCCTCATTGAAAGCATTTGTCAACATGGCTGAAAACATCATACTAAAAAGCATGGGAGCAAGCACACAGCCCTGTTTCACTCCACTGGGAACTGGGAAGGCACAAGAGCATTGTCCATTATCCAGAATCCAGACAAATATGCCATTATGATATTGACATACAATATTGATGAATTTCTCTGGGCAAACAAATTTTGACATAATTTTCCATAAGTCCTCATGACTAGCAGTGTCAAAGGTCTTGGTTAGATCTACAAACATTGCATACAGACCTCTGTTCTGACCCTGGCATTTCTCCTGGAGTTGTCAGGCAGCAAACACCATATCCACTGTTCCTCGACCTTTTCTGAAGTCACACTGGGTCTCAGGTGTATGACCATCTTCCAGGTGAAGGATCAGGCCATTAAAAATGACTCTAGCAAGAATTTTGCCAGCAATGACTAAGAGAGAGCTCCCATTGGAATTGTCACTGGACAATCCTATTGCCTTTACCCTTATAGAGATGGACAATGGAGGCATCCTTGAATTCCTGGGGGATAATATCCTCTTTCCTTATAACCTGGAAAATTTCAGCCAACTTTTATATGAGCAATGGTCCCCCTACCTTGTAAATCTCAGCTGGAATAGAATAAGCACCAGGTGCTTTGCCACATGAAAGGATCCTAATAGACCTCAAAAACCTCTTCTTCAGTTGGAAATTCAGCTAAGGAGGGATTGACTTCAACCTGAGGTAAATAGTCAATGGCCTCATCATTGATTGATGATGGTCTGTTGAGAACACTATGGAAGTGTTCAGCCCATCTCTCTAGGATCATGTCCTTATCACTGATCAATGTAGCTCCATCAGCACTAAGTAGTTGTGATGCACCATGGATTTTTGGTCCATAAATAGCTTTTAGGGGCCATAAAAGCACTTTGGAGTGTCACTATCAGCATAAAACTGAATTTCATCTGCCTTCTTACTGAGCCAGGAATCCTGCATCTCTCTCTAAGCTTTACTTGTACTTCTTTTGATGGAATTAAATGCTGCCCTCTTAGAGGTGGATGAACTATCTTGCAGGTAAATCCTGTGAAGTTCTCATATCTCATTTAGCAGCTTCCAAATATCCCTATCATTTTCATCAAACCGCTCTTGGTGTTTGCTACTGTTTTGACCCAGATGAGCAAATGAAGTGCTGTACACCAAATCTCTGAGAGCTGCCCACTCCTTTTCTGCTCCACTGTTGCCAACTGTGTGTTGGCTCAACTTTCCCTCCAAGTCAGCAGCAAACTGTTCACCCTCAGAGAAGAGTTCCAATTTGTTGACATTAATTCTTCTGGTAGTCATTTTGCCTTGGGGTTGGAGCTTTTCATGAATGCAAATTGGAAGCTTGGAAAGGATAAGTCTATGATCAGTCCAGCACTCTGCACCACACATTGCCTTTGTCACTCTCACATCTTGTCAGTCTCTCTCCTTGTAATCACATAATCTATTAGATGCCAGTTTTTGCTGCAAGGGTGCATCCATGAAGATTTATTACACTTAAGTAAGTGGAAGACAGTGTTGGTGATGAGAAGGTCATGTGATGCACAAGTCTTCAGCAGTAAATGGCCATTACTGTTACTGTTTCCAACTCCATTCCTCCCTAGGACTCCCTGCCAGGTCTGGTAGTCTGAGTCTACTCTAGCAGTAAAGTCACCCAGAATTATAAGCTTGTCCTCTTTTGGCACATTCACAATAAGGATCTCTAGGTCTTCATAAAATTTTTCTTTGACTTTATCAGGGTTTGTCATAGTGGGAGCATAGGCACTGATGATGGTGGCATGGAGTTTTCCTAGAAGTGGCAATATTATTGTCATGAGCCTGTCATTCACTCCCTTTGGCAGGCATACCAGCTTGCTGATTAGATTGGTTTTGATTGCAAAACCCACACCAGCTTCGTGGTGCTCCCCTTCACTGCACCCACTCCAGAAATAGGTGCATCCAGCTCTAACCTCAGTAAGCTGGCCTTCATTTGCCAACCTTGTTTCACTCAGGGCTGCTATTTGGATGATACCTGTTGAGTTCTCTTGCAACAAAAGCAGTTCTTCTTTCAGTTCGACTGGATTTTGTGTTGTCTATTAGTATGCACACGTTCTATGTGCCGATGGTGAGTAGAATCATCTTTGCAGATATTTACGTACATATTTTTGTGTTTTGACTGCATTGTGGAATTCCCTGCCTGCTGCATTAATCAGGCCAAGGTTGGCTAAGCATGCAATACTTAGGACTTCTTTTCTAGCCTCCTTGTTCACACCAGGAGGTGAGCAGTGTGATCCTTAAAAGCCTGCTCAGACACCCAGGAGGCTGCCGAGTCCCACTGCTGCTTCCAGTGAGAAATGACTCTATGGCCTGGGCTGCCTGTGTGCAGGGTTCTAACTACAACTTCCAGGGTATCCGTACCTGCTACTTCATCACTTGCCTATTGCCACAGGCCTTTGAGGCATAATAGTGAAATGGTATAGGTGATGTCTTTTGATTTGTGCATAAATTGGATTTAAGTGAGGAAGAGTTGCACCAAGTCATCAGCCTCAGTCTCTCCTCCAGAGTCATTATAAACCAGAGGCAGGACAGAGTCAAGACAGCTGGTGATGGCTCAGGATGCAGTGGATGACCTTGGCATCTTCGGTGTCTCACCAAGCTCTAAGCACTCCACATCACCTGCTTCAGCTGCCTTCATGGCCAATGGAACAAATTGTTCTCATCCGCCCATTCCACCAGATGAAGTCTGGTGGAATTTGTATTATGTATTTTGTATTATGTATTTAATACACACAAATATGTCTGCATATAGTACATACACATATGTATTAAAAACTCCAGTCATGCAAACAAAGATACACACATGTTCCATAGCCAGAACAGCCTTCATATGGTTGTTATTGTTGTTGCTGTTTATCCTTTGTTCTCGAAGAGCACCATGACATCAAGATGATAACATAACTTGCAGCTGACTTTGATTTGAGTGAGGGAGGGCTCCTGGTCGATGCTTAAAAGGAAGAAGCAAAACACAGTTTAGAAGAGAAAAGGGGGTGACTCTGTGACTAGGGGATTGTCTGTGCAAAAATTTACATAATTTGGACAGTCCTACACTGTTCCTATAATAAATCACTTACATGAAATATTTTTCCTTTGGGCATCATCCCCAGTAAATCTCCTAATCAAAATTAGGTCTTTTTAATGAAAAGGGAGTCAATTTCCTGTTCCTCAATTTACACTGAGTACAAAAAATTGTTGGGCTCAGTGTCAGAAGAGACTTGGGTACAAATTTTAACATACTAGCTCTTCCTAATTCTAAGCTTCACTTTTCTTATCTGCCTAGTGCAGATATTACCCCCTTAAGTTCTCATGGTACAAAGTGGTTATTAGGATCCAACATCACAATAACAGCTCACATTCATATCACATTTTATTCCTGTTGTTTGTCCTTTGTTCTCAAAGAGTAACATGACATCAGAAAGGTGATGCCATGAATTGCAAGTGAATTAGATAAGTGAGGAAGGGCTGTTACAGAGTCCCCAGCCATACTTTCTCCTCTGGAGCTGTCTGGGTCCAGGGGCAAGATATAAATCAAGATGATTGGAGATGGCTCTGGATGCAGTGGGAGACCTTGTACTTTTTAAGCTAAGATCTTACTCAGGACTCAGCTTGACTGATGCAAAGCCCATTCAGTGATTAATGCTAGGTAAGAAATGAAGCAAAGAATGATCTCTTTTACCTAGTTAAAGAAAAAAATCAATTTGGGAAGGGAAGATTCTCAGGGTTTCTAGTCAAAATAGAAACAATTGCTATTTACATTTTCTGGGAGCAATCAGGACCCAAACAATAATCCTTACTTCTACCTATTGTTGAGCAATCAATGAAAACCAGAATGATTTGGTTTTAAGGCATGGTCCTTAAGAAAGAAATCTAGTCCATAAACCCCATGATATCTTATGAGGTTTCAGAGATGAAAATTTACATTCCTTTGGGCAAAGAACCAGCAGGTGAAGGTATGATATCCTATGTGACTGTTGCATTTTAACTGAAGCAACAAAGAGGCATATGGTAGAGATGAACTGAGCTGGGTCACATAGTGAGACATAATTGATAGATATCCTACACACTAAACTGCTCTTCACAAATTGTCAAAAGAATTGGAAGTCCAGCATCACATTAATGAAGACCTGGAAGTACATTCACAAAACCTACCCTTTTTGAGCAAATATAGATTAGTTATAATGATCTATCTCATTGGAAGGAATAACCACATTAATGAGATCATAAATTCACTTGGAGTTTTGGATTATTATGTAATTTTTTGAGCCTCAGATCAACCCTGTAAGGTTATTTACTATAGGAATTATCATCCTCATTCTATAAATGGGAAATTGAGGCTCATATTGGTTAAGGGATGTACCTGTGAAACAATGTTTCAGAGACATGATTTGATCCCAAGTCTTCTTGCCTACAAGCCAGAGCTCAACCATGATACCACATTGGCTTTGAAAGAACACTCTTTGTAACAAGTTGTAAACCTTAAAACATTACATAAATTCTGTAAGTGATAATATGCATTTTGAAGTGCTTTTAAATAAATCTGTACCATTCCAACAGAAATTAGTTTATTTTGTTTTATTTTTCTCAGAATTTAAAAAAAAAAACTGTTCAAATTGGATATCTACCTTGGAAGCTGAGCTTTTTTAGTTTAAAAATTACTTTTGAAATTATATTTAATGACCTTATGTCACTTATTACTACTCTAAGTTTGAAATCACTTCCTTTAAACCTAATTTAATTTACTTTTTTTAGAATTAATATGTTTTAACCCCACCAATCTTCCTTAAATATCTTCTGATTTCAGCTTCAATTCAATCCTCAGGCAACACCACCTGAAGATAAGAAAATGGGTTTCCATCTAGGAGTCAGGAAAGCAAATGGAAGACATTGGAAACTGGCAAATTAATCCATTACATGGCAGTGGGGAGTGGATGCCATTCTGGAAAATAACATTTGTTAGTGTTTCTTTTCTTCCTAATCCACCAAACTCCATAATCCTGGTGTAGCAAATGTCCCAGATGATCCCATTACTAGTAGTAATTGTTGTATAAATTAAAATGGAGAAACTTTCCTTCAGTCTCCTGCTTAATCAGTGTATTTCAAAGCCTACCAACTTCATTAGCCCAGCTGTGCATTTCTAATTGTTGTATTTTGGTTGCTATTTTTGTTATACTCCTCCCCCCTCCTTAATTTCTACTCACCCATCCCTACAAACAAAAACAGGGGGAACAATTTTAAAAACCCATGATGGTATAAATTTGTAGCATTCCCTGTATGGTAGTTGATAAAATATTAGATTTAGAGCAGTAATGGTTATGTCTGAATGATATATCTAATGATTACTATCTGTGTGGTCATGGCTATCTGAATTTCTCTGAGTCTCAGCTTTCTCTTTATCTATAAAGAAAGATATTGTCAACCATGAAGGGAATAATGGTACCTATAGTATATCACAGAATAGTTGTGAGGATAAGATAAGAAAATGAATTCAACAAAAACTTTGGAAACGTTAAAATATTAATTAGATTAATGTCTATTATTAACTGATTTTAAGCCCATGACTTTGGGTTACCTATTACTCACATTTAAAAACAACTTACCACTAACCCTAAAGTTAAAGCATGAACAGAGCCACAATGGATGAGGAATTAATGACTGAAAAGTGATCGTGTGTGTGTGTGTGTGTGTGTGTGTGTGTGTGTGTAATAGTATAGCCTAGTAAATGGATAGAGGTCTTGACTTATATAAAGTCTTGGATTATAGTAAAACTTTTTCATTAACTGTATGGTCTTGCAAAGTCAAATGCCCTCTCTGATCTTTAATTTCCTTACATAAAAAACATGAAAGATTAACAGATTATCACTAAAATCACTTCTTATTCTTAGGTTCTTCTTTTATTAATTAATTTAGTTTTAGTTTTCAACATTTACTTGCACAAGATTTTGAGTTCCAAATTTTCTCCCCATCTCTCCCCTCCCTACCTCAACATGGTTTGCATTCTGATTACTCCTTCCCCCATCTGCCTTCCTTTCTATCACACCTTGAACCCCACTTCTCTTATCCAATTCCTCTATATTTTATTGTAGGGCAAGATAGATTTCTATACCCCATTGTCTATATGTTATTTCCTAGTTGCATGCAAAAACAATTTTTAGCATCATTTTTTTAAACTTTGAGTTCCATATTCTCTCCCTTCCTCCCTGCCCATCTACCCCGATTGAGAAGGTAAGCAATTCAATATAGATTATACATGTGTAGTCATGCAAAACACTTCCATAGCAATCATATTGTGAAAGACTAACTATATTTTCCTCCATCCCATCCAGCCCTCAGTCATTCTATTTTCTCCTTTCACCTTGTCCCTCCTCAAAAGTGGTTGCTTCTGATTACCCCTTCCTCTCATTTGCCCTCCCTTCTTTCTTCTCCCCTCTGCTTTATCCCCTTTCCCCCTACTTTCCTGTAGGGTAACATAGATTTTCATACCCAATTGAGTGTGCATGTTATTCCCTCCTTAGGCCAAATCTGATGAGGGTAAGGTTCACTTATTCCTCTCACCTCTTCCCTATTCCACTACACTGTAAAAGCTTTTTCTTGCCTCTTTTATGTGAGATATTTTACCCCATTCTATTTCTCCTTTTCTCCTACTCCCAATATATTTTTCTCTCACCCCCTAATTTTATTTTTAGATATCATCCCTCCATAATCTACTCACACTGTGCCCTCTGTCTATGTGTGTATGTGTGTGTGTGTGTGTGTGTGTGTGTGTGTGTATTCCCCCCAACTACCGTAATACTGAGAAAAGTCTCAAGAGTTACAAATAGTATCTTTCCATATAGGAAACGAAAACCATTCAGCTTTAGTAAGTCTCTTATGATTTCTCATTCCTGTTTACCTTTTCATGCTTCTTGTGATCCTTGTATTTGAAAGTAAAATTTTCTATTCAGCCACTGTCTCTTCAGCAACAATGCTTGAAAGACCTCTATTGAATGACTATTTCCCCCCCTGAATACTCAGTTCTGCTGGATAGGTGATTCTTGGTTTTAAACCTAGCTCCTCTGATCTCTGGAATATCATATTCCAAGTCCTCCAGTCCCTTAATGTAGAAGTTACTAGATCTTGTTATCCTTATTGTGTTTCTACAATACTCAAATTGTTTTTTTCTGGCTGCTTGCAATGTTTTCTCCCTGACTGGGAACTCTGTAATTTGTCTCCAATATTTCTAGGTGTTTTGCTTTTAATAACTCTTTGCAGAGGAGATCCTTCTGATTTTAGAATATCAGGGCAGTTTTCTTTGATAATTTCTTCAAAGATGATGTCTAAGCGACTTTTTGATCATGACTTTCAGGTATTCTAATAATTTTTAAATTGTCTCTCTTGGATGTGTTTTCCAGGTTAATTGTTTTTCCAATGAGATATTTCACATTGCCTTATATTTTCTTTGTTTTTTGGTTTTGTTTTATAATTTCTTGAATTCTAAAATCACTAGCTTCCATTTGCTCCATTCTAATTTTTAAGCAACTATTTTCTTCACTGAGTTTTTGGACCTCCTTATCCATTTGGCCAGTTCTGCTTTTTAAGGCATTCTTCTCCTCATTGGCTTTTTGGGTGTCTTTGACATTTAGTTTAGTCTATTTTTTAAGGTTTTATTTTCTTCAGAATTTTTGGGGGTCTCCTTTAGCAAGCTTTTGACTTGTTTTTCATGATTTTCTTTCATCACTCTCATTTCTCTTACTTGATTTTCAAAATCCTGTTTGAGCATTTCCATAACGTGAAACCAATTCGTATTTTTCTTGGAGGTTTTAGATGTAGGAGTTTTGACTTTGTTGTCTTCTTCTAATTATATATTTTGATCTTCCATGTTATCACAGTAAAATTCTGTAGTCTGATTTTTTCCACTGCTGTTTGTTCCTTTTTCCAGCCAATTACTTGACTTTTGAGCTCTTGTCAAAGTAGGTTGCTACTTCTAGTGGGGGTTGGGGGGAAGGGTGGGGTGGTGATGGTAGTGTACTGTCCCAAGCTTCAGGATTTTTTTGCAGCTATTTTTTGAGATACTTCTAGAGACCTGCAAATTCTCAGCTCTTCCAAACTTGTACAATGAAAGGAGAGGTATTTACTCCACCTGTGATCTATTCTCTGGCCTGTGAGTGACCTCAAGCACTCTTTTGTCCTTGGAATTGTGAGGAGGATTCCCTCTCCACAGCTGACACAAGCTCCACCATTCCAGCACTCCTCCTTGTCCTAGGACCACTACCCAGGACTGTAACTCAGATCCAAGCAGGGCAAAGCAAGAGAATCCTACCTCAGCACTGGCAAAGAGTTCCCTACAATTCCCCTCTGATCAGCTGCTCAGTTCCCCTTCCCCAATCTGTGGGCCTAGAGTTCCATAAACAACCACTGCTGTTGCTATGGTCACTGTTGGCTCCATCACTGCTCTGCTGCCATCTCTCCCACTCCAGGTCTGGGGTCAGACCATGCTCCTCTCTCACACAGGTCTGACTGGCTTTTCCTACTGACCTTCCAAATTGTCCTAGGTGTTTTGGGGTTGTGAAGTCTGGAAACAACCATTGCTGCCCTGAAACCTGCTCAGGCCCCATCTGTATCAATGCAGGCCACACTAGACTGCACTCCTCTCCCAGGCCCATGAAACAGACTTTTCCTATCACCCTTCCAAGTAGTCTTGGGCTGGAAATTTGTTTTACCTTGTCATTTTGTGAGATCTTATGCTCTAGAATTTATTTAGAGTCATTTTTACAGGTATTTGGAAGGGTTTGGGGGAGAGTTCAAAAAAGTTCCTGCTTTTACTGACCTTCTTGGTTCTGCCTCCCTTAGAGTTAAGTTCCTTATCAGAGATCTGATAAATTCTTTATTTTTACCTCATAGGGATGCTGTGAGAATCAAATAAGACAATATATGCAAAATACTTTTTAAATCTTAAATAGTTATATAGATGTGAAGTATTCTTAATAGCTATATCCCTTAGCATATTAAGAAGGAAGTGGCAGGAATCCTTTTCTATTTTCTTCAAAGTAAACACAAGTCAATCCTAAATGCCACAACTATTTCATTCCTTTCTAACACTTCATTCATTCATTAAACTTGTATAAACAATAAGAATTATCATAATAATTATATTTGAAATGTAAGGTTTACCTATATAAATACCTATTATGTGCCAATGTACTATGCTAAATGCTGGGCAGACAAAAATAAATATAATACAGACTTTGCTATCAATGAACAATTATAAAAGAAAGTGGGAATAAATCCATATTTTCCCATGATTTGGAGACATATTAACTCCATTGTTTGCTGCATCTTTGTTTTCTAAAAATCACAATAAAAGTTTTATCTTCAATAACTTCTTCAGGCTTTAGAAATCATCAGAAAGCAATCAGCAATTAGTCATAGAGGGTGTTATGTCTACATGTGAAAACCACAAAGCATTACATTAAGAGATATGAGAGCCAACGTTTGTGAAAGAGTGTTGGCTAGAAAACCAATATATTTTTAAAAACTAAATGGCAGAAAAATCCTGAAAGTCAAAGAAAACATCAACAAAGTTGAAAGCAAAAGAAATCACCAAATTGAAAAATTAAACTAAATAGTAATTTTAAAATAGCAAAATATATAAACTGCTAGATAATAAGACTTTAGAAGGTAAAGGGAAAATAAAATTACCAATAATAAAAAAGGGAAAAGGACAGTTCACAACAAATAAGGATAAATTTTAAAATATTCAAATTTTCTGTGCTAATGAAATTGATAACAAATGAAATCAATAAATATTTACAAAAGTATAAAATACCAATAATTCAAATGATTAAAAGTAAGAAAATAAATTGGACAAGGCATAACTAAATTGCCAAAGGAAAGAAATAAAGATCCAGAGCAAAATGAACTTGCACATGAATTCTATCCAATATTCAAAAAAACAGTCAGAATTTGAATAAACTTTTTCCAAAATAGAAAAACAAAACATCCTACAAAATTCTCTCTGAGAGAGTAAGTATAGTCATGATAATCTAAACCAGGGAGAGACACAACAAATATTAAAAAATATTGAATAAAAATATTCAAAGAAGTTACAGAAATATAGCTGAAATTTTAAACACTATGACCAAATTAAATTTAAACTCAGAAAAGAAGTTTGGTTCAATTTTAGGAAAACTATAAACATTATAGGTCATGTCAATAACTAAAAATAAAAATCATGTGATTAAGTAAGTGCAGGAAAAGCTTTTGACCAAATACAATACCCATTTAAAATAATATTTAAAATAGGAATAAATTTACCTTCAAATAATATAATTATTTCTACTTCAAGCCAAGAAATTCTAATTTAGTTCTCAGGTGAAGTAATAACATCTATTATCATCATTATTATGTAATGTTATCAACTGATAAACCAATCTATACATATTTATCAGGCATCTGCTATGTACCAGATACTATACTAGTACTAGGAATAGAGAGAGAGAGAGAGATGTCAGTTACGGAGAAAGGGCACTAGCTGTTTGGGGTGGGGGTGAGGTGCCAGGAGATGCCTTTTGCAGAAAGTAGCACTTGTAATATTTGAAAGGCATGGAGATATTCCTAGAGAAGAGGAAAAGGGAGAGGGAGAGAGAGATAAACATAGACATGCCTATATACAAATACACTGCTTCTAGAAAGAAGCATATATCATATTCCAGAAATAGTATCCACAATAATAAGTCAAGAAAAATAAATTTAGAGAATAAACATATGAATGGAAGAAATAAATTCATTGCTTTTGCAGATGATACAATGTTCTACTTAAAGAATCTTAGAAATTTTACTAGAATTAGTAAATTCTAGTTCAGCAGGACAGCAGTATATAAAATAAATCCTTATAAACAAAACAAACAAGCAAAAAGGCTTTCTAGAGAAACATAAATAAACCCACAAAAAGCATCAGTGTTTCTGTATATCAATTAACCTTAAAAGGAAGAGATAGGAGAAAAAGTTCTATTCGAAATAACTGCAGAATGTAGAAAATATTTGAAAGGCAAACTACCAAAAAAGAAGAATTATGTGAAGACAGCTACAAAATGTTTGGAGAAATAGTTACACCTAAATAATTAGTGAGATACTAATTAGTAAGTAGTTCAGACATTCTAATACAATAACGATGATAATATTACTTCAATTAATTTTAGTGTCTACCAAAGAGTTACTTATAAAGCTAGCAAAAAATACTAAAATTCAAATGGATAAACAAAATATCATTAATCTTGAGGAAAATATTTGTTTTTTAAAAGTAGAAGAATGAGGGGACCTAAAAGTACCAGATCTCAAGCTACAATACACAGAAAGCCATCAAAACTAAACAAAGAATCTAATTACAGTTTAAGAAAATGTTGTCCATATCATAGATTATTCTGCAATATGGATATTTTTTTTTCTTCAGGTGTAAATGGGTACAATAACATACTGTTTAATAAAAACAGACTTCAAATTTGGGGTAACACTTCAGGTTACATTTAAAAATACTGGTGGAAAGATAGAAAAAGCATCCAACAAAAATTGAGTTTATACCCTCACCTTGTACTATATGCCACAATGAACTAAAAACATTTAGGAGACCTAAATATTAATGGTCACTTCATAAACAAATCAGAGGAGTGGAGAAGGAAAATCTCTGGCAAAACCAAAGGTAGGGAAGAATTTTTAGCTAAATAAGATATAGAATGGATTTTAAGAGAAAACAATTGATAGTTTTGATTGTAAAAATCAAAAAGCTGTTATACAAACAAAAATCTTTTTACTAAAGTAAAAAAGATTAAAAATAACTGGGACAAAATATCTGCTGCTATTTTTCCTCAGATAAAGGTTTGATAACCCAAGATAAATGGGAAATGATGCAACCATATAAGAACAAGAGCCATTCTCTAAAATCTAAATGGTTAAAGGAGAAAAATAGTCAGTTTCCAAGGAAAGAAATCAAAACTATCAACAAGCACATGGGAAAAATGCTGCAAGTCACTAATAATAAGGTAAAACAATTTTTAGATTCCATCTCATACCCATCAGCTTGGCAAAAGTTTTTTAAATTACAGAAGTGAATGACAATTGTTAGTAGAGCTGTGGTCAATGAACACACTAATGAACTGCTAATGGAGCTATGAATTTATTCAACCATTCTAGAATGTAACTTGAGACAATATATAAAATATCATTACCCTTTGTACAGCTTTTGATCCAGATATAATGCTGTTAAGCATATGTCACAAATCAATCAACCAACCAATCAAGAAGTATTTATTAAGTACCTAGTGTGTGTATGTGTGTACATATACATTTATAGATATAGATATATAGATATACCAGATACTGGTACAGGAAATGCAAGCACAAAAATCAATAAATTCTCATATGAAAATGACATTCTAACAGTTGAGATAAAAATTACATATATGAATATAACATAATATGTATGTATATCTTAATATATTATTAATTTGCAACATAACATAAATTCAAGATTCATAAATACAGCTTACTTAAATATAAGGCAGTTTGGAAGAAAGAACATTAATGGGATTCCAAAAGGCTTTATGAAGCAGCAATTTTGTGAACTGCTTCTCAAAGGGAGATTAGGCAGAAGTCATGGGGGAATGCATAGTAGGCATCTGGAACAACCGATACAAAGGCACAGAGAAGAGAAATGGAATGTTTTTGTAAGAGAAACAGATAAAAGAGCAGTTTAGCTGAATGAAGTGATATCTGAGGTATCTATAAAGATAGGCTGGGGCCAGTTTATATAAGGCTTTAAAAGCTCAACAGAGGAATTTATATTTGATCCTAGAGTCAATAGGAAAACACTAGAGTTAATTGAATTTGGGCATCACATGGTCTTACTGGTACTTATAGAAAGTGACTTTGGAAACAATATGTAGGATAAACTGGAATGGTGAGAGGTTAGAGACAAGGAAACCAACAAGGACTCTGTTGCAATGATCTAGGTGAGGTGATAATGGCTTGAACTAAGGTAACAGTTGTGAATCAGTAGTAGGAATCAATTGTTGGAGATGTTTTGATAGCCCAAATAGTAAGAGCTGGCAACTGATTTGGTATAAGGGGATAGGGAAAATGGAGAGTAAAAGGATATGGCTGAAGTTACAGTAGAAGAAAGATGGCACCTTTGACAGAAATAGGGATGTTTAGAAGAGGAGAGAGTTAGACAGAAAATAATGAATTCAGTTTTGGATATGTTGAGTTTATAAGGTATCCAAGGCAACCAGCTAGTTTGAAATATCCAATAGACAATTGGCGATAGAGGATTGAAGCTCTAGAGAGAAATGAGGGATATCTACATCTCAATTTAGTTATGCATGTATATACATATATAGTGTTCCAAAATGTCTTAATATAGTTTTAAACTATCAAAACTCTAAAGCTTAAAATTACATTAAGACTGTTGGCACAGCCAATATATACATGTACACACCCACTCCATTCCTTATGCACATATTGTGTATACATTCAAAAAAATTTATGTGGCTATGAAGAAATAATAGTTAAAATCATGGAATTGCAAAGACAGAGAAAGGATGGAATGAGAAGAAAGGAGAGCTAAGTCAAAACCATGGAGAACATTGACTGTAAGGAGGTATGATATAGATGATGAACTAGCAGAAGAAATTGAGAAGAAATAGTCAACTAGAGAGGAAGAAATCCAGGAAAGAGTAGTCATGGCAATCCAGGGCAGGGAGAGTATCCAGTCTGAATCATCAACAGTGTTCAATGAACATAATTCAAAGATTAAGAGCAAAGAAAAGGTCCTTGGATTTAGCAATTCAGAGATCCTTGATAACTTTAGGGAAAGCAATTTCAATCTAGTGATGAGATCAAAAATCAGATTACAAAGGGCTGAGAAGATAGTGAGAAGAGAAGAAAAAGAGTGAACATAAGTAGATTTTGCAAGAATTATAGCTGAGAAAAAGAAGAAAGATATAGGATGGTAGCTTGAAGATATGGTAAGGTGGGGGGGGGTTTAAGGCTGGGGACTAAGAGTGAATTTGAAGATAATAGGAAGGATTCTGTAGAGAGAGGTAATAGACTTTCAAGATGAGGGTAATTAAAATGTAATATGATGAAGTAGGTGGGGTGGATTCAATTCGCATGTAAAAAGGTTGGCCAGAGAAAGGACTCTTTTTTTCTTAGAAACTGAAAGAAAGGAGGAGAAAGTGAAGATGATGCTCCTAAAATTTTGAGATGAAGAGACTAAGAGAAGGATTTCATGTCTAATGTTCTATATTTTCTCACTAAAGTAAAAGGTCACACCCTGGGCTGAGAGAGGAGTTAGTGGTGTTGGAAGCTTGAGGAATGAAGAGAAGTTTTGAAATACATTTTGCAGGGGGTGAGAGAGTAAATCAATTAGGCAGCAATAAATGTGCTATCTTCAGACAGTTCAAAGTTCCGTTGAGGCTAGATAATATGAATTTACATTATACTTAATCAACCCAGTTGTCAGACCTCCTCTAGCTGACTTCAGTGTTTGATGAGCAGAAGCAGAGTAATGCAATGTAGCACCAATGTGATATTCATAGTACCTACAGCAGCCATGAATGTCCAGGCACAATTCTGAATCGCAAAATACAACGGATTCTCTACATGGAAGACAGAACCAAAACATTTATTTAGACACCAGAAAGCCAAATCCATCATAGTAACAAAAATCTATACACAATAACAATGCAGAGAACACTTCCATTCCCAAGCCTTCTTCCTACTAGGCTTCCCACAGACCTGCTCCATTAAACAAATCACAAACAAGCTCTTTTACTCATTGCTAGCCAGCAGCCTGCATCCTTCCTAGCTCTGACTGCTGTCATGATTAACTTCCTCTCAGTTCTGCTCTTGTTCCACCTCTTCTTGTTCCACCCTTCCTGCTCCACCCCATCAGCAAGTTCCTCCCATCACAGATTCATGTGGCTCAGGCTTCCATGTGATCCAGGCAGGTCACATGGTCCTATTAATGAATGGGAAAGATCTTCCCATTTAAATTACCATTACATGGGAGTAATCAAGAGATGAATGGTAATAAGACAATTAAGCAAAAGATTGGAAAGTGCAGAGAGCAAAACCAGAACACTAGTGATGAGCTGAAAAAAATACTGAGGGGTGGAGGAATTAAAGGTCTTGCTGAGGGTAATAGATCATTTTAGGAATGATGAAGTATAGGGAGAAGTGAAATGATAGGGGATTATGGTCAGATAGATGAATTTCAGAATTTCTAATTAGAGTTCTAATTTAGTTCTAAATTTCTAATTTAGTTCTAAAAGAACTAAAAGACAGTAAAAAGGAATCAAATATAAAATTGTAAACCAAAGAACTAGAAACAAAGGAGGTATCCACCAACTGAGATATTTACTATGTGAAATGGTAAAAAAGGATGGATCTGAGAAACTTGAGATTATTGTATATTATAATATATCAAAACTTAAGAACTCTGATCAATGCAATGAGCATTTTGAACTACAGAATACTGATGATGAAACACCTCTCCCTCCTTTTGTTGAAGTAGTAAACTGCATTTATAAAACTTTTTTTTTTTTTACTATTCCTCTTATAAGGAGAGTTTGTTGAGGAAGGGGTATAATTGAAAGATGGGGGCTATGATGGTGATTAAAAAAGAAAGAATCAAAGAATCATTTATAAAAATTATACTAAACAGAATAGAGGAAAAGACTGACAAGTAGGATTTAACTGGCATTTATCATATACTTTTAAAACCAAGATTCATAAAACATTTTTTGAAGTTTCAGGCAAAATATACTTTTTTCTTCATAAATGAAAATATGCATATATGGTAATGTTTGTGAAATTCAAAAATGCATCATCTGTGTATACATATATATGATATAGTTGTGTGTGTGTGTGTGTGTGTGTGTATGATGTAAAATCCTATGCTAAAGGTCAAACAAATCAACAAGAAGGGAAGAATGGATGATAGCATAGCTTAGCAGTAGTTCACATAAAAAAAGACTTAAGCTATCCATCACTTATAGGATCACTTTGAATCGGTAGTATAGTGTGACTGTTCCTCATATTGCCCCCCAAATGCTGCTGTGATATTAGGCCATATTCATGTAAATTTAGTATTCAAGGTGGAGGAGAAGGAGATAAAAATCACACTATCTTTCCTGATCTGATCACTTCTAGAGTCTTGTGGTCAGTAATAAAAGCTGTAGTTTAAAAAGGATATTATCAAATTGGAGCTCTTCCAAAAATGACTAACGATGGGGAGAAGATTCAAAACTATGAAAAATGAGAAATAGTTGAGAAAATCACTACATTTTACTGTAAAAAGGAAGTCTTTTGGAGAATATAATAGCTATTTTCAAATGAGCAGAGATATATAATGTAGGAAAGAGACTGCACTTATTTTGTATAATTCCAGAGAATCAATATAGTAAATATATTACTGTTCAAAATAAGGAAGAATATAATTTCAATTAGAATTGTTCTAAATTGCATGATTTGATTTGTTAGATAATGATTTCTCCCATCACTAAAAGTTTACAAGCAGAAACTCTTAGCATATCTATCAGGAATGTTAATTTGTTAATTCATTCACTTAATATCATTCAATCAACAAGCGATTTTTGAAGACTTATGTCAGGCGCTGTGCTAAGCGCTAGAAATATAAGGAAAATTAAAAGATATTCTCTGGCTTCAAGGAGGTTTTATTTTAAAGGGAGAGAAAACATATACAATAATAAACTAGTACATAAAGTATAAATTCAAAATCAATACATAATGACCCTACAAGGTAACAACTATTAAGCTCCTATTTTGTGCTGAGAACTATGGCAGGCATTACAGAAGACACAGCTTTTATATTAGATATGCCCTTATGGTGTTCAAGGTCTAAAAGTAAGCATTTTGAATACTATTTAAGATAATACTTCATGGCATGGAATTTTGACCTAGATTGCTAATCTTTTAATTCAACCTTTATTTCAAAACTTTTTTTTCAATGTGTTGGGCTTTTTCACTGGTTTATGTTGATTTCAAATCAAAGTTCTTTCTTTTAAAACCTTATATCATCCTTTTCTTTGCACTTAGGCAAGTCATCTGCAAATTCTCTTTGAAAATGGGCCAATTTCTGCATGTGAACCTTAACAAAATCCAAATGAACATACCACCTTACAAGCCTGTGCATTTTACAGACTTGGAACACAATCCTTATCCCCCATCCATGAAATATATTCTCTGCTCCCCATACTTGAGATTTTCAAAATTCTGGCATCTATATTCTTAAGTCTTTTAAGACTCAGATCAGCTATCACCTCCTACAGGAAGCCTTCCTGGCCCCCCTAGTTTTTAGTGCTTTCTTCCTCCTGAATTAGCTTGCACCTATTGATCTCTGCACATGTTATATCCTTTAATAGAATGTAAACTTCTTGAAGGGTGAGACTGTTATTTTTTCCTTGCTTTGTATCCTGTCTTCCCAGCATTATGCCTTTTTCATAGTGCATAATTAATAAATTGTTGAGTTCAATTAAATTGAAGGAGGATGACTAGCTTTCAGTTCCAGTTCTATGGCTTCAGGCCAATCATTGAACCTTTATGTGTTTTGGTCTAGTTTTCTGCAAATCTCCAGAGGAACTGTCCAAATTAAATAAAGCCTTTACTTACACCAATGGGAAGTAGTTACTAAATCACTCTCAGTGGATTTGGGAAGTCTGAACTAGCAAAAATAAAGATGTGCCACATTTACTGGGAGGTGAGGATGGAGGTAGGCTAGCTGAATAGAAGACAGTCTAAGCAGTATTTGAATGAGTAACTGGAGAATCATCCAAACTTCTTGAGGTTTGCCTGTCCCCATTTGACATACACTGACTCTTTCAGACCTCCTCAAATCATAGACAGCAGCCAATAAAGGTTGCATGAGTTCAATTTTCTTTGAACATTTCTCATCATCCAGACAGCAGGTAGACCTAGTGGTGATTCAGAAAACAAACTCAGTCCCCCAAGTGTATCAGGTCACATCTGGT
This sequence comes from Bettongia penicillata ogilbyi, assembly GCA_023548195.1. Classification (NCBI taxonomy): domain Eukaryota; kingdom Metazoa; phylum Chordata; class Mammalia; order Diprotodontia; family Potoroidae; genus Bettongia; species Bettongia penicillata. The sequence continues at coordinate 19,204 of JAJHZJ010000268.1, read as the reverse complement.
GACTGGATTTCTGCCATTTTGATGAATGAGTGCCAAGGCCCTTCTCTCCATTGACAGGCCCTGTTACTTTGCCAAGAGAATGCACAGAGATGGTAAAGGAGAAAGTAGAGGGGTCAGCATCATTTACCTTCATTTTCATGACATTGAGAGTGGAGCTGATGAACCAATAGGATCCATGTTGGCATTTGCTTCAATCTTAGTGCAAATGTACTTTGAAAAAAAAAACACTCAGCAGGATAACAAGACCTCCAGGAGAGTCTCTCCATTACTGTTGCTTAGCTACTGCAACAACTGATTTACTCTTGGAAATATAAATGCAACTGGGTTGGGTAAGCAAGCCACAGATTGGACAGAGTACCTGTAAAATAAAATTAGACTGTTCCCATCCCCCAACTTTCAGTCATCTGAGGCAACCAGGGGAAGAGGACAAAACCCCATCCACAAGCAAAATATCTGTTCAAAAAGCAACCCAAGTGTAGATACACATTAACAGATAGGGGGCTCTCTCATAGACTGAGTACAATTTGGGTCCATCTGGAAAACAAGGTGGTTGTACAAGATGATATTTCAGCTTTCTCCTGGTTATAAGTACTATGATCCTTCAAATCCAGGTCAAACCTACAGAATAAGGTAGTGCTCAACTTGGAACCAAGAACTTCGCTGCTAATACTTTTTAGATATATAGCTTTAGGCAAAGCACTTAACCTCTCTGAGCTTCATCTATAAAATGGAAATAATATTATCTGTAGCATCTGCATGACACTGTAATCAGTCCTGAGAAGCTCAAATTAGGTAGTGTTTATATAGTATTTTGTAAACTTTAAAGCAGGCATCTATGTAGTGCAATGGATAGAGTATTGAACTTGGAATTAGGAAGACTCATTCATGAGTTCAAATCTGGCTTCAGACACTTAGCTGTGTGACCCTGGGCAAGTCACTTAACCTTTTTTGCCAGTTTCCTCATCTATAAAATGAACTGGAGAAGGAAAAGGCAAACCACTCTAGTATCTTTGCCAAAAATATCTCAAATGGGGTAACAGAGTCAGACGTGACTGAAAGCAGCTAAACAATAAAAGGGGATAATAATACCTACTTCCCAGGGGTATTGTGAGAATGAAATGAAATAATATTTATATAGTGATTGGCATAGTTTATGACATACAAAAGGTATTTAACAATTCTTATTCTTTCCTTCTCAGCAGTTTTTCCAATATACTCTGCTGCCTGAAAAACATGTTTGCATATGACACATGAAAGTCCTCCTAGCTTTCCTTCTTCAACAGGTAGCTGGAAAAACATAGGCATGACCTATGTGAGCAATGAAAAAGAATATATAAGACATCATCAGCACCCCTACCACCACCCACACACACATGCAAAAACCACTACAGCTGAAGAGGAACTTTAAGGTTGGGGGTGGCAAATGAGTTCATTTGTTAGTAATGGAGGGGGATAATCTATTGCATATGCACAGCTTTGTGAATGGCTGATCTCTGCAATCATGCCTATTAAAAGAAATAGTAAGGAGTTCAGAAGGGATGGGGCAATTTAGCTGGGGCAAGGCAAGCAAAAAGGTAGTAAAGAATTAATAGAGGAGCAGCTAATTGGTGCAATAGATAGAGCACTGCCCCTGCAGTCAGGAGGAACTAAGTTCAAATTTGACCTCAGGCATGCACTAGCTATGTGATCCTGGGCAAGTCATTTAACCCTGATTGAGCGCCCCCCCCCAAACAAATGAATTTATCGAAGGACAGGACATGCTATGGTGGACCAGCTTGTCCAGAACCCAGTCTGCTAACCATAATTCCCTTATTGAATCCTTTAAGTATACAAATTTCTTTCTTAGAAGGAATCATATGGCATGGGATTCCTCATCTCAGTTTTAAAGATGTGAAAACTAAGGCTCAGGGAGGGTGACTCATCCAAAGTCCCATAAATTAGCTGGTATCACTGTTGACATTCAAGTGTATGGTGTTCCATGTACTATGACTCCAAGTCCAGTGTCGTTTCCACCATGCTACAATTCTTGCTTCAGGAGACAAAGTCCAATATATACATCTCCTCCCCAACCATTCAATTTCACTGATCTCACTGGAAAACCCCAATTATTTCATCTTTGGGTTACACAACTACACAACAAGGTTGGGTGCTCCTAAGAGTGAGGTACACACTACATGAAAGGGAGCAGAAACCAAATCCTAGGATTTGAGGTTAGGATACTCATTTGAGTCACGGTTCTGATTCTTCATTACTGTGTGACAATGGGTAAATCACTATCCCTTTCTAGGCCTCAGTTTAGGGAGCTCTTCCGTTCATTGAGTTTTTGTGCTTCTTTTATCTTTTGGCTTATTCCTTTTTTGTAACTTGGTGTTTTCTTCAGTATTTTTCTATCCCGTCCCTTAAGCTCCTCAAGCTATTGACATTTTCATGAATTTCTTGCACCACTCTCATTTCTTTTCCCAAGCTTTGCTCTACCTCTCTTGTCTGATTTTCAAAATTCTTTTCATGTTCTACCATGGTCTGTGACCAATTCATAATTTTCTTAAAGGCTTTGGATGTAGGAGTTTTGACTTTGTTGTTTTCTTCTGAGTGTGTGTTTTGATCTTCCTTGTAACTTTCTATAATAATTTCCTATAGTCAGAATATTTTTCTGCTGTTTGTTCATTTTCCAGTCCATTTCTTGACTTTTAACTGTATGCTAAAGTGGGTCTCCTTTTATTCATCTTTAAATTGTGGATAATACTACTTTAAACATTACAGAAATCCAATTTGTTATACTTTCTGCCTTTAATGGTAAGAATTCGTATTTTGGTAGTACTTTGCAGTTTAGCAAAATTCTCTTCTCAAGAAAAAAAACATGAAATAGGCAAAGGAGGTATAATTATTCTTATTTTATAAATAAGGAAATTGACACCCAGAGAGGTTAAATGATTTTGCCACAAACATAAAAATATTGAGCTTGTTACTGTTACATTAAGTCACAATGGAGGATATTGTAAGGAGTAAGTTTTGTAAACCTCAAAGTATTCTATAAATATGAGCTCTGTTGCATAGGTTCCTAAAGTGGGTGATATTACCCACTGGGGGAGTACTGGCATGATCCAGGAAAGGGGACAGGTGGCTTAGTAGCCTCTGGTGCAATTGCACACTTAATCTGAAACTTATTTCCTAGTTTGCAAGATTTCCAGCCGGGCACTGAGTATTTTTTTGTTTTGAAAAGGGATCAGTAGACCCAATAAGTTTGGGAACCTCTGGTTTAGGGGAATGTTATTATTTTTTTTCTTATTTTTATGCTTGATAGAGCTCAGAGAGACTTGGTATTAGATCAAATCACTATCCTTCTGTTATTCTCATATGATTTGTGTTTAATGAATAAAAATTATATGTATATACACTAAATATAAATGTATATATGTGAACATGTATATGTGTATGTATGTATGTGTATATGTATACATGTATATTTGCAATTGAATGAAAATATTGGTAGTGAGGTTCATGTTCTTTAGCTTCAAAGAAAGCTTCTTCCTAATGATACCAAAGTCAAACATGATGATGACTTTAAGATATAGTATAAAATTCATGTGATTATCAATTTTTCTTGCTAGGTCTCTGTTTTGAGAGTTATTTCTTTTACCTAGGAAGTCAGCTGGGGTACCAAGGACTACATTTATTACCCAGAAAGTGAGAGAACCTGTATTTATCATGGTGCCATTTTTTAAAAACATTTTCAAATTTTGTGGATCATTATTATGTCTGGATGGTTATGGATAATAGTCATATCTTTGATAATGATCTGATTCCAGTCCAGTTTCTTGGATTCTCAAGGATAATTTTGAGGTTCATGTAGTGTGAGCATTTGTAATCTGTTAATTTATGAAGAATAGCTAGTATCTAGCATTTAATTCTAGGTATTTGATTCAGTATTTCTAGGTAAGTAATCAGAGCAAAATTATCGTGATCTTTAGTTACAGCTTGCACAATTTTTACCATTTCTTTTCAAAGAACTTGTTCCTCCATAATTATAGGTTACTGAAAAATAAGCTTTCTATAATTTCTGATAGCAATGACCTGATCCTATGTCACTATCATGAACCCCTCCACTTCTGTACAGAATTTTATTATCATTGCTTTGTTAATGCTATTATTATCATCATTATCCTGAAGTTTCCACTCCTACAAATAAAGGACAGGAATCCTTTGACTGCATGACAGAGATCCCAAAAGTACATAGAGGAGAAATAAAAACCCAAACTGGAAACAATGAGCTAGAATACATGTGGATGAAAGAACTGAGAAATATGAGGTAAAGGTAGGCAGGAAAATCAATGTATCTCAATCAAAAGGCCAGGCCAGGCACCAAAGACTGAATTTACAGTCCAGATAGTGAAAGAAACTATAATAAATGTCAAGATAGAGAAAAAAATGAAGTGGGACACAGAAGTTTGGTGGGAGAGATGAGTATACATTATTATGAATCATAAAGTGGGCACCAGGATCAAGAAGCAGCAAGAATAAAAACTGATTGTAGGAAGCAGGGTATGGAAAAAAAAAGACATGGGATATAGGTAATAGAGAATTGGAGAAGTTGGAGAGGGCAGGTATAAAAAGAGAGAAAAAAGGAAAAAACACATAGAATGGGAGAAAGAGAAAAAGAAGGGACAGAAAGGTCTTTTGTGCAGGAACTAGCCTTACTTGGGTGTGGGGGGAAACTCATAATCAAAAGGTCGGCTACCAAATGATGGATGGTTTTTGGTCACAATAACTCACAATAATAATCTTCTAAATTGTGGAATGTTGATATCAGTGTCAATGTATGTTACAATGAAGCCACAGACCTCAAAGACTTAATAAAAAGGAGGCAATAATAGAACTATAGGCAACTTATCTGCAGAGGACTGTGATTTAATGATAATCCTCCAGAGCCCTAGAGAATTTTAGAGTTAAGTGAAGAGGGAAGCAACCTGGGGCAGGATAGAAATGGGCACTTAGGAGGGAGGAGGTAAAGAGAAGATAGATAAAATATTATCTTGTTATGTTGAAGGGAAAATATCTGTACATAATGCCTCCAAAATTGGATAGTATTTTTGAACACAGAAGTAAACATGAGGCTTAATAACTTTGTCTAGAAGTATAGGTGATCTATATATTGATAATAGAATTGAACGTGTAAATGCACTAAAGACTAGCTAAATGTTAAAGCATCCCAAATGGAGTTAAAACACCCAATAATGTCAAGGTACTCTCTAAGAAGGGGAACATGCTAGCTTTCCTCTGATTTCTTAAACTTTTAGATAATGAAATATTGAATGCAAGAAAGTATAATGAAGGCCATAAATTGTATGTGTGTGCCCCTTGTTGTTTTCAAATCTAGCAGGATGCTATTGATTATTAATCTGCTTACTGGGGAAAGAGGGATGTCATTCTCTCTTATTTTCCTTCCTTTTTGTTTATCAAGCTACTCCTCCATTTGGGCTTGATTTCCTCCCTCAGTATTACTTTTTTGAGATTGCCTTCCCTTTAAAACCATATCCATGAAGATAATAAAACAAAACAAAACAAAAAATTGCCTAGAAGAATCTTGGTATGAATATCCTTTCTGCTCTGGGAAGTTATGAAATGAATCAACAGTATTATTCTATGGCTTTGAGCACCCAGCAAGAGATGATTTTCTGGGAAAATATCACAGCATAGTGTCTCCCGGGTGGCTCCCCAAATGTGTTTCTTCTTAGTTTAGCAAAGTAAGTAGTTGATAGATTTTCTCAACTACTGGTGTAAAGGGCAAAGTAAGCCTCTAAGAAAAGTTAACAAAACTTTAAGAAGCAGAGGAAGGCCCATAACCATAGCAAACATTATGGTATCTTCCCTCTCTGAAAAGAGAAAGGAAAATTAGGGAGGCAAACTAGGAAAAAAAGATCACAAGTAGTAGTCTCAGGAATCCTACATGGTTTCAGAAAAGCCATAACTGCCTCATGCCTCCTGAGAGATTTGATCATACCACCTAGACCTCAGGAATCCTACTGCCACTCATCATGGTACCTGCCCCATGGTATAGCTTCTGCTCTCTTAATCAGTCTTAATCTCTTAATCAATCTCATCTTTTTCTCCCCGCCTACTTAGGATATGAATGGCTAGTATAAGACTAAAAGCCAGACTCCTTCAGTGACAAGGTCACTGGGGAACTGAGAAAGGAAATTCTGGGAGATCAAAAACCCAAAGAAATAGGTATCCATCTTAAAAATGGTATTGCATGTGTCTATGCAATTGTCTTTATTGTACAGAATGCCATCATTGGCACCTAAGCCAGAAAGAACCAAAAAATAACAACTCAATCGACTTTCTTCATTCCTTCATTTTTCTGAGTACTCAATTATTTTAGAACTATAAAAATTGCTGAAGGTAAAAGATGGGCAATTTTCAGTAAATTAATTGTTATATCCAGTAAACATAGATCATATTGGGAGAGGGATTTTTGTAGTGTTCTCAAAAAAACCTTTGAACTTTGCTTTCCAAATCTATGTTTTATTCTTTTTTTTTTAACTTAGGCACACTGTAACCCTATTAAATAACAGATATCAAATAAAGATTTTTCATCTTTCTATTTAGTTCCTAAATATCATGCAACTCTTATAGGAGAGAAAGTGAAGTATTTTCCTACACTTTTAGAATTATGATTCTCTCTATAACCACTATTATTTACTTACAGCCTTATATTAGCTGTTGAGAGTTAGCATGATTTAGGACAACTTTCATTTTAATAGTGTTTCTGAAAAGGCCTATGATAGCTATTAATGTCCTAAATAATGTTGAGTCAATGTAGCTTTATCAAGTGAGAAGCAACAGCAATTTTTGTCCTTAAAGAATTCATTTTTCATTTTTTCACATTATTAAATTATATACAGTACCTTTCTAATACTATGTAGCCATAGAAAACAAAAAAAAAAGGTTTTTTAAAAAGACTATATATTCCTTAAGCTGTCAACATGTCATTGTTACTAAGACTGTTTGCATTTTTGAGTGGTATTCCCAATATTTCCAAAAGAATTAGACTTATAAGTCCCAACAGAACTATAAGTGGATTTCTGATTCTGAGGCAGAAGGCAAAATTAGGGGTCAGGACAGGAAGTGAGTGGGGGAAGAGAAAAAAGAGAGGAACAGAAACTATTGTCATGGAGCACAGTAGAAAATGGACATGGGGACACATCTATTTTTTGGGAAGATCCTACTGCCAGGGTATATAGGTCATATATGAATTTTGTGAAAGCCATTCATAGCTAAGTCCAATAACACCAGGGGTGGAGTCACTCATTTTCCTTCTCACCTCCAGAGCCCAGACTAAACCCTCTAAAACATTGATGATGAATTCTTACTTTCCAGACTACAACAGGAGATAGAAGATGGAGTGTGAGCAGTGGGAAAAGGAGTGCTGACAACAATTTCTCTTAAAATTAGGATGGATCAAAAACACAACTGATGTTGTTGCAGATCACCAAGTCATGGGTATAGTGGGGAGATGCTGGGAATTGGTTCATAGTGGGCCCAGGGACTAGGCAAAGGATCAGGGAATATTATATGGAAGATTTAAAGAGCTGCTCTATGTACCCGGTAGAGGATCACAATATTCAAGGAAAGCAGCATTAAGGACAACTAGTTGATGAAATGTGCCTCTCTAAATTTTAGTTTCTTAGAGTAAAATCCTTGTCATCTTGCCCTAGCTATGACACTAATCCTTGGAGACCTTAGGACGAGGGGACAAGGTGATGTAATAGATTAGAAGTCAATAAGTCATTTTATTTTTATAATGGAAAGAGTACTGAATTTTAATGGGAGGTCTGGATATAAATCCTGGGCATCTGTGGACTGGTTGTAAGACCTAGAGCAAGTTATTTTCACCTTGTAAGGAAATTAAACTAGATAAGGTCTTTTTCAACTCTAAATTCCTTAAGTCTATGAACATACACATATGCATGTGTATGTGCATACACACACACATTTCTTTATAAACAGGTACTTGAATTTATCAGTTAGTCAACATTTACCTTAAGAACTGCGTACCATACCATAGAGAAGGGCGGATAGTTATTTAACCCTTACCTTAACGAGGAACTGTCTAGCATACAGAGAGAAAGGTGGTGAAATAATGAAGTCAAAGGGAAAGGAAAAATTGATTCCCTCTTTGATGCAATGTCTTTACAAGAGGACAAGAGTAAGTGTGAACTTCCATCCAGTGGAATTGAGGCCTTTGGTGAATTGGAATCACTGGGTTAGGCTCTCAGGGAAGAAAGAAAGGCAGAAGAGAAGAAAAAATAATCTTTGGTGGACCAAAAGAAAGTCAAAGAGAAAGGCATATGAACGGTGAAATATATATATCAATTAACAGTCAATTATAACATGCATTTCAAAAATAACAGAAAAGGCATTATTAAGTACATACATCACAGAAAAGGAGTTAAAAAGAATGAGGCATAATAAATGACCAGCCTAAGTGTTTCACTGATATGGTTAGAACCATATCCTAAGATTCTGTCCCAATTATGTTAGGCTAGTTTTGCTTTTCTTTATTACATATTTAAACCATCCTTGAGATTTAATTATCTCAAAAGACTATGGTCTAGAGGGTTAATATGGCTTCCTGCTTCTTTCAACATAAAAAAAAAGGGAACTACAGGTCTCTGATTCTTGAACAGAAGACCACCATGGACAGACAGCCCTGAGGCACAAGAGCTATACAGTATCCTTTCTGAATATCCTTTTCCTACTATATGTGAATATACCATTGTTAATCATGATCTTTCAGTGTTTTATTTCTTTCCTGTACCAAATCTCAAGCACTAGCCACAGTGAGAGGAGGCTTTCTTTCGGTATAGCAGAGGAAAAGGAAAACTTTTTAACCAACCTTAGTAAAAGAAGGTGGAGGATTACTCAAAATAGGCCTCTAAAGAGGAAATAGTTTCATATCTGTCCCATAGATCTCTCAGAAAAGAAACTATCTCTGATGAACCAGGAATACGAAATGAGTAGTAAATATTGGGGTCTTAGTACCAACCTTGGCACTTAGATAGGCTGTATGCAATAGAGTAATAATTACTTAGCTACCTTAGTATAAATTATCCTAGCCTCTGAGAGGATCAATGATTGTGCAAGAAATGCTGTCATCTGTGTTGCAACCCCACTGTTCCTATTGTCATTCTTGCTGTTTATCACCACTTTACATGGGAAGAGCAACTGTGAATAGTAAAGCTACAACATCACTATATAGATGAGATCATTATGATCTGAGTCCTTCCAAAGGGAAGAATTGAAACCTGCAATTTCTGGTCTTAAATCTCCCATAATTGGTCACTTCAGCGGGCTGTTAAAGAGTTTGTTTTGTTTTGTTTCTTTCAGTCCTTGTGCTTTAGTTTTATTTTTCCTCTTTCAGTGTTCTCTATGTCTATTCTCTTGCATTCCTAAAATGCTGATTTTCCAGTAAAAGCACTAAAATCATCTAGGTTGTGGGAAGTCACCTGGAAAAAGTTTAAGTTCATGGCACTAAGGGATGGAATGTGGTAGCAGCAATATTCTAAAGCTCTTTCCTGTTCAGGTTAAATCAGTTTTTCCTTAATGGGTGTTTAACCTCTTTTTTGTAATTTAATTAGCTCAGGAGACTAAGGATTCACATAATGTGGATTCTTGAGCACTTGAGAAGTAAAGAGGAAGGAAGGAAGGAAGGAAGGAAGGAAGGAAGGAAGGAAGGAAGGAAGGAAGGAAGGAAGGAAGGAAGGAAGGAAGGAAGGAAGGAAGGAAGGAAGGAAGGAGAAACAAGTAATTCTAGGTGTTCCCTGATGCTTGATCAGCAGACCACCAAAGGTAATACAGAAGCAAGGGATCTGAATTCAGGTAAATTGATAGTATCCTTGATGAATTTTCATATTGAATTTGCCTCTCTTCCTATGACTAAGTAAATTTCCTATTGTTGTTAACAGCCAGATCTTCAAGTAGAATTTCAAAAAATGTCCTTCTAATATCAAGCCTGATAATCAGATCAGCTTGGGTAGCCCTACGCTACAACAACTAGTAACCAAGGAATGTATTCAAAGGATGGCCACCAATATATTGCATATATCTTCTGTAAGAGATTTATGAAAGAGGGGTGGATCAAAGTTGCCTGAGCTCTCCTTAGTTTTCTTCAGGAAGAAAATTAAATCAAGCCTCTAAACAGATTCTGAAGCAACAGAACCTACAAAAATATTGAGTGAAACAATTTTCCACCTCCAGATAATTTGGAGGAACTTTAGAAAAGGTCTGAGTCACCTTGGTAGAAAGGGAGCCCAGTCCGGTACAGATGGTATCCAGGCAAGATAGTAGGAAGCTTTTAGCCATAGCACAGAATGACACCTCAGGGCCCAAGATTCTGGCCCAGCACACCAGTGGCACAGCATGCAAACTGTTAGGCTTCCAGATGCAGCATAGAAGGCAAATTGCCAGCCTCAGAACTGGATACAATAGGCTCAATTAGGCTGGGCTATCCCAATTCAGTAGGCAAGCCATAAGCACCTGAGGCTCCAGAGCTGAAAGCCAATGACCAGGTCCCTGACTCCTAGCCCAAGAAACTTGAGACCATGCCTCATGAGTTCTAAGAACAAAGCTCAATATTAAAAACTACAAAATAACCTAAAAATTAGCAAGAAACAGAAAAGAGCTTTGACCATAGAAAGTTACTATGGTGACAGAAGATTGAAACAGGAACTCCAAAGAGGACAATAATGTCAAAATGTTTCCATGTGACATCTGAAAGGGGAATATGAATTGGTCTCAAGTCCTCTTGGAAGAATTCAAATAATATTTTAAAAATCAAGTAAGAGTAGAAGAAAAATTGGGGAAAGAAACGAGATATATGCAATCAGAGAGTCAACAGCTTGGGAAAGCAAGGACAAAAATTGACTAAAAGAATTTCTTTTTTCAAATTTCTTTTTATTTATTTTCAGTGTTCCACAATCACTACCATACAACCTAGATTTTTTTTCTTTCCCTCCCTCCTCCTCCCTTCCCCCACTTTCCTCCTCCCTCCCTGAGACAGCATACAATTTTATATAGGTTCTACACCTACATTTCTATTAAATACGTTTTCACCATAGTCATGTTGTATAGAAGAATCAAAATGAATGGGAGAAATCATATCACAAACCAAAGCATAATAAAAAAAGAAAATGATCTGCTACAATCTGTGATTGAATTCCATAGTTCTTTCTCTGAATATGAAAGGTATTTTGCCTTAAAAGATCATTGGGAATTTTTTTAAGTCTTTGCATTGCAATGAAGTTTTAAGTCTATCAGAAAAAATCCTTGCACACTGTGGTTGTTGCTGTGTACAAAGTTCTCCTGGCTCTGCTCCTTTTGCTCAGCATCAGATCACATAAGTCTTTCCAGGCCTCTCTGAAGCCTTCCTGTTCACAATTTCTTATAGCATAATAATATTCCATTACATTCATATACCATAATTTATTCAGCCATTCCCCAACAGATGGGCATCCCTTTGATTTCCAGTTTTTGACCACCAAAAAGAGTATTTCTACAAATAATTTTGTACATGTGGGAACATTTCCCATTTTTATGATATCTTGGGAATAAAGTAGATTCTTTTTTTTCATCATGGCTTTCTACTAGACCAATAATTCTTAAATTTTCTCTCCTGGATCTATTTTACAGGTCAGTTGTGTTTCCAATGAGATATTTTACATTTTCTTCTATCTTTCCATTTTTAGCTTTTGTTTGCCTGATTCTTGATGATTCATGGAGTCATTAACTTCTAATTGCCCAATTCTAATTTTTAGCAAATTGTTTTCTCCAGTTAACTTTTGCATCTCCTTTTCCATTGTCCAATTATTTCTTTTAAGGAGTTATTTTCTCCAGTTAGTTTTTGTTCTTCCTTTTCCATTTGTCCAATTTTCCTTTTTAAGGAAAAGTTATGTTCAGTGAATTCTTTTTTCATACCTTTGAAGTCATTGGACAGTTTTTCTTCTATGTCCTTCTTCAACTCTTCCAAGTGTGCTCTTTGTGCATGTGACCAGTTTATAGTTTCTTCTGAAGATTCAGATGGGAGTACAGTCTCAATACTGATTTCTTTGGTATTCATGTTTTGGTCCTTGTCCCCATAGAAAGATTCTATGGTGTTTTCCTTATTGCTTTGCTTCTTCTTACTCATGATGATGCTTTGTGCATTGTGGCTCCTGGTTCTTTCAGCTAGTGGCCAAAGAACATGTTGCTGAGCTGGCTGTTGTGAGAACGCCCAGGCCAGGTGACTTTTTTGTTGTTGTTTTGTGTTTCCCTGCATTAGCCCTGGAACTAGCTTGTTAAGTGTGTGGGAGGGGTGTTCTGGTCAAGGGAGATCTCCTCAGCTGAGCTAGAGCAAAGACAAGTTCGGTGGGTGGTGATCCCTGCTGTCCTATTGTCTTCCCATTTCCCGTGGAGCACTGAGGCATACTTGGGCTCCTGGTGTTGGTGGTTGCATGCTCCACCCCACTGAGGCTCCAGATCTCCTCCTGTAGGGCTCTCTGGGGCAGTTCTGGTCCTCCACCATAGTAAGAGGAATACTCCTTAGCTATTTTCCTATCCTCACATGCTATGAGACTTTTTGCCCCTTCTGCTGATTCCAGTGAATCAACAGTTCCAAAACACCCATGATGGAAAATGCTATCCACATCCAGGGAAAGAACTATAGAGTCTGAACGTATATTATTTTCACCATATTTGGGTTTTGTTTTTGTTGTTCATGTTTTTCCCTTTTGTTCTGATTTTTCTTTTACAATATGACTAATGTGGAAATATCTTTAATATGATCGTACATGTATAACCTATATCAGATTGCTTGCTATTTTGAAGAGGTAATGGAGGGGGAGGGAGGAAGAAAAACATGGAAATCCAAATCTTATTAAAGTGAATGTTGAAAACTATATTTACATGTAATTAGAAAAATGAAACACTTAAGTGTTAGGAATTAAAAAAGAATATCTTGGAAAACTTAGAAACTATGTCCCACATGTGGATACTTGGATGGTTGACAGATGTTAAAAACCACCAAGGATGATACTTAGAGGAGGAAGAAAGGCTGGAGGTTTAAAAAAACAATGACAGCAACTTAAACCACTCCATGTTAGAGAAAGTAGAAACATACTGGGAATAGCAAAAGTCACATACATGTAAAGTATTATTATTAACTAACACTCCCCTCTTTTTTTCAAGGCAAAATTTGATTAGATTTATAAAATGAGGAACATACATTCTTACCAGATTTTATTGGAAATATTCCATCACTCATCAGGAGACCATAAGTTTTGTATTTTAAACTAGAAATCCAAATGCCACCCTCAAACAACATTTTCTTAACCTGTATTTCATTTTGCCAATTTACTTTTTTTTCATCCTTTGTCTACATTGAGTTGCAATGATGAAAAAACTGTATCCTCTGGTAGTCAGTTTCTTGCCCAAGACCTGACAATCTTTGCCAGAGATTTCTAGGCTCAGTCTGGTAGAATTTATGTCCATGGAAAGAAAATGGCAATCATCCATTCTGAAATGTTTCTGAAGTTTTTCTGCTATGTCTTTGAAACGCAGCCAAGAAAGATAAGAGATCTCTCTTTGTTATGAGGTGGACAAAAAGATGCTTCCAATAGTTCCTCTTAGCTAGAAGCTATCAACCACTAGTACTGATCTATTTTTCCTCTGATCTTTCCTGAATGTTCTTTCATCTGTTAGCACCTGTGGATCCACTTAACTGTACTGTGGGAAACAATCAGCAGCTTCCTCCTTAAAGCATTCTGTTTCTTCCTCTTTTTCTCTTCCTCTTCTCTATAAGATTCTTCTACCCTCCGAGTCCCTAATATGTATCACGGATGACCATTTGCTCTTCCAATCTTGCTTTTTATTTGTTCATTTTCATAGTCAAGGCTTTCTTCTGTTAATAAAAAAGATTTATGAAAATATTCAATGACTATAGATTTTTGAACCAGAAGTTGGAAGATTTTCACGTTAAACACTCATCTCTTTCACAATTGAAAATAGTTATGCCTATAAAAGTGATATAACTTGTCCAGGTTCTTACAGTTACTCTGATATTTAAACCATATTCCTCTGACTCCGGATCTATTTTTCTTTACAATGTTCCATAGACATTAATATTCACAATGACAAGGCATGAATAGATTGGGATCTGTATTGCTGAATAGACAACCTACGCTAATTTAACCACAACTTTGGGAAACTGTTAAAGTATGTTAGCTACTTTCGATATATCACTACAAAAAAAATGATAACAAAATCTTGGATGAATTTATCAGAGTTTTTATTAAGCGCTTACTGTGTATAGAAAAAGTAAAATGTATTTAGTGTAATAAGATAACAAAATATAACCCTGCTTTGTAGTCCAGTAGAGAGGTGTCATATACACATACACACTTACACAGACACACATATACACACATACAAATATCAATACTACATGCTATATATGATAGGTGCATAAGAAATGTGCAAATTGAGATTACACACATACACACACATATGTATATATACATACACATAGTACAGAAGTAGTTATTACCTATATAAAAGATGAATAATTTTAATTGGATTTTAAAGATGGATAGGAATTTAACAGATAATGAGGAGGTGGAAGAGATGAAAAATCCAGCATTAGGACTGATATGAACATTGGTATAGCAGGCAGAAAATGGAATATATAAAAAAAAATCTACCATAATAAAGGGTTAGCAGTATGAGATGGCCCTTGAGAAACCAGTTAAACTAGCATTAAACCCATCATCAAAACTGATGTAGGGCAGGGACATTCTAAGCTCATCTGAAGGCAGGAAGGGGAAGGTCTGGAACACCAAGAGATTACTATTGGGAACTGACCAACCAGGAAGAGTCAGGACAGAGAAATATCAGACCTAGGATATGGTTACTACAAAGGACAGTAAATAGGATGCAACTCAGTTAATAGCTTCTTAATTTAACTACCTATGGCAGGTTTTGAAATCACAAAATGCTTACAATTTAAAGGTAATTAGTCCAAAAAGCTTCATGTCTTTAAAAATCATTATTTGAAAGTTTTTACTCTCTAATTATTGGTGTGATGAAGAAAACTCCAGTTGCCTTCCCAGCATCAAGGGTCAGGGATGATGAGTAGAGAAGAGTAATTTCACTGATTCCTATAGCTCTAAAATGGGAATACTATGAGATAAGGCACCATTAACTTTCTTAATAGTATTGATATTTTCTTAAATTAAAAAAAAAAAGATACCTCAATTATATCTCATACTTCTCTAGCCCTGCAAGGGTGGAGGAGTTGTTCCAAAAGTGGAGGATCAAGCAGAGAAATTTGAAATAAATTGGGTAAGTGATAGAATTTTAATCAATAATCAGCCAATAAATATTTAATATATTCCTACTATGTGCCAATCACTGTGCTAAGTGTTGGGAATTTGAAGTGTTTTGGGTACAGAAGTGACAGGACCAGATCTTTGATTAGTGATGCTACTGTAAATCCAGCAGGGTGGATTATGTTAGGGGAGAAATGGAGTCATAAAGGAGTAAGGATGCCATCATTTCAATAGTCCAGAAAGGCTTCAATGAAGTAAGAACAGGGTAATTAAAAAAATGTAATTAAGAAGATGTTACAGAGTTTGAAGTCATCTGGTCATCAGTTGAAAGTAAGATAGAGGAAAAAGTCAAAGGTAATAACGAAATTATGTGTGCAGGAGACCAGATAAATGATGAAGTACAAAAATAATGATTTTAAATGAAGAGTTCTGTGGATTGGCACTTATTTGTGTAAACTGGTCTGGTTTTTACTTTAAAGGGGCTGGTAGGACATTCATAGGACCACCATTGCTTTGGCTTCCTTCACCAAATGCATAAAAGGCCAAACTCTAAAAATGAGTTGGTTGCTAAGGTTTAAGATGGCTTCCCATGACCATGTTGATACACCTTTCTGACCCAGTATTACTGATGTGTTGAATGTGGAGGTGGAGGAGAGTAGCACTTTATATGAGCCACTGTCCTTTCTAATTTTAGAAATTATCTTTTTAAACCTCATTCTGTGTAAAGTTGCTTTTATTATATTTCATGATCTGTGTGCCTCATTCCTTTCTAATCCCAAGCCTGAACCACTACCCTACCCTGCACTGAGCTAGGGCTGACCCAGAATATATTGATTTCATGGAAAGATAAAAAGCTCACTTTGGGACAAGTTGATTTTGGACTGTTGTTTTGACATACAGAATGGAGATGTCCTATATTCATTTGGAGATGCAGGTCAGTTGCTAAAGAGAGAGGTTTGGATGGATATGGGAATCTTCTGTAATATTAAAGATTCCTGGTATACTTTGCTAGTCATTATCCTAATTCAATTCCATTCTACAAATATTTATTCTTATTTACTGTATCCCAGTATGAGTACTGGAGATATGAGTCTACAAATCAAATGCTCCCTTACCTCAGGGATCTTAGACTTTACAGGAAAGACAGTCATAGTTACTCCTTCCTGGAAGAGAATGGATGCTGGGTTCCTTTGCCCAAATCCTCCTACTCACAAATTTGGCTACAGAAAGTTCCAATTAGATTGAAATATTACATTAGAGAAGAGTATCTATAGGGAGTAGCCACTAAGAAAGAAGAACTATGTCACAAAATCCCAAATTTAGATAGATCTAGCTTTTCCATCCTCTTATTTTACAAACTTAGAAGTCTACAGTAAAGTGACTTTTTTTTCAAAGTCATATAGATAATATATAATCTGTATTCAAACCCAGTTCTTCTCTCTCTAAATCTGGTGCTCTTTCCAGGGCACTGGGCTATCTACAATTGTTGGACCAAACTTTCACTTCTGCCACCTGAGGCAGTCAATAGGAAATAAATCCACCAGAAACTCTGGTGGACTAATTTTTAGGAGAATAGACATTTATTTTCTTCATTGCTTGGTCAAGATTATTGCTCTGAATCTTAGTCACCTCTTCTGCAAAATAAAGACAGTGTTAGCATATCTAAGAGGAAGAAATAAGATAAATTTTGCAAAATCAAATCTCTTTGAAATTGTAAAGCATTAGTAAATCAATTTACATCATATGTAGGACATCTGGACATAACATAAAGAAGTATGACACAGATGTGAAGTTGACATCTCTCTTTTTCCAATCTTTTCATTAACTGGTCTAATACTCTGCGGTTAGATTAGAAGGATCATTGTGGTAAAAGTTAAAATCAACAAGTCAATCAAAAAAATCATTTATTAAGTGCTTTAAATTGTCCAGACACTATGCTAAATACTGGGAATACAAAGTACAAAGTAAGTAAAAAATCAAAAAAGTCCCTAATTTCAAGGTCCTCCCACATACTATTTGTGTGGTCTTGGGTGAGTGTCTTTCCCCCTCTGGTCTTCAGGTTTTCCAAGTGTAAAATAAAGGGGTGAACTGGATGGTCCCAATGATCCCTTATGTTTCCAACATTTCCCTCCATTCATATATAATTGTTATTAATAGCAAATATTGTTTTCAGATTCTGTGGAGACATATGCTATATAAACATTAAATTGAAATTAAATTAAAGTTAAATATTAACTTACTCATTTTTGCTTAATTCCTTCCTTCCTCCCTTCCTTCCTTCCTTTCAAAATTTGCTTGTTGTTCAGTCATGCCTAATTCTTTGTGATCCCATATGGAATTTCTTGGCAAAGATATTGGAGTGATTCTCCAGCTCATTTTATGGATGAGGAAACTGAGTCAAACAGAGGACACAGAGTTATTGTCTGAAGTTAGATTTGAACTCAGATCTTCTTGACTCCAGACCTGACACTCTATCCATTGTTTGACCCAACTTACTAGGCACCCATTATACTTCCAGTTCTATCATAAGTTATTTTGGAAGTCTAAGAAAGAATCTCTATTCTCAAGGAGCTTCTGATTTACTTGGAGAAATATAACAAACAAAAATGCACAAATTAAGATGAAAGTATGTTACAGGGGAAGAGGGCTTCACTTGGACTCAGAGAAACTCAATTTGAATCTTAACTCAACAACTTACTGCCTTTTTTTACTTTAGACAAATGATTTAACTCTTAGTACCTCAGGTTGCTCATTTGTAAAGTTAAAGGGTTGAACTAGAACCCCTTTAAGACCTCTTCCAGCTCCAAATTTATGATCAATGCAACATGACAATATAACTCATAACTGTTAGATCCCATGTCACAGAGAAGTAGACTGGAGGTGTTCAGAGGAGAGGAAGATAGATGAGAGCTCAAGATTGTGGGGCAATGTGATGAGCTCTGTCTTTGGAATGATAAAACCTACTCCAAATTCCAGCAAGTGATGTCCATCCTTTAAGACTTCTAGGTTACACAGTACTGACCCGTAGTCAGAAAAATCTGAGGTCAATTCTAGCCCCAGATACTTACCAGCTGTTTGATCCTATTAAACTATTTGCCTCAGTCTCCTTATCTGCTAAATGGGAATAAAAATAATGCCTAATTCTCAGGGTTGTCACTGGGATCAAATAATTGTAAAGTGCTTACCACAGTGACTGGTACAAAGTAGGCACTACAAAACGTTAGCTATCATTATTATTCATAAAACAAATCATGCACACAAATGAAAGGTTGAAATAAATGATATCTAACATCCCAATCCAGCTCTGGATCCTATGAAATATGTATAAAGGAGGCAGAATATGAGCTGACCGTCAAAGGACAAGATAGGGTATGAACAGCTGAAAAAAGATTATTGTATCATAGACAATGAGGAAAATGTGAGCTTAGGTGAGCAGTTATGATTGTACACCAATGAAGGGAAAGGCTAGACTTGAATAAAGCATATTTTAGTATATATAGCAGCAGAGATAAATGAGATTGATAGATATGATGAAGCTAGATTAGGAAGTACCTGGAAAAAGGAACAAAATGATGTTGATTTGATATGGTATGAAAAGAGGTGGTGTTTGGGCATCAGCAGTGAGATCTTCCAAACCAGGATTCCTGGCAACTAGCAATTAAATCACATAATGTCATGATGAAGGAAGGAAGGAAGGAAAGAAGGAAGGAAGGAAGGAAAGAAGGAAGGAAGGAAGGAAGGAAGGAAGGAAGGAAGGAAGGAAGGAAGGAAGGAAGGAAGGAAGGAAGGAAGGAAGGAAGGAAGGAAGGAAGGAAGGAAGAAACAGACCTCTAATACTTGGAAAG